>VDFB02358134.1:24632563-25232563 GCA_007258455.2 Sequoia sempervirens | reverse complement strand
TAAATAAATAAAAATATTATTTTAAATAAAATAATTTACACATAAATGAAACTCTTTATCCTAACAATAAATCATGAAAATGATCCTAAAAGGAAAAAATATTTGACTAATATAAAACTTATGTCTCACATAAATAAAAGACTTTCTTCTAGACTATAAGAAGGCGTACCTGCCAATCGGTATAAAGCCAGCTCCATAAGAAAAGATACAACTTTAAAATTCTTCTTTCGGTAATCGGCAAAGCATTCGAACTTGGAAGCCGCTCTCACCGTTTTCAACACTAAAGGCGGCGGGTTGCTTTCAATAAAACCTTCGCAGAAAATAAAAGGCAACACGGCTTCCTGAAATTTCTCCGCTCCATAATTTACAGCAAGCTCGAAAACTCCACGAACATCTCTAAACACATTAAATTGAAGAAAACGCTCACACATAGCCGTCAAAAGAGGCAGATCATACTTATGAGAAGCCCTGTACAGTGCAACGCCATGGCATTCCAAGCTTCTTTGGTTTACTCTGCCTGTATACAGAAAATTAATTAAAGGACGCAATTCTTCAGCTGTCATATCTGATATTTTCGCTTTACCGTTAACAGACTCCGACATTCCTGCCCTCAGCATTGTCTTAAAAACTTTGGACTTCCCTGCCTGCCATAAAGTGACATATCAATATAATATTTAAAAGAGTAAAAATTTGGGGATGGTAAATAGCAAGGGTTTGTAACATACCAGAACGGCCTTATGTGCCCTCAAAATTCCTCCATCGCTTCCTTCCAATGAGAAATCTGCGAAAGGTTCGAGGAATATATCTTTGTCCCAATTTTGTAGAAAAGCATGGTCAGGGTAGAATTTCTGAGCTCTGACACATTCGTCACAGTAAAGAAATTGTGCGACATTAACAGTACGCCTAATAAACCCTAATTCTTTATCGCATGAATTGCATAAAAGATGAGAATTTGCCTGTAAGCGTTGCATTTGTAGCATGGAAAAATGGAGCACACAGCGAGTAATGCAGGCAGAGTAATAATCAAGCAGAGCAATAATCGATTGCTTCACTCCGGCAGGCGGGCTTGGTAGAGGAAAGCGGAAAACAAAGCAAGGTTTGCTAGCAGTCTAGTTGCTTTAAAATCGATTATTATCACATCAAAAGTTTTTCCTATAATAATTTTTTTTTTTTTTGTTTTTTTTAAAGTTGTGTCTATATTAAGCTTAAAAACCAATGGGTGGAAAAAGTCAAAATCGATTATTATCACAAAAAATTTCCTAATAAATGGTTTTTTTAAAAGTTCATGCTGGAAAGGGTCAAGTGTTAACTGGTGATTAAAGTTTTGTAGCTCAGCCAATCAAAAATATAAATATTCTTTCAAATAATTATGTTCTTATGTTTCTAATATTTTAATCGTGCAAATTGATCATTTTTTACGCATAATTAAAAAATTACAGTTTATCTCCATTCTCATTGGATTGTCAGAAGCATATGTAGACTTACGAGACAATTTTTCTTGCACCAATCTTGGAGATGAACTTAGTTGCAGCAGTGTGGCATTCGATGCATACTCGGAGTTTCTTGAATCTTGACAACTCTAATGGTTGTTCCAGGGGACGTGTTCAATAATCCAAATGCAATTGCCAACTTCCCACTATGGTAGCAGAGGAATAATTCTTTTTCTTCCTCCACCACATCATTCATTCATTGACTTCAATCCAACTACATCCAGGTATCTTTTTAATTCCTCTATCTTTCATCAATCTCCATACTTTTTGAGCATCATCCCACCTACCGATTTCCTACCGATTTCTGCATAAATGTTTGACAGAAGAACAAAAGGTGCGTTATTTTTAGGATCCAATCCAAAAAGGAGGTTTGCAATGAATAGCCCTAGCCCTATGTTCTTATGTGATCTACAAGCACCAAGAAAACTTATCCACACAGTTACTGCAGGTTTAGTTGGCATTTTGATGATAAAGTTTAGAGCTTCCTCAAGATAGCCTGCACGGCCAAGAAGATCAACCATGCATACATAATGATCCATGGTAGGCATAATACAATAAGATTTAATCATGCTACTGAAGTATTTACAATCCTCATCCACTAAACCTACATGGCTACATGCAAATAAAACACATACTAAGCTTACATGGTCATGGTGTGTTCCAGAGGGTTTCATTAGTTCAAAGAGTTTGAAAGCATCCTCACAAAAGCCATGCATGGCATAGCCTGCAATCATTGCAGTCCATGACACAACATTTCTTTTAGGCATTTTGTCAAACAGTTCGTGTGCATTGTGTATCCTTCCACATTTTGCATACATGTCTACTAGAGTACTGGCAATTATAATATCCAAAGAAAATCCACATTCAATTACTCTGTGATGGATGTCCATACCATGTTCCAAAGCTCCTATTTTAGCACAGGCTGGGAGGATGTTGGACAACGTTGTGGTATTTGGCTTTATACCTGCTACTTGCATTTTTTTAAAAGTCTCCAAAGCCTTTTCAACAAACCCATTATTTGCATATCCTGCAATCATTGTAGTCCATGAGACCACATTTCTTTTAGGCATTTCTATGGAAAACTTAAAGCCTCACCAAGAGCACCATGCTGTGCATATCCTGCAATCATGGTATTCCATGACACCAAATTTCGTTGAGGCATTTCTTTGAAAAGCCTTAAGCTCTTGTCAACAACTCCATTTTGTGCATATCCTGCAATCATCGCATTCCATCAAACCACATTTCTTACATTTGGTCTCCAATTTCATTCACACAACCAAATATAATTTGGCAATAAATTGTGAATGTTTATCTGTTGATTTGCGTTGCAGGTGTTTGATAAGCAGAGGTTCACTAGCAGTGCCAAATTCCTACTGTGATGTAGCACTTGAAACACCTGTGCAACTTGCAAATGCAAGGAGCACAATGTTTGTATGAATGTTTGCTTACAATGAGTTGCTAGATTAGAAACACAAAAAAACAATTTTCTAAGACTGCCTCAAACCTTGCACAACATACGCTTGATCATAAGAACATTTACAGATTGTCAGTAACCTTAATAGCCTGTAACTTGCCTTCATGAACTTTGTTCTGTTTGATGCTACAGCCATAATCCCTTCATCACCAACAAGTGCACAGCTATTGATGGAAAGAGATTCAATGGTAGTTCATTCCAATCCTCAACAAAAATCATTTATAGCAGCTAGCCTTCCAGTCTTTAATGACAACCAGAAGATCCTGTCTTTCATGAATGGACTCAAAAGCTTGGCTCCAACCTGTCGTTTTTCCTGCTTTTGTGGCAAACTTGTCGCTTCCAAAGTCACTCTTACCAATTTCACCCAATTTGTCCTTTTGACCTTCATTATGTCTTTTTCCAATCTCTGGCCCCAACTCTTTATTTACTTACTTTGGTGGCAAAGTTGTTGCTTAATGCAAGTGGTAGTTTTGCAATAGCCAGTTCAATTATGCAACCACCCTGTTGGTTTCATTTGCTTCACTAGATAGCTGTCCCTCTGAGAATAAGCAGTGGCAGTCTCCCTGGAATTACAGCTAAAAGGTTCAATGAAGATACCAAACTGTGGAATGACAGAATTTCACACTACAAAAGGCTTAATGACCATTTGGTCCAAGGAGGGTACTGAAACATCATGGACATGAACACTGATTTCGGAGGATTTGCTGCTGCCTTGGAAAATGATGCCTCATGGGTGATGAATGTGGTGCCATCAAATGCAAAACAAAATACTCTTGGTGTCATCTACGAGCATGGATTAATTGGGACTTATCAGAACTCGTGAGCAACATTTTTTTGTGCAAATTCACAATTTAAAACTGGGTCCACACACATACACAGCATGTAGCGATGTAATTACTATTAAGCAACATTGTGACTGTTTTCTGAGATTGTATCCATAATCTGTCCTTGGTACATCTCATAATTAAAATTAAGGTGAAAATGTGAACTGAATCAGCTCCCAAATTGAAGAAGTTTTGCTGTTTGATCTAAGCAGACCCTAAGAATTTCCTATTAAGCCTATTTGGATGGTATGACAAGGGCATACTTTTGGATTCCAGGTGTAAGGCATTTTCAACATATCCCAGAACTTATGACATGATTCACACCAGTGGTCTCTCCAGCATGTACCAAGACAGGTAATGACTCATTTTCAAAAGTTCATTACCTATCTAACATTTTGAATTAAAGCTTCAATCCCTGTCTTTCCCATCAAGAATGCTCTGATAGCATAACCTCATTAATTTATTTGTTGTGCTAATGTGATTATAGTTTTATAACATAAGAAAAACCTTTATTTATACACTAGAGATGCTATCATGTCAATATTTGACAAAGGGTATTCAGAAATCAGAAATTCAAATAAAGAAAGCATTACATATCAGAAAAAGGCTGACAGTGGAATTCTCACTAAGGCAACCTCTAGAAACAAAGACACAGAAGGAAATTAAAATTCCTAGCAAATCTCTTATAAAATATACCATGTGACATCCATTATACCTTTGTTTGCAAGCTCATCATCTCCAATAAGAATTCTTTAAAAATTCTGATAAACTATAGTGTGATACCTACAAAACTTTAAATCTAATATAAGATTTACTTCAAATTGTAAACAATATTCTTCCATAAATCCCAAAAGTAGTCTTGTGAGGGTATATTATAGGCCAATTTTCACCAAATTATCGCTATAGATCCAGCTTCTCCTTTTAAGGAATCAACTCCTATACACGCATATCACCAAGTAGTAAAATTATTGCTTTAGATCCAGCTTCTACTTTTAAAGAGTCAACTCTTGTACATGCATATCACCAAGTGCCTGCCCTTGGAGACCACATTGCCCCCTCTAACACATGGACATGATAGAGGAATCACTTTATAATTCAAAGCATTTCAACCAAGAATGACAAAGAACAAGGTATTCACACTCAATTATCTTCCTATAGAATTCATCATAGTTTCTCTTTGTTTCCAACTATCTAGCATTTTATCATGTGAGCAGCATGCTTATGTCATCATAGGAGAATGTGGTTACCATCAGTAGCTTCTATAATCTGTATAAGTGTAAGAAGGGGACTGAAAATAACTTAAAATTCCTGAAAAGGGTAAGAAGGGGACTGAAAATAACTTAAAATACCTGAAAATGATTAACTACAGCTAACTAGATGATGCACCAAATTGTTTTTTCAGACCTATAACTTGCTATTTGACACAACAATTGCTCAATGATTCAGCTGTAGCATAACACAACTCAAAATTTCATCACAGCTATGCATAAGTGTTTCATAGAAAGGTGGGACACTCACAACTCAAGAAAGAAAGAAGATTTCACAACTTGTTGCTGCTTCTATCCTTGACACAATCATATGACCTGCATAGAAGATATGATCTATCTTGCCTAAAGGTGCTGAAAGAGACCTACGTAAGAGGAAGCACACAAGATTTCACAAGTACATTCATCAATCTTCACTTTGCACACAATGAAACAAGCTTTGAGAAGGTAAAATCAACTAAATTTTATTGATAAAAGGTGTTTTTACAACTTGTACAAGTCTGAAAATGAGTTACAATACTGTTCATGCTTGAAAGAACTCATAAAAGTTACAATGTGCAGCAGGTAAACAACAAAAACTAACTGAAAAAAGGCTTGAAAGATGAGCCGTATAGCTGTGCAACAGCTTGCTAGAACAAAGGACATGTGCTTGAGAAAAAAAAGAACAAGTAGTACGTGAGTATGCTTGGTCAAATCTTCCTGGGTGTCCAGCTGAGTTGTTGCTATTTTTGAGCCTCCAAAAGTGCTCCAAAAAGGTGTCTTTATGAAGAAAAGTCCTCTTTGACTCATCTAGGAATAAGGTTCCTCATTTGGCTCCTAAACGCTTGGTAATGGCTGGAAAAGGTCTTCAACTGCCCCTATTTCCAGCTCCAACTTGATGATGTGCCCAAACAACCTCCTCAAAACTTGCAAATGTCTTCCAAACTGCCTTGGGTCGGATAGAATGGGTTTTGGGCACTCAAAACCTTCATAAGTGCTTGAAAAAGTCCCCCAACAGCCTCAAACTCCCTCTTAGATGCATACTTATCCATTGGGCTACCTTGCACATGTCAAAAATGACATAAGGAGTCCTCAATTACCCTCTTACTGCACTTTATCATGGATTGTTTTGCAACCATTGTCCACTGTCAACCTTGACTATCATCTAATTGTTTAATATCCCTGTCACAGACTATTGACAAGGTCACTGTCTCCTAAGAAGTCTAGCACATTCAAGGACATTGTCAAGGTCACTTACTATGCATTGACAAGGTTACTGTCTATGAACCTTGTGATTGTGCTTATGCCACTTTATTTTTCTTATCTTGACTGCTGCAACTCTTGCCCAAGGTGACTTTCCATTGATCTTTCAAGGTTATCAAGCTTTAGTTAGCATTGAAAAGTGACAATCATCTTGGGTATACTCTGCCTCTATAATCATTACACTCTATGATACCTCATCATTGGACTTATCCACCATAAAACCTAAAAACTGCCATCCATATGACCATCCATTGATTGTCCTATTCTTATAGGACTGTAGCAGACCACTTACCATGCTTTTCTCAACTTTTATCACTGTTGACTGCTTCTAACTGCCTATCAAGTGTCATTTCAAACACTAGACACTGTCCTTCTTTTGCTTGCCATGAACCTTTGCACATTGGAACCCTTTCATGGACTGTTCTTGCATTTGACAAGGTATTTTTTGTGCTATATTAGGACTGTCACATTGCTCATTCATGGAACCTTGTATTGACTGTTCAACACATGCATCGATGCACTGTGATCTCACTAATTGATTGTTTACCATGTTCAATGACCATCCCTTGCATTGCTAGTTGCATACTTTTCAATACATGTGGCTCATCCATAACCTTTCATCATTCTCTGTCATTGACTATGCAACATTCCTGCCCAATGAGGCCATGAAGGAACACCAAGCATAGTCTCTACAAATGTGGTCTAAATCCTCATTACCTTATCCAGCTGCTCCATGGTTGCACATACCTCATCACAAGAGTACTTGATTATTTAATACAAATCTTCTTGAATGTCAGAATCTTATGGAACTTTTATCTTGACTGCCATCCTTTAACATCTACCATTTGCAAGATAATGGATAAAGGGCAACTAATCACATTTTTAAATACTTTTCTTTTGGACTGCTTCTAAATCTTGCATTATCTCAGACCTTTTTGGAGACCTTCCTATTGCTGATGTCTTCTTGTTGGCATATCTTTGATCATCATGAAGGTCACATCGTATCCTTTCATCACTATGAACCTCTAAATCTGCCCCTCTTCACAGTCTACCTGTTAACATGGTGACTTTAGGACTATTACCCTTTTCTTCAAATCTGCCCTCATGCCCCATATGACTGTCATATCTTTTGATAGTCCGCTTGGTTATCATGACTGTACCTTGTTGACTACCATTTTTATCGTTACTTTGACTGTGCCATCAGATTGTCATTTGTATTTGGCATAAGGACTGTCCTCTACCCTCATCATGATTGTCACTTTCCACTATATAGTGTAGCTTTTGAAAGCTAGCTACTAAGTTGTTTATCTTTGTCCTCTTTTCACCGTGACTTGTATGCTTGTTAACAAAGACTTTATTCATTGCAACAACATCCCATAAGAGCACAACCTCTTTCTGCTAAAAATATGCATCACTGCTCAAAACGATATACATGAAACTGTATCAAGGTCATCATGCTATGAAGTTTTCCAAATTTGATTTAGCACAAGAGAATTCAAGGCTGAAAGTTTTATCCTCTGCTACAGGCTTGCTCCATATATTCATTTTCTACTTCATGCCTGTGAGAAAGTAAAACAATTTCTTCATTTGCAAGAATTCCCTGTTTCTCTGTGTCTTCTTTGGATTCAACTTTCAATGCATCATGACCAACTTCTTACATGCAGACCCTAAGGGCTTCTTTTCATTATTCCCCTATTCTACCAACAGCAGAGGATGTGTTGGTAGCAATGCCAGCATACCATTTGCACCTTCTACAAGTTGATTTACACAAGAACTTAAGAAGTATAATAATTGCCTCAATGCCAATGTAGGGAAGCTTTACTATTATCAAATGCAAAAAGACTGTTTACACAGTCCATGAATAAAGATGAACAACACTGTTCCACCATCTTGGCCTCTATTCATCTGAACCCCAATGCTCATTTGGATAGTCAATAAATTCACTTGAGCCATCTTCAATAGCAACATGACCAGAAACAAGTTCTGAAGCATCTTCAACAACGCCTTGGCTCTCTCTCCATCATGCACAAAGATACTCCATCTCTCTTGTCAAGTCTTAGCACATTCTTTTGTAAAAACCAGCATAGTGTATGTCTGAAATAGATGTTGACATCTATCCCAATTACAAGATGAGAAAGTAAAATCAATTACATCTGCAATACTCTGCACAAGACATGCAGTCACTAGATCCAGTAGTTGGGTAACCATAAGTTACATTTGTTGTCATCTGATAGAATACCACTGTCTTTGTAATGCCCATCGATTATACTAGCAACACCTATTGTTCTATATGCATTAGCCATTTAAGGAAATTGAGAAACTGGAAGATGAATTATTCTCATCCCTTAAGACTATTTTCTGCAGATTGCTGGGCTGCTTCTTTTGCTTACTCCTTGACCATCTGATCATGAATTAATATACATGTCTTCTATAACATGTTGCTCTAGATCCAGGCATCTTACATCTGGGGTGAGCTTCCTCTCAATGTCATCCACTGGGTGTCCTATTTCTGGAAACCATGCTCTTTCCACCTCATTAATAGCAAGAAGATTCAAACCTGTAGTTACCGCTTGTATCTTTTGAACTTATTCATCATAGCTAGAATCATACGAAGTTGAAAAATATAAACTAGAAGCTTTAGAGATGCATGATAACAAAATACAGAACATATAATAGAGGAGCAACCAGTTCATGCATTTTTTGCCATTTCCTTGTCCTTGTCTATATATGTACAAAAGAATCCTCAAAAATCAGGGCAAATGCTTGTTGAAACTACACAGGTAAGCACAATAGATTTGCATTTTCTAAAATTTAATGTCTGCAGCCATCTCACATTCACCTTGCCATTAACATGTATAGATTTGGAGGGAAAAATCACCGTGTTTCAGCACTTATTCAATATTTTCATGCTCAGTGTCCCATGGCATCATTCTTTTATAATTGTATGCAAGCCCTTGACTCTTCTTTACAAACCAGTCATCGGGTATTAGCATTTAAAGGCTTTCTTTTTCATTTCAGACTTATCATTTGCAGATTTCTTGATAAATATGAACGTGTAAGGTACATACCAGTTTGAGCCTGCAATTTATGAGGCTTTACATATTTGAATATGCTCCTGAAATTTCTCAACCTCCTACAATGTGTGTAAGCATGCAGCTTTTCCCTCCGCAACATGTGTAAGCATTCATGGACCCGAAACCTTCCTTAACACCTTTGCAACATGGATGAAACTCTTAGCAGCAAAGTGTGGAGAAATTCTTCAATGCAGCATGAACAACAACAAAACCCTAGACAAACTCCTTGCTATGTGGGAAAATCTTGACTCCTTCCAAAAGCAAAAGACTTCATTTTTCCCTTTTTAACATTTTGGCGCCTAATCATTATTTGCACTTGGATTGAAACTTTAACCAGGTTGAGACTATTTTAATCTCAAGGATTAAAATAGGCTAACAATAAGATCAGCTAATCTCTCTCTAATTCTCATTTATAGCTCTCAAAGTTCCGTCTTTTATCTTAAAATGCCGCTACCCAATAAATGTGTGTTTAGCAATTGTTAAGTATATTCAATTGTAATCTAGTCAAATCTGAATAGGAACAAATCATCACCTTCATAGAGACCCAGTGGTGTTCTCTGTAAGCCTTGATGCAGGATGGGGACCACAGATGGCTCCAACTAAGTTTTGGTTTACAAGAAGAGGCTCATTGTCAGTACAACATTTACTGATAAACCTGAAAATATTTTTTTCTGGGTTTAAAGAACACACTAACATGATCAATGAGGCCAAAGAGGAATTGTGCATGGACAAAAAACATCACCACAACAACTACCATCATGGCATCACTAGATTCATCTTGATATTTAAGAGGGTACAGTGTAACATGGCCTAGCTGCAATTCCCACTCTCAGCCCCTCTTCTAAGCTCCCTATCTTTAAGGTTCTGCAGAACAATCAATTTTTTCAGCAAATCTTACCATCTTACTTATTGTAATTGAGTTGCATTGACTATGGGTCACTACCTTGTACATGCTATAGTTATAGACAACTTCTAACATCCGTAAATGTTGGATGCAATTCTTTTATTTTTTCATGACAGGTTATTTCAGAAGGGAACATAAGGCAAAAGATAGAATCCCCAGTCAAACATGACTGATAAGAGAATTAAGGATCTCAACTAAAATTACATATATTTTGAGAAAATAACTTTTCTGCATAAAAACTCTATGCAAATATATTTTAGCATCAAGGTTTCAAATTTTCAGATCACTTAAAGTGTCTTGTCTTCGGTATGCATATAATTTTGTTCACATGTATTTTCTTTTCTTTTTTAAATTGCTCAATTTCTGTTCCTGACAATAGAGAAATTGCAACTAGTGTGGTACTGCAAAGAGATTTTACCAGAATGCTTATGAGTGATAAACTCTAATATTTATTGTGTTTATTGCCTTGCAAGAATCAATGATTGGAACTCAAGAGTATAGATTCAATAAGAGACCAGAAACATAATCTTAAAAGCTCCCAAGTCAGAACAGAACGCTCTTTGATAAAACTAGAAAAAGTATTTTGATCTTTTTGTATAATTAATCTTGGGAATGGACAATATACTATTATACACCGTATACTGCTTTATTCAGTCTTATCTGATCTTATTTTACTCCTTACTTCTGGCATGGTCAACAAAGCCTACTTCTCTTTAAAAAATAATTATGTAAAGTTTCTGATATAGAAAATTATTAATGGATTTGCAAGATCAATATTTGCAGAAAGAAAAAGCATAAACACATACCAAGGCTTTTGTTTTGAAGGCAAACATCTTGGCATCATACTGACTCATTTTCATATCGGTAACGAGTTCATTGAATGATTCAGGAACTATTAATCCTTCAGGAAGTTCTTCATTGCTTGCTTGTAGAAGGACTTCATATATATCTTGTGCCATTCTCTGCACCATGCATGAAACCCTAAATCTTCTGTCTTTAACAAAAAAGTTAAAGCCTCTACCTAAACAAAAGCAAACCTGCACATTATCAGGTACTTCAATTTTGGGAAGATGCTACAATCTGTTTAAGACTTACTGATGACAGATCTGCCCTCTGCAAAAGGCTTGGTCCTAATCTCCTGCTAAGACAATCTGGCACAGAAACAAAGGCAAGCCACTGCGTTACTCTCCAAATTTAGCAGTAAGGAAAGTTTATCCTTCTAACATGCAGTTCAAAGTCCAAATCATAGCTTAAAATTTGTCCTATTTTTACTTTGACTAACACACAAGTGCCCAAGAATTGCCAATGGGACCTTAAAGAAGTATACATCTTAAAAGGTCCACATTGGGAATGCTAAACACATTTACAATACAATGAGAGAATCGAACAAGAACAAGAACAAGAAATCTAATCCAAATCTTAAGATAAAATTGAAAATGATGTAATGCCTGAAAACTGAAAGCTATGTCAACTAGCCCATCTTGAAGTTGGGGAGAATTGGGTAGTTGGGTTCATATTGCTGGTTATAATAAGATTTTTACAGCTGATGCTCTATAAATCTTCTCATTTTATAAGAATTATACAACTGCTGCTCTACAGTTTTCATCGTACTAATGAAAGCAGCTTTTTCCTCATCTAACAGCTACACGCTTGCATATCAACCTTACCATGGCACCAACTTGCTATTGCTAGTGACAATGTAATTCCAGAATACCAAGAAGATTCAAGCATTTTTAGAGAACTGAAAACTTCAAATACTAGGATCATCAAGCTGGTGGCTAGAACAAATGTAGAAAAAAATTAAATTTATTAATTTTGAAGATAAAAATTCACTGCTCTGAAACTTGAGATTAACATTAACAAAAAGCTAAGTTGCGGAAGGAATCGGAATTGCATGTCCCCAAAATTTAGCAAAATTTTTGCCTTGTAAAATTAATATTACTCTCTAATATCCAACTTAGAGTATGGCCTTTAGTGGGGGTGTTGGTACATTTCTGCCATTTTCATTGAGTTAATTCAATATTAATAAAAGGATGATATGAATTTTTTCAAATGATTACAAATTAATTCGATAAAGTATAAAATTGCGTACCTGAAGTCGTTGGGCAGAGGGTGACGATTCAGCTACTTAGACAAAAAGTGAACTTGCAACTGATTGGAGAGGATTATACTACTCTCTGATTTACAAAAACTATTGAGGACCCTCTAATTGCAGATCCAGTCAAAATTAAGAGTTGTAATGCAACATAGGTAGTTGGCCCAAGGTAATGTCTGCATCTAAAAACACTATACAAGTTACACTTTATTTTCCAAAACAAAGAAATAGCAAGGCTCAAAATGGACCCTTCCATTCCATTTCAAAGAAAATTATCAGGCAACATAAAATGGAGTTCATTCCTAAAAACATTATAAAGAGCTTCAAATTGAACATTAACAATAGATTATCAAATAGTTCTGACGTGGACTTGCTTTTTCCCATACATTTGTAATTTAAAAACAATAGAACTTTCTCTACAAATTACAAATCTTGGTGAAGAATATTAGATTGCCAAATATATTGTATGTCCAAAATCATTTGGGTCTGTCCCATGTGGTTTCTGATGTTGTCAAATTTCCATAGTAAATGTCGCCTGAAGATTCATCCCAATAAGCTTGTTAATATTTTAAAAATTTAGTTTTAAAAAATAGCGATTGATGCCTTCACAAAAGCTTCGATGCAAACAAATTATCTTACCAGCTAAATAAAACATCTAGTAAAATAGTTTACAGAAACTAAGTTGACTACTAGTTGCAAGAACAGTGTAAGGATTTATGATTTATAATTTGTATTATACTCTAACGATGTTCATTAGAGCTTGTGATATATGGCTTTATTGTTTGTTTTTATTTAGGATAATACTGGATAAGATTAGTGTTTATTAGAAAAAATTGCATTGTGGTCAATGTAGGATTCTTAATGAAATCATTTGCTGCTCTTGGATATGTTTGTATCATCTAGAGATTGATCGTGGAATGAGTTGTTTTGTTGCTGTTTACATGGATATAATTTGGAAACTTGTCTATCTCAAAACAGAACCTAGAGCAGAGCATTTTTCTGCTTCCTAGCTTAGTTAGCCTTTAGTTAGATCCCACTTTATCTTTGGAAGCCACTCAAGACAAGTTGTGGCAAATCAAATCTTCTTGGAGGTTCTTCAAAGCTGAGGACATTCGTCATAGCTCACTTTGTGGTGCATCATTAGACTTGGCAGATCAGGATTTTAAATTGTTTAGATTGATTTGAATAGAATTGGCTTAGATTTAAGAGCTAGATTAGTGAATAGTTGCTTTGTTTTTTTTGTGTTATGCTCGCAATCTACCTTTCTTTCTTTCTTATGTGCTTTGACAAGAATCATGAGAGGTTTGGGCAGAATTTTCTATACTTCTTACCTCATGCTTCATCACACCTCCCACATTTCATCTATACTTGTGGTGCAGGGGCACCATGATGTTAGGTTTTGTAAATATGGTTTCTTGGTCAAGTTTTGGTGTGAGTAAGTCTAAAGGTCATCAATAAGGTCATAATAGACCATGCTAAATGTAATTTGAGTCATTTTGGTCAGTTTAGAGTTTATGTGGTCATATTTTGCAATTTTGTAAAATGTTGTCATATGCAAGATTGTAAAAAATGTGCAAAATGCAAATTATGGGAAACCAACTGTCATGGAGTTTAAAAGTTGGTTGAGTCAGTTTTTTTTTGGTGTCAAAATTTTTAAAAGCCTCATACAAGTCGAGCCAAGAGGTTGGAGACTCTGTATGTGAAGGAAAAACAATAAAAACTCCTTATTTCCACTGCAATTTCTGTATTTTCTCATTACAGTTTGTTGTTGCAGAAATTTGTACGATTTTGTACAGGAATTTATTGCTCTAAAAGTGGTAGAATTTGATAGAGGAATGTTGTATCTCCATTTTGAATCTAAATTTGTGGATTTTCATAGAGTTGGAGTGGTTCTATTGACAATATACTGAAAATAGGTTTGTAAACTCAGTTTAAGGGCTTGTAGTCACTCAAAATGGATTGAACACCCATTCCATCGTTAGATATCTCTGTAGCTTTTTTGAAATGGGTGAGTTAAGGTAGGATTAAGTTTCTATGGGGTTTCAAGAGCAGAGGAGGTCGTTTAAGGGTTTTTGTGTGATGCCCTAGTAGGCAAATTCATTGAATTTTGATGAAATTTGGTGGTTAAAGGTTGGAAATGGTTGAGAGCCTTTGGGGAAGCAATTTTTGAAGGTTGATTAAGCTTGTGCAAGAATTTTTAGATGTGTTTGAAGTGATGTTAGAGTGAGAAAGGATTGGGAAAGCACACTTTCAATAAACCCTCTTGGAAAATGGCTTAAATGGGGGTTTTATAGTTTGATGTTTTGGAGGGTGTTTCTCTAGCAAAGAGTGGTGGATTATGATGTTTTGTGACCTAGTGAAAGATTGTCCATGGATTTTGGAGTTAGGAGATTTTTAGAGGGAGTTGCTTTGTAAAAATGGGCTAATTGAGCCCATGTTCAACATACCAGTCCTTTTTAGGACATGAAGTTCTGAAACAACCATATGTGCAAGTCAGATATGTAGAAAAGCACCTTAATGGGTATTTAGAATGCTATTTGGTTTCTAGGTTTGAGTTGCCTTTTGAAAGATATGAGAGGAAAACTAAGTTTGTTGACCTTCTAAGTGATGTTGATGTTCTAGCAGCGACGGGTTGCTTCTTCCAGACCCAAGTATGAAGATAATTAAAATACAGCCTAAACGACTATTTAAATTATACTTATATTTCTTTTGGAGCTGACTTAAGTCACTTTGATGAGTCACGTCTTTTATCAACAAGATCTAATATTTATTATTGAAAGTCGTCTACTTATCAAGGCCGACATCTCCTCACCTGGAGGCACGAATTCTAGAGACACGTCTTTCTTTAAAGAGGCACGATTTGCTATGTGGCTGACCTCTTGAAGAAATACGATTGGTCATGTTTTATTGTTAAGATTCATTCTTCTATTCAAGCCGACTTGTCTTGAAGAGACACGACTCTTCATCTCTGGTGTGTATATATATCCATTGGCATTTACATTGTTCATCATCAATTGGAGAAGTTCGATATTATTCTTTGAAGTGCGAATTCCTACTAAGGCAATTCGAGTTTATCATTTGAGAAGAGATTGATTCTTATAGTTGGCTGAGTTTATCTTCAATTTGATATTCCACAGAATCAGATTGTAGTGCATGTGTTAGGCATTCATTTCGGCCTCTATTGTAAAAGTGACTTCATTATTGTTCAATATATAAGAGATATATTGTTGTTGGGTTTTTCTCCCTCAAGAGGAGGGTTTTCCCAAGGTATCTGTTGTGTTATTGTGTCTGATTTTTAATTAATTTTTTGTGCATTTAATCTGATCACTAAATTTAACATGGTATCAGAGCGGGTTTGAGGAGATCATGATCAAATTTGTTCTTACAGCGATACTATATTCTCTTCTTTGTATTTCTTTGTCTATCTCTACCTTTGTTAAGATGGTGAATGGGTTGAAGATTGAGGATAGACTCAAGGGAGCATCCAACTTCACATCATGGAGATTTGGGATCATGCTTACCTTGCGTGAAAATGAATTGGGTGAGTTTGTGGAGTCTAGTGTTCCTGAACCTAAGGAGGAAGACGAAAATTTGTAGTGGATGAAGAAAGATATCAAGGCAATGAAAATATTGGTTGATTTTGTTAAGGATCATATCGATAGTGGTGCTTCTCGACACATTACCGGATTTAAGGAGCACTTATCATGTTTGGTGGAGAAAGATTCTTCCGAACAAGTTATTATTGGAGATGATGTTGGTTACTCCGTGAAAGGGATTGGGACCTCTACTCTTCATTTGGATTCTGGCATTACACTTCAGTTGAGAGATGTTCTTTATGTTCCAAGAAGCAAGCACAATCTTATTTCTATTTCAGCTCTAGAAGATAAAGGATATCAAGTTGCCTTCTCCAAAGGCAAAGTTCTTGTGTGGATGGAGAATTCCAATTTCATGGATGCTCAAGTAATTGGTGTTAGACATGAAAGCTTCTATAGGCTATGTACGCGTCCTGTACAAGCATTAGTTCATGATTCTTCAAGCCTATGTGATCCATGGCATCGAAGATTGGCTCACCTTCACTTCTGAGCCTTACCTATCATGGAAAAGATGGTCACATGACTTCCTAAGTTCAATCAAGAGCATGAAGGAACTTGCAAAGGATGTGTTATGGGTAAGAATTCAAAAGCTCCATTCTAAAGCAGAGAAAGTAGATCTAAGTGTATTTTAGACTTTATTCATTCTGATTTATGTGGACCTATGTTTGTTCCTTCTTTGAGTGGTTTCTTGTATTATGTTCTTTTTATTGATGATCACTATAGAAAGACTTGGATCTATTTTTTGAAAACTAAAGAATCTGAGGAAGTGTTAGAAAGATTCAAAGAGTTCAAAGCTCTAGTAGAGAATCTTTTCGGTAAAAGAATCAAGATCCTCATATCTGATAATGGAGGAGAATATACCTTTGGTAGCTTTCAAAATTTCTGTATTGATGCTAGGATTAAGAGGGAGTTTTGTGTTCCCTATAATCCTCAACAGAATGGTGTTGCAGAGAGAAAGAACAGGATGATCATGGAAGCAGCGAAAGCCATGATTCATGACCAAGATTTGCAAATCTTCGAATGGGCAAAAGCTTCTAGGATTGTTGTATATGTTCAAAATAGAAGTCCTCACAAAGTCTTGGAGAATATGACTCTGGAAGAAGCCGTTACAGGGAAGAAGCTCGAGGTTAGTCATTTGAGGATCTTTGGATGTCCCGTCTATATTCATGTTCCAAAAGAAAAGAGAACTAAGTTGGAACCTTCTAGCAAGAAAGGAATATTTGTGGGCTACAGTGAGCCATCAAAAGTCTACAGGATATATGTTCCAGGTCAGAAATTGATTGAAATTAGTAGAGATGTCACATTCAAGGAAGATATTGCATTTAAAAGATCCAAGGGAAATCATGTGGAGATTGACTATGATGAGCCTCCTCAGGCTATGGAAGTTGACTATACTCCTGAGATTCAGAGGGAGACTTCAGAACCAAAGGAAACTATTGATCCAGTTGAGCCCTTGGAACCTACTGATGGGCCTATTGATATTTTGATTAGAAGAAAGAGACCTCTTTGGGCTAGGAAAACTATGCAAGAGGCTAAAAGGTTCGTAGCTCCTAGAGGTACATTCAGAGAAAGTAAAAGGCCACATAAGTTCTCCAATTATGTTGCCTTGATGAGTCAGATTATTGAGTTTGAGCCTTCTAGTGTGGATGAAGCTTGCAGTCATTAGGTTTGGAAAGATGTTATGTCAGAGGAGTACCAATCAATTCTCAAGAGTGATGTTTGGGACATTGTTCCTAGACTCAAAGGAAAATCTGTGGTATCTTTGAAATGGCTCTTCAAGATCAAGCATGCAGTTGATGGGAGCATAAAGAAGTACAAGGCAAGATTCATGGCTTGAGGGTTCTCTTAGAAAGAGGGAGTTGATTATGAAGAAACATTTGCTCTTGTTGCTCGCTATACTTCTGTCAGGACCATCATTGCCATTGCTGCATCTAGAGGATGGAAGATTCATCAAATGGATGTGAAGACAACTTTTCTAAATGGTGTGATCGAGGAAGAAGTCTATATCAAGCAACCTGATGGGTTCAAGGTGTTGGAACTATAAAAATCTGATGATTTTTACATATCTTTCATCCACCTGGGTCTCCATTTGAGTCCTAGCTTAGGCACATTTCCCTCATTTCATGTATTTTCACCCGCATTTTGCCCTTATGGCCCCATAAAATCCATCGAATCTACATTTTTTGCATTATGGTCCCTATTGGCATGAGATTACCAGGGTTTACCCAATCCTTTTTGCGTTTTTTGTTGATAAATGTCTGTGTTGCCTATCCGCAAGACGTTTTTGGTGTCACGGTGATCGACATTCACCTATAGGATTCCATCGGCGTGACATTCGCATGGTTTCAGTGACCGTGGAGGAACCTATCGGTGGGATTTTGGTCTTCGGTATATCATCTCACCAAGTGCCTTATGTCTCATCGACCGGTATATGGAGATGCGTCAGTGAGAGTTTTTCCTTCGATGAAACATCTTGGCAAGTGACATTCAGTCTCGCCGATATTACACAAGAGGCTTGTCAGTGAGAGACTTTTTCCTCGAAGTAAGTCATAGCGACTTCACATTGTCTCACCGATCGATGGCAGAAGGATGCACGTATCGGTAAGAGTTAAAGCTTTCGGCATGTGGTCTTGGCGAGTTTGGATTGTCTTACCGACTGGCAACATAAGGACATGCATCTCGGTATGACTAATGAGCATCGATGTAACATCTTGGCGATCCCGTCCGATCTTGCCGATTTGTTTTCTCACGCCAAGATGCAGATTGCAGTGGCGTGAAAATGTTTGTCTCGGCGAAATAAATGTATCACGGAGTGCTTTCGATAAGACACAGGATAATCTACGAAGCCTCTTCCTGACTCGGTGTTGTCTTGGCGATCTGTGGTGAACTTGGGGGCTTTCATTGAAACATAATATTCTCTGTGAGACATCTCCCCGATATCATAATGTCACAGCGACATGCGAAAGGTAAAAGAACTCTTGGGGAAACATAAAGTGATCTACAGGATATCTCGCTGACTCGGATATGTCACAGCGAAAGCGAATAAAACATGGGGTGACTGTAGCGATTGAATTGCCTTCGACATGACTGCGATTTGTCTTGGCAACTGTTTTAGTGAGATTAATAGAAATTCAAATACTGTGGCCAACATGTGGATGTTCAATTACCATTGTAGGCCGACATGAAATGAGCCTGAATTAAGCGATTGGTCGACATGGGATCTCAATATGATATATTTTTCTGATGTTGGTGTTAGGGTTAGAGATGGCAGATCTAACAATTAAATGCAGATTTAAAATAATAAATAGAGAAACTAAAACATACACAGAATAAATCATAACACAGAGAATTTAACGTGGTTCACCCAATCTGGGCTACATCCACCAACCGCAGCCATCCAATGCTTTTATTATCCAGTGCAAAACCTATTACAATCTCACAAATAATCTCGTTTTTCTCATACTGTAACCCCCATCCCAACCCCTTTTTAACAAGCTTTTAGAAGCTTCCAGAATTAGGGTTTTACAAAGTCATTTTTCTTTCTTTTTCAGAGATTTTTCCTTTTTCGCTGATGGCGCGAAAAAAACGGCAAAAAAAATTTCTTGGGGGCTGCGTCCCCAAACCCCTGCTTTTCGGGGGCTACCGCTCCCGAACCCCCGCCCGGCCCCGGACCCTGGTGAGGACGGGGGGCCAGGGTGTACAGTATACCATGGGCTATACAGTATAGCATGATCAATCGCCACACACCAACAGTTGGTGTATAAATAGGCATTTGTAATTGTAAAATGATCATTAGCTATTAGATATTTGATACACAACAAGTAGATAGAGTAGAATAAAATTCTCAAATCAGAGACTATGATGCATGTTTTCAAAATGGAGGTATTTATGAAAGTCAATTGATGTTGCTGCACATTTTTGGTGTCAATTATATGTTGAATTTAATGAAAGTATTGCTAAGTTGTCTCCAAGATTGATGCTTTCTGGTTGTTTAAATTGACATAACAAGTTTATGTTTAGTTTATAAATGCACATTTGTTGTATTTGTGTGATTAATCAATTAGTTCTTTCAAGCAAAGATTAAATCCTTTTAGTTGATCACAATAATCAGAGAGATTCATCTAGATTATTAAAGAAGAGCTTAGTAGTTACAGTATTGCATGTTTATACAAGTTGTAAATAGAATGCATGCCAGATAATTTGAGTTTTATCCAGAGAGTGTTGTTCATCTTGATTTCATTTGACTCTACATACCCAATAAGGCACTAGTCTCTGCAATTTCATCATTTAAATTCATTCATTTCCTTCACATTTGTTAATTGAGCATTTTAAGATTTAGATTTAGAAGATTGCTATTGCTATTTAGTTTGAATTCATTTGTTCACTTCCATTTGCCATTGTGGACAAATCATTGCAAGAAGAATAATCATAAGTCAAGTCTACTTCATTCAGAAAGGTACACCTGCCTAGGTTTAGCAGCACCTAAAGAGTAGAAGGTTGAGTTCTCTTGACCTTGTCTGTTACCTTAAAGCGTATCAAGAGATTGGTAACCTCTTGAGGCATTTTGCTTGCGTTTTTGAGAGCTAACAAATTAGTGACTCCACTGGGGATACATTCAGAATCAAGGCCTTAATCATAGAGTCAATAACTTTATACAGACTCTGCTGGGAATAAGAAACATCAAGTTTTATCTCATTTTTGACAAAAGTGAGTGGCGACTCTGACATAATTTTTGCAGCTGTTTAAACATGAATGGAAGATCTCAATACAGGGGAGGTCATACTGGAGCACTTGCTGGCAGTAGTAAGTGGACACAAAAAGATGACAAGGTTGATAAGGGAAAAGGGATAAGTGAGGATATGTGCCTAACAAATAAAGACAAAGTATCAAGAGCACATTGTGAAACATATGATCGCTATGATACATGGAGAAATAATTCGAGTGTAGAGCCTTGTACTCCAGAAGATCAAAGAAATCCTTTCTTTTTTCTTGATCCTCAGAAACGGGCTGAGTTTAGAGCTAGACTGGAGGCTGAACGAATCAGAATTCAGCATTAATATGATCAAAAGATGGGAGGTAACCAAAATGACTCTATTGATCATGAGCTTCCTAAGGAAGTAAAAGCACAGTTTGAATCACAGAAGAAGGAGATAGAGAAATTAAGGGCTGCATTGCTGAAAGCCCAAATTACTTCTCAGACAACTGATTGCCCCCCAAAGTATGTACCACCTCATAAGTAGGGTAATCATAATGCAAGGCCTTCTGATCCACTTACGTCTCCTCACCATTAGATAGGAAACACTATAATCAGTCGAATCATCCACCTCATATTCCCACACAGCATACAAATATGCAGCCACCTCATGGTCAGCCTTTTGTCCCACAACATAATGCATAATATAACAATCTTTTGAACCAATATCAGTACCCGCCTTTTCCTCCCCCTCACCAGTATACAACAATGATCAGACAGTTTGATTTGACAGGGTTTCATCTATACCCTTACCCTATGGATGGCAGTTGGAGAAGTCTGGTACCTAAGTTTACAGGAAGTAATGCAATTACTGCTGAAGAACATTTAAGGAATTTTAGTGTGTTCATCCAAGACATAGGTGTGCCATATGAAGATTTACATATGAGGCTATTTATGATGTCACTTCTTGAAGATGCTAGGGATTGGTTCAACAGCTTGTCAAAACTCTCAATCAATTCTCTCCAAATATTTCAGGACATTCCTAGAGCAATATGGGAATCTAAATGCACCAGATGCAACTCTTCATGAATTGATACGAATTCAAAAAAATCAGAATGATTCATTTTATGATTTCAACCGAAGATTCAACAAGTTGCAGACTAAAGTACCTCCTGTATCAAGGTTGCTAGATTCTGTAGCATTGAGTGTTTATTTAAATGCATTTGATCCTAAAATAGGGTCCCAAGAGATCTGGCTGAAGCTCAGAAGATAGCACTGACAATTGAAAACAACAAGAAGACTGCAGGTATAATCAATAAAAGAGATAACCCTAGGGCTCCTCAACAAAGCAATAATTATCAGTACAGACATAAAAGCACATACAGAAATGAAAAGCCGAGGTTGCATGACATGCCATATAATACAGACTGGAAGGATGGAAAACCTATAATAGCTAGGCCAAGAAACAAAGAGACTCCCGATCCATTGAGCAAGAAGGGAACCTATATGGTGAGTAACAATTACTTTTGTGAAGCTTGTGATAAGCGACATTCCCCAGACTATTGTGTTCTAGCTCAAAGGATGCAAGAGGAGGGAATGTTGATGGAAAATAATGGAGATCACATAGTGTATTTGACTTCAAATACCTTTCATCATGTTTAGGAGAGGTACTCATCTTCAGAAGATGAAGGTTATGAGTATGATGTTTCAAATCAGAGATACAATGTCCATATTGTTGAACAACAAGTTCTTTCTAATTCTGAAGAAGATTATACAGAGCCACATCCGGTTGAGGCGCCTGCTCAATGCAGTATGAGGAGACTCGCCAAAGATGAAATAGAGAGACTAACTGTCGATGTAGTTGAGGAAGCAAGGAGTAAATATTGGTTGAGAAACAAAACAGTAAATGAGAAGGAAGGCATTCCTGGGGGAATCTTTATGAAGGATCAGAAGATGACGCAAGGAACTATGAAGAAATCAGAAAATAAATAGCATGCTAAAAGTGAATAGAAGCTTGTCCAAAAAGAGGAAGTGAAGGAATTACACAAAGAGATACAAAAGCCTGATCAGCCTAGTAAGAGAGAGAAGGAAGAAAACAAAGGAGAAACATTGGAGCAGAAAAAGATTGTTAAGGTGGAGGGCTCTTCTTTTGACTTCACTTAGGCGTTATCTTAGGTAAAAATGTCTATTCCACTGCTTGAAATGATGAAAATTAAGGAGTACAGAGATAGTGTTGTTCAATTGATAACAAATGGAAATGAAAAACATGTGAATTCTAAAAATAGAGTAGCTATTAAAGCAGTCAATAGGCAAGAGAAAGTAAATATCCCAGAAGTCTACTTGAGTGATGTGTTAGCAACTCCCCCACAAGTTGATCATTTTTTCACTACATTACTCATAAATAACAAACTCTGAGAAATTGCATGACAGACTCTGGTGTTACTATAAATATCATGCCAGTAGGAGTTATGAAGCAGCTTGGCATGTGGGTTGATACATGTGAAGGGAAGTGCTATGCAATGGATAACAAACCTGTACCTGTGGTAGGCATTATGAGAGGTGTTGAAGTCAAACTGGCTACTTATCCACAGGTGGCATATAATATAGATATAATAGTAATTGATACTCCTCCATAGTTTGGTATGTTTTTGTCAAGACAATGGACAACAACAGTTGGAGGAAATGTCTAGTTTGATCTGTCTTATGCTACAATTCCAGTGAATGGTCAAGAGGTCAAATTGTATAGGGAGCCAAGAATGAACCAGCTTGTTGACTGTGTACCACAAGATCAAATCAACTATTTTTGTGATGTTGATCTTGGAAGTTTTAAGATTGAATCAGCCCAGCCAGAATTAACCAATAGTGATCCAATTGAAAAGCATGTGGCACAAAGCTACAATGAAGTGTGGAAGATGTATTTTGATGGAGCATGCAGCCAAGAAGGTAATGGCATTGGGATTATTTTTGTTTCACCTGAAGGTATTACATTTAAATATTCACTCATGTTGACATTTGAGTGCACAAACAATGTGGCAGAATATGAAGCTTTATTGACAGGTCTGAACATAGCTGTGAAACACAAGATTAAGTTGCTGGTTGTTTTGGGAAATTCTGAGTTGGTTGTTTCACAAATCAAGTTGAAATATGCAGCAAAGCACAAAAGATTGAAACAATATAGGAATGTTGTTTGGGACACAATTCAGTTGTTTGATGCCTTCTCAATTGAGTGGATTGACAGATCAAAAAACATAATGGCTGATTTCTTAGAAAATGTGGCACTGAAAAGAGATGATATCACATTGGTTGGGGTGTCACAGATTGAGTTCAAGACAAGGCCTGCTATTCCTAATAACATTTATAGTTGGCAAGTCTTCAATGATGATACTGACCTTTTGAAATTCCTCAATTGTATAGATCAATATGAAGCCCAGGAAATTGACTTCAATGTTTTTGTTGAGGAAGTGGATGGGAAGCAAACAGTGTTTGGCAAGGAGATTTTATAGCTCAAAACAAATAAGCTTCCTAAGGGCTTGGTGGCATTGAAGAGGCTGTATGATGGAAATGATCAGTCCCTCATGAAGCAAACACCAGTCAGAAGAGAAGATATTAAGAAGTTAACTTGGGGACTAAGATAGCACCAAGAAAGGTGTACATAGGAAAAAAAATAAGCCCTACAATTAGAAGAATGATGATAGAGTTGCTGAGAAGGTATAAACATGTCTTTGCTTGGTCTTATGAAGATTTAAAAGCATACAGGGAGGATTTGTTTCAGCATGAAATACCATTGAAGCTAGATGCTAAGCCATTCAAACGAAAGAAAAGACCCATAAATCCAACACTAGAGCCTAAAATGCAAGAGGAGTTGACAAAGCTCAGAGATGGGGGAATCATCAAACCAATCAGGCACTCAACATGGGTCTCAAATTTGGTCCCTGTGAGGAAGAAAAATGGAGACATCAGATTATGTGTGGACTTCAAGAATTTGAATATGGCATCTCTCAAGGACAATTATCCTCTACCCAATATGGAGGCTATATTGCATAAGGTAACAGGGTGTGAACTACTGTCCATGATGGATGGGTTTTCAGGCTACAACTAGGTCAAGGTCAAAGAATTTGAGCAATATAAGACAACATTCACAACTCCTTGGGGAACGCATGTATATATAAGAATGTCATTTGGTCTCACTAATGCAGGAGCGACCTTCCAAAGAGCTATGGACGTGGAATTTGCATATTTGATCAAAGCTATCATGGTGGTGTACCAGGATGACTTGACTGCTTATTCAAAGAAGGCTGAAAATCATGTGCAACATCTAGAGAAGGTATTTATTAAAGCCCTAGAATATGGTATCAGCTTAAATCCTAAGAAGTGTCATTTTTCAGTCACAGAAGGTAAGCTTTTAGGACATATTGTTTCAAAAGGAGTTAGGATAGATCCTGAGAGGGTTGAAGCTATTGATAAAATTCTTATTCCCAAAACCGTCAAAGCTATACAATCATTCTTTGGACAGATTAATTTTGTTAGGAGATTTGTTTCTAACTTTGCTAGGATCATTAAGCCCATATCAAAAATGTTGAAGAAAGGAAAGAAAATGGATTGGACTGCAAAAGCCTTAGAAGCTTTTATATCTATCAAAAGGGCCATCAAGGAGGCTCATGTCCTTAAATCTCCAAATTTTGCAAAGCCTTTTCAAATATTTTCATTTGCTTCAATGCACACAATTGCTGCTGTTATGTTACAGAAGAATGAGGATGGTCATGAACAACCTGTGTCTTTTTTCAGTAAGTCATTACAAGGGTCTGAATTGAAATATGACATAATGGAAAAACAGGCGTTCACATTAGTAAAAGCTACAAAAGCATTCAGGCCATATCTTGTTGGAGCAAAGGTGATTGCTTATGTCCCTCATGCTGCTGTCAAAGATATTCTGACATAGTCTGAAGTAACAGGAAAAAGATGCAAATGGATTAACAAGATCCAATAATTTGACATGGAGATACAGATTACCAAATTAGTAAGAGGCCAAGGCTTGGCTAGGTTGATGGCAGATCAAATATTGAAGCAAATCAAGTTTGTAATATAGATGAAGGGACTGCAATTGCAAACATTGAGCACACTCTGAAGCTACAGGCATCTAAATATGTTTTCATGGATGGAGATCTGTTTTGGAAGAATAGATATGGTATACTGTTATTGTGTTTGGACGAGTCTCAAGCCAAGCATGTTCTAAGTGAAATGCATGAAGGAGTTTGTGGAGGACATTATTTAGCAAAAACAACTGCACATAAAATTCTTAGGGCAGGTTATTAATGGCCAAAGATTTTTAATGATTCTTTTACGCATGTGAGAAAGTGTGAGGCCTGCCAAAGGTTCTCTAGAAACTTGAAGTATCAGGGTGCTTTACCACTTCGACCCTTGCAGACTGATGCCCCTTTTCATCAATGGGGAATTGATTTCATTGGAGAGATACAAGAGAAGTCAAGTGGAGGACACAAGTGGATACTAGTTGCCACTGATTATTTTACTAAGTGGGTAGAAGCAATCCCAACTAAAAAGGCTACAAGCAAAGTGGTGACAAATTTCTTGATGGACAACATTATCACCAGATTTGGTACACCACTGAAGTTAATCACAGATAATGGGATGTGTTTCAGGTCAGATGAATTTAAAGGTTTTTGTGACACATATGGCATTACCATTTCCTATGCAGCTCCTTACCATCTACAAGCTAATGGTCAAGCAGAGTCTAGCAATAAGAGTCTTTTGAAGATTATAAGGAGGATGTTGAATCAAAACAAGAAAGCTTGGGATTCAAAGTTAAAACTGGTTGTGTAGGCTGACAGGATTACTATGAAAAAGACAATTGGAAAATCCCCATTTGAATTGGTATATGGAGTACAGGCCAGGATGCTTTGCAGAATTTGTTGCCAATCTACAAGTTTGTCCTTCAGGAAGATTTGGATATTCCTGAACCTATGGATGAAAGAATGGAGCAACTAGCTGAACTTGATGAAATAAGGAAATTTTCTCAAAATCAAAACATGAAGTTACAAACACAGATGAAATATTTATTTGACTAGAAGGCAAAGGATAGAAAATTTTAAGAGAATGACTTGGTGTTGATGTGGAACGCAAGGTGTCAGAAAAAGGGCAAGCATGGTAAGTTTGAAGATTTGTGGCTAGGACCTTTTGTTGTTGTTGGAAAGAAGGGTGAAGACTCATACTATCTACAAAATATGGCCGGTGAAGATCAGGAATTGCCTGTTCATGGGAAATTCTTGAAGCATTTTTTCTCTTGAGCAACATAGAGGATTAAGGGTTGCCAATGCATGGACAACTCTTGCTTATCCTCTCTAAAATTATTTTTCCATGCACAGTAGTTTAGAATTCTGGTCCCCTCCATTTTTCATTCACTTTCCATTCATTTCCATTGCCATTCTTTCCATTTTTTCCCATTGGTTTATCACTCTGTGTCTGGTCTGCTCACCCAAGGTTCTGGATCCTTGTAATGATCTTACTATCGTTCATCCCCATACGAATCCACTATTGGAACTATAAAAATCTAATGATTTTTACATATCTTTCATCCCCGTGGGTCTCCATTTGAGTCCTACCTTAGGCACATTTTCCTCATTTCATGTATTTTCACTCGTGTTTTGCCCTTATGGCCCCATAAAATCCATCGAATCTACATTTTTTGCATTATGGTCCCTATCGGCATGAGATTACCAGGGTCTCCCCGATCCTTTTTGCGTTTTATGTTGATAAACATATGTGTTGCCTATCGACAAGACGTTTTTGGTATCACGGCGATCGGCATTCACCTACAGGAGTCCATCGGCGTGACATTCGTGTGGTTTCGGCGACTGTGGAGGAACTTATCGGTAGGATTTTGGTCTTTGGTATATCATCTCACCGAGTTCCTTATGTCTTTCTAACCGGTATATGGAGATGCATAGGTGAGAGTTTTTCCTTTGATGAAACGTCTTGGCGAGTGACCTTCGGTCTCGCCGATATTACACAAGAGGCTTGTCGATGAGAGACTTTTTCCTTGGAGTAAGTCATAGCGACTTCACATTGTCTCACCGATCGATGGTGGAAGGATGCACATATCGGTAAGAGTTAAATCTTTTGGCATGTGGTCTTGGCGAGTTTGGATTGTCTTACCGACTAACATAAGGACATGCATTTCGGTATGACTAATGGGCATCGATGTAACATCTTGGCGATCCCGTCCGGTCTTGCCGATTAGTTTTCTCACACCGAGATGCAGATTGCATCAGCATGAAAATGTTTATGTCTTAGCAAAATAAATGTATCACGGGGTGCTTTCGATAAGACACAAGGTAATCTACGAAGCCTCCTCCCAACTTGTTGTCTTGGCGATCTGTGGTGAACTCGGGGGCTTTCGTTGAAACATAATATGCTCTGTGAGACATCTCCCCGATATCATAATGTCGCAATGACACACGAAAGGTAAAAGAACTCTCGAGGAAACATAAAGTAATCTACAGGATATCTCCTCAACTCAGTTATGTCACGGCGAAAGCGAATAAAACACGAGGTGACTGTAGCGATTGAATTGCCTTCGGCATGACTGCAATTTGTCTTGGCGACTGTTTCAGTGAGATTAACAGAAATCCAAATACTGTGGTCGACATGTGGATGTTCAATTACTGTTGTAGGCCAACATGAAATGAGCCCGAATTAAGCGGTTGGCCGACATGGGATCTCAATATGATATATTTTTCTTATGCTGGTGTATAAATAGGCATTTTTTAATTGTAAAATGATCATCAGCTATTAGATATTCGATACACAACAAGTAGATAGAGTAGAATAAAATTCTTAGATCAGAGACTATGATGCATGTTTTCAAAATGGAAGTATTTATGAAAGACAATTGATGTTGTTGCACATTTCTAGTGTCAATTATCTGTTGGATTTAATGAAAGTATTGCTAAGTTGTCTCCAAGATTGAT
The DNA here is from genome assembly GCA_007258455.2 of Sequoia sempervirens. NCBI lineage: Eukaryota > Viridiplantae > Streptophyta > Pinopsida > Cupressales > Cupressaceae > Sequoia > Sequoia sempervirens. The sequence goes on along the minus strand of VDFB02358134.1, from coordinate 25,203,924 downwards.
GCTTTCTGGTTGTTTAAATTGACATAACAAGTTTATGTTCAGTTTATCAATGCACATTTGCTGTATTTGTGTGATTAATCAATTGGTTGTTTCAAGCAAAGATTAAATCCTTTTAGTTGATCACAATAATCAGAGAGATTCATCTATATTATTAAAGAAGAGCTTAGTAGTTACATCATTGCATGTTTATACAAGTTGTAAACAGAATGTATGCCAGATAATTTGAGTTTTATCCAGAGAGTGTTGTTCATATTGATTTCATTTGACTCTGCATATCCAATAAGGCACTGGTCTCTGCAATTTCATCATTTAAATTCATTCATTTCCTTCACATTTGTTAATTGAGCATTTTAAGATTTAGATTTAGAAGATTGCTATTGCTATTTAGTTTGAATTCATTTGTTCACTTCCATTGCCATTGTGGACAAATCATTGCAAGAAGAATAATCATAAGTCAAGTCTGCTTCATTCAGAAAGGTACACCCGCCTAGGTTTAGCAGCACCTGAAGAGTAGAAGGTTGAGTTCTCTTGACCTTGTTTGTTACTCTAAAGTGTATCAAGAGATTGGCAGCCTCTTGAGGCATTTTGCCTATGTTTTTAAGAGCTAACATGAGGTACATGGGAAGGAGTCTCATGTTTGCAAACTGAAGAAGGCCTTGTATGGTCTTAACCAGGCTCCTCGTGCATGGTACGAAATAATTGATCATTACCTGTCAAGCTTGGGCTTCTTGAAGAATGATATTGACTCTAATCTATACTTGAAGGTAATTGATGGTGAAGCATTGATTTTGGTTTTATATGTTTATTTTACTAGAGAAGAGCACTTGATCATCAAATGTAAGAAGGAGTTGGCCTTTGAGTTTGAGATGAAAGATCATGGACTTATGCACTACTTCCTTGGCTTAGAAGTCTGGAAAAAACCAGATGAGATGATTCTAAGTCAAGGGACGTACACCATTGATGTACTTAAGATGTTTGGTATGATGGATTGCAAATCCATGTCTACACCTATGGAGACCAACCTACATAAATTGAAGGAGGTTGCAACTAGTTCAGACTTGGTGGATCCTACAATGTATAGATAGCTGATTGGGTCCTTGATGTATCTAGTTAACAATAGACTAGATATTTGTTATGTTGTGAGTGCTCTTAGTCAATTCATGTGTGAACTGAGACAAATACATCTTGTTGCAGCTAAACATATCTTGAGATACTTGTGTGGTACAGTTGGATATGGGTTGAGATATTCTTCAGATGCGGACTTGGAGTTGCATGGCTATACTGATTCTGATTAGGAAGGATGTGTCATAGATTGGAAGATCACCTTTGGATGTTGGTTTAGTTTGGGATCAACTATGATATCCTGGTGCAGCAGGAAGCAATCATCTGTAGCATTGAGTACAACAGAGGTAGAATATATTGCAGCTTGTATGGTAGCTCAGGAAGCAATGTGGCTTCGTAAGCTCCTTGCAGGATTGTTTGGACAATCCATGGAGCCTACTATCATTCATTGTGATAACTAGAGTTGTGTGAAGATTTCTGTCAATCCTGTGTTTCATGATAGAACCAAGAATGTTCAGATAAAATACCACTATATCAAAGATATGGTATTGAGGAAGGCTATACAGTTGAGGTATATTAGCACTGATGAGTAGACGACATACATTTTCACCAAGTCTCTCTCCAGAATAAAGTTTGTGTACTTTTGAGATAAGCTTGGTATGGTGGAGAATCTAGCCTTAATTGAGAAAGAGACTTAGTATCAGTGATAGTCTGTAATGAGTTCTTCTTTGTGAAGAGAAGTTCAAGGTGAAATCCCTTGATTAATGAGTTCTTCTCGATAAGAGAAGTTCAAGGTGAAATCCCTTGTTTCCACCCTCTGAGAGAGTCATGGTGGATGTCATGTGTGTGAATCCATGACAACATCACGTGAGAGAATCTGTGATGATTTTTTTTGTATTTGTGTTTCACCCTTTGGGAGACCCATGGTGAAAAGTCATGTTGAGGTGACAACATCACACAAGTGATGAACACTTGTACATACCATATATGGTTGTAGCCATTATGGTTGGTATTATGTTGAGGTGATATTTGATATCACGATGAGGTGATATTCTTCCTTTCCACATTTGGTTGTAGCCATTGTGGTAGAAATCACATTGAGGTGATATGTCCTATGCAACTAGAAGTATCATCCCTAGCTGAGAGGGAGTGTTGATGTTCTTGCAGCGACGGGCTGCTTCTTCTAGACCGGAGTATGAAGATAATTAAAATACAACCTAAATGGCTATTTAAATTATACTTATATTTCTTTTCGATCCGACTTAAGTCACTTTGATGAGTCACTTCTTTTACCAACAAGATCTAATATTTATTATTTAAAATCGTCTACTTATCAAGGCCGTCATCTCTTCACCTAGAGACGCGAATTCTAGAAACATGTCTTTCTTTAAAGAGGCATGATTTTCTATGTGGTCGACCTCTTGAAGAGTTGTGATTGGTCATGTTTTATTGTTAATATTCATTCTTCTATTCAAGTCAACTTGTCTTGGAGAGACACGACTCTTCATCTCTAATGTGTATATATATCCATTGGCATTTACATTGTTCATCATCAATTGGAGAAGTTCAATATTATTCTTTGAAGTGTGAATTCCTACTAAGGCAGTTCAAGTTTATCATTTGAGAAGAGATTGATTCTTATAGTTGGTTGAATTTATCTTCAATATGATATTCCACAAAATCATATTGCAGTGCATGTGCTAGGCCTTCATTTCGGCCTCTATTGTAAAAGTGACTTCATTATTGTTCAATATATAAGAGATATATTGTTGTTGGGTTTTTCTCCCTCAAGAGGAGGGTTTTCCCAAGGTATCTGTTGTGTTATTGTGATTGATTTTTAATTAATTTTTTGTGCATTTAATCTGATCACTAAATTTAACAAGTGAATGGTGGGTTTGTGAAAGAAATATGTGAAGTTGGGTTGATAAACTTGCAAACTAGTTTGGTTTGGATTAGTTTTGGTTGGATTAACATTTTTCCTCCCTGCTCTACATCAACTTGCTTGCTTGGTTGTTTCTAATTCAATTCTTTTCAATTGCTTGTTTCATTTCTAAACAAAAACTAGTTATTGGAGATTCAATATTCTCTCCTTCATTGCAAACTTCTCAAACTCTTGAGAGACCAAAAACAAGTCTCTATTTGTTGATTACCATTCTTCCTTATTTTTGTTTCCACTTTAATTGCAGGTTTACTTGAGTGATTTGTCATCATTCAATTTTATCTCTCCCCCAACCATGTTGTTCCATCACCATTTCAGTATTTTTTAGATTTGCATAGGCATCTATATAAGCTCAGCGTCATCTTTCTTGACCAATTGATAGTCATTTGTGGGCCATTTTGGCTTCCCCCATTACTGTGTTCCTCATTTCTTTGTTGATTTACAAGTTTTATAGATTGTTTAAAGTCTCCAAATAGCCTTACAAATTTTCACCCTTCAAGTGAGCATTGCCAAAAAATATGACACATGTAATATTTGAATCCTAACACATTGATGATCATAATAAGATTTTGTGTTCTTTAAATGCAATATTTTATGTTTTTTTTGTGTAATTGTGATTTTTTTTTTGCCAAAACAAGATAATGGGCTTGTTACTTGCATACACAGGAAAAGAAACTTCTAATTTAGGAGGTACAACATTGCACTCTTGGTGAAGCCACAATAGTGGTTTACAATTTGATGGAGGAAGGAAAATTTATTTTTTTGTGTTTGCACTAGGTAAGGGGGTTCGTTCGAATGAGCATGTTCGATTGGACCCTTTAAGACATTTGGTCAAACCATAGGGTTCGATCAAATTGCCAGCTCGAACAAACCCCTCACAAGTCAACGGGAAAATAATATTTTAAGGGGTTCGAGTGAACTGGGGTTCACTCAAACCCCTTGAAATAGGGCTTTTAAAAAACTTTCATGTCATTTTCAAACCAACATTTTTTCCTCTGCTTGTGGCGAATGTGAACTAAACAGAGTGTGTGAACCGAATGACGAACGACGAACTCCCAACCCAACGAAGCTTCAACGTGCACCACCTTGCCACAGTATATCAACCTCAACCTCCATAGTGCACCAAATTGGTTATCTTTGCTGGAATTCATTGATTTCAAATTGCATTTGTTTGAAATTTTCTAAACCCTAAATGTGATAAAACAAATCCATTTTGTGTGTATCATTTTATCATAGCATTCCATGAGACCAAATTTATCATGCAGGTTTCCCTTAAAATGAAACAAATTTAATATACCCTATTTCAAAGCTCCCAAAGAAATTTAATATACCATGTTTCAAAGCTCCCATTTTGGCACACGGAGGGTGAAGGTTGTGGAGGTTGTGGAATTTGGCTTTATAGCTGCCAATTGCATTTTCTTGAAAGTTTCTAAAGCCTTTTCAACAAAGCCATTTGCTCTGCAATTTGGCTTTACAGTTGCCAAATGCATTTGCTTGAAAGTTTCTAAAGTCTTTTAAACAAACCCATTTTACAAAATTTGGCTTTACAGCTACCAATTACATTTGCTTGAAAGTTTCTAAAGCCTTTTAAACAAATCCATTTGCTCCAACATTTGGCTTTACAGCTACCAATTGCATTTGCTTGAAAGTTTCTAAAGCCTTTTAAACAAACCCAAATTTGCTCTGCAAAATTTGGCTTTACAATTGCCAATTGCATTTGCTTGAAAGTTTCTAAAACCTTTTCAACAAACCCATTTGCTCTACAATTTGGCTTTACAATTTCCAATTGCATTTTCTTGAAAGTTTCTAAAGCCTTTTCAACAAACCCATTTTCAACAATGGAATAATATAATTAAAATGAGAGACTAGCTTCTCGTTGATGAAATTATGAGTTTTTCCTAAATCTATCAATACCATTAGTTTATATCCCATGCAAAATATAGAAGTCCAAATTTAGAGTTTAGTTTCTAGTTGTTAGGAGATTAGTGCTAATTGTTAGTTTATTTTTATTTTTCACTTCACATTGATATTTTGATAATATTCCCCAACTCTTTACTTTTGGCATATTCATCCCTAAATTATTGTTATACTTCCTCAAAAATGGATCCATACACATACACACTCAAGATTAATTTATGGCAACATTGAAGAACTTGTTAGGTACACATATGGCTTCCTAAAACATACATCAAATATCTCTCTTGATCTAAATAAAGGTCTTGGATAAGGAAAGAAAGCTTAAATCCAAAGGAAAGACCCTTATCACAAAAACCATTTAAAGAACATAAAGAAGACTTGTCCATTATTTTAAATAAATATGCACAAAGAGGAAATTAGCCAAAAATATTAAGGCTCCATTCAATTGTGATAATCATATTATTTAACAAACATGAAAATAACATAAAAATAATATCATTATTTTTAAAGAAAGGTAGAGTTAGGAAAGGAATAAAATATCACAAGAGAACTATCTCAAGTAAAATTTAAAATCCAAGGAGATTTGATATGTTGATAGAACACCCTTTCCAATATTCTCACAAGCTTTACCAAACCCTTCTCAATCCAAACCCTCTTGGTTTCTTTCACTTCCCTCTTCTCAAGATCCTCGAATTATATAATAATCAAATCGCAAAAGAGGCAACCCCTCTTCTTAACCTTTCATTTTGGCTAAATAAGTTGAATCTAACATATATTGCTTGATCTAATGGATTTTTAATATGTTGAACCATTTATTCAAAGAAAAGAAGAGAGTCCACAAAGGAATTTTGAGTAAATACTTGGTAAGTTTTAACTTATAAAATGTGGTAACTCTTAGATATTTTCCTCACCAAAATATCTCTCCAAATTTAAATCTAAATGCGCATCCAAAAAAATACAAATTCATAACTAAATTTAATTCAAAAAGTGGGCCATCTATGGCCTTCTATAAACTTCTCGAAGATGTCATTCCCATAAATGATAAATTAAAAGTTAAGTTATGACCTACACCAAAATGACATGAAATTATCTTTCTAAGATGTCATATTTGCATAAATCCCTCAAAGAATTTTTTTAACTAATTTTAAACACTCAAACAAATACATATATATGAATATACTTCATTTATAAATTCTTGGAATATATCAATCCATCACAATTAAAATCTTAGACATCATGCATAACATTTTTGATGTATTCACAAAGCCACCTAGGGTCTCATAAGACTTGAGCAGGTGAATACTAATATGCATATATCTAATGGTGGGGTAAATGGAGGAGGATTAGGAGTAAGTTCATATATATCTATTACTTATTTTGCAATCCAATATATTGGTTAGAGAGGTTGCATTTGAATAGAAGAAGTGAAGATAAGGTCTATTAAAATATGACTCGCCATCTTCTCTATTCTTAGGATTTTGGAGTATATCAAAATATCCAACCTATATTTCATTGTCAATCTCAACCAATCTTTTCTTCAACTTCCAAATCATCCACACAATCCTCCCTGAAATATTCAATATGTGAAACATAATTATGAGGAAGATACAAATAATCCTTGACATAGCTTTTTGTATCAAGGGATAATTTATGGTTCTATAATTTTAAACTATTTCTAATTTTGAAATCAAAATACAATCAATTATCTATTTAATCTCAATAATCATAATTTTAAGGCAAACATAAATTACTTGAATATTTTTAACCTGTCCCTCATTAGATTCTACTTACTCTAACTTAAATTTAAAAAACAACATTAAAATCCACATAACAGATTTCAAAGACAATATTATTACAATATTATTTTAAAATATAATTGTAATGAATGTTATAGTAATAAATATTCAAAATTTAAATCTATGAAAATATATAACCAAATGATCCTTAGTAAATTCATATATCATTTGTGATGAGAATGCTGAATATTATAATTTTTTAGGGCAATCTTAGGCACTAATTCACAGAGAAAGCTAACTCCTAGACAAAAAGCACCTATGTATATAAAATATTATATATGTTATATTGTACCCCCATAGCCCATGGCCTGCAGTGGCCAAAAGACTCGCAACAGAAAAGGTGGTTGAACAGAAAAGGTGGAGGCAGAAATACTTGATGGTCGGACGTTAACTCCATTGTGTCATTTCCTGTCTCATCGCCAGAAAAATGTGTTAGCGCTGACAGGTTTTCAAAATAATTGATTGGCATGTACAAAAATCCAAAAACATGGCATTCGAAACCATTATTTGCAAATATCAAAAAGCCCAAACGAGGTCCCATTTTCTCCATTTTTGGAAAACAACGTTTTGTTGGATAGCAATGGGAAGAGTTGCAGGAATTTGAAGCTCCCTAAGGTATGTATATATGCTCTGTGTATGTGTCATTTTTCCATTCTGCCATTAACATTGAAGAAATGAATGGTTATTCATTTCGGGGTTTTTGTTGTGATTTTTTGTTGAGGGTTTTTTTAATTTTGTTTCCTCCCATCTGCTAGTTTTGAAAATTTGCGGTTGCCAAATGAAATAGATGACAACCCATCGTGGAAATATGAGTGAAATAACTGAATAAGGTTTACAGAAACTACAAACCATTGTGAAAATCAAAATAACTGGATAAGGTTTACATAAACCACAAACTATTGTGAAAATCACATAAAGCCCAGAACATCGCCATTGTTCACATTCTTATTTTGAATGTTGTAAGGTTTTCGTTGGGAAAAGGGGCTATTTATTTGAAATGCAGGTCTGATAATGTTTTTTTTGTGTCAAGGGTTTTAAAAATTTTGTTTCATTTCCTCCCTGTATGCAAGTTTTTGAATTTTTCCATTGTCGAATGAAATAAGCGACAACCTATTATGGAAATAGGAGTGAAATTACTGAGTAACGTTTATAGAAAGCATAATCCGTGGGTTCTACAATGAAATTCTATATTTTGAAAACCACATAAAACCTAGAACATCGCCATTGTTCACATTGTTATTTGAAATGGAGAAAAAAGTGCAAAACGTGGCATTCAAAATCATAATTTGCAAATAGCAAAAATCCCACACGACATCCCATTTTTGCCACCATTTTATACATCATCATTTTGGAAAACACATTGTCTCCTAAAACCTGGACTGTTGTAAAACTCTTTAGAAGTAACAACCCAATTGGTTACTCACCTCCAACCTCAATTTGGTATGTTTTGTGATTGTGTGGAGAACCTTTTGTGATTTAGATTGTAGGAATGTAATGAAATTGGAAAACAACAAGTATTATGAAACCTACAAGGCACAGTGTTATAAATTGTTTGCAGTGTTGGAAAACACACTGTCCTATGTTCACCATAGTTCACATTGTTATTTGGAATGGAGAAAAAAGCGCAAAATGTGGCATTCGAAATCATAATTTTCAAATAGCAAAAAGCCCAGATGACATCCCATTTTTGCCGCCATTTTATACACTGTTGTTTTGGAAAACACAATGTTTCCTAAAACTCTGAATGTTGTAAAACCCTTTAGAAGTAACAACCCAATTAGTTACTCGCCCCTGAACTCAATTTGGTATGTTTTGTGATTGTGTGGAGAATCTTTTGTGATTTAGATAGGAGGAATGTAATGAAATTGGAAAACAACAGATATTAGGAAACTTGCAAGGCACGGTGCTATAAATTGTTTGCAGTGTTGGAAAACACATTGTCCTATGTTAGTTAACTATTACCTACCTTTCCTGGACATTTGGTCCTATCTGCTACTACAGTCCAAGTGTCATTTCACTTTGTTCATCTGATTGGAACAAAAATCCCTGACAAAAAAGAAGGCCAGATGGAAAAATTGCACTAATGGAAAGACTTGATGGTTGGACATTAACTCCAACCTACCGTAGCCTATCCCATCACTAGGAAAATGTGTCAGCATCAGTGGGTTTTCAAAATCATATTTTGGAATGGAAAAAACCCCAAAAAGTGTGGCATTCCAAACCATTATTTTCAAATAGCAAAACAAGGTGCCAAGAATGTAATGAAGTCAAAAAACAGTAGGTATTATGATACCTGCAAGGCACAGTATTGTTATAGATTGTTTGTAGTGTCGGAAAACACACTGTCCCATTTCTGTTAGTTCGTTATGAAGAGTTTTATTTCATTACTTCAAGAATGTAATGCAATCCACTTTCAAATTTTTGAACAACTCTTTGATACAGTCCAAATGTCATTTCAGTTTATTTCTTTGATTGGAACAAATAAAATGCTCTCATTATTTGTAGTGTTGGAAAACACACTGTCTCTTCTCACTTGCACAGGGTTTTAGAATAGTATATGCATTGCTTGTTTCTTAACACCTAGGGTTTTCCAACATGCATTCTTACTAAACATAAATAATGTCTTCAAGAGCTTTTGTAATATAGATAGTCTAAATGTATTGAAAAGCCCTTTCAAAATTTATCAGGACTTTTAATTTGGGCCAAAATTGCATTTAAATTTTGCATGACAAAAAAAAAAAGTGTACAAAATAATTGCAATTTGGAAAACACAATGCTAGGTTTAAGATATTTTAGTGTTGAATTTTATCAAATAGAACATCTCTCATTTAAGGGGGACTCTATTAACCCTCAACACATAGTGTGATTCATAGTACACACTTCATTCTATTTTGCAACAATTCATGTTGGAAAACCATAGGTGTTAAGAGACAAGCAACCCAAATAGTGCTGTAAAACCCTCTACAACACTATTGGATAGTACCGTCACCTCAATTTGATTAGTTTTCTCCTCCAACTTGTCCACGTGCACTGAAACCTTCAACTTTCCCTTTCAATGTGCAAACTAGAAACACATAGTATTTTCAGCTTTCTTTCTCAAAACAGAAAAGGCTTTGAAAAGGCCCGCATCATTCCCTTCCACATGACTTGATAGGGTGATGGTCGAGAAGCGGTTTCTTCCCCCTAGCAAAGTAGTGTTGATTCGATAGAGGAAGTTGTGCCCACGAAAGGTGAAGATGATGTTGTTCCTCCCAACCCTTCGTCCAACATTCAGAAGAAGCATCATTCATGGTTGAAAGTTTCAAAGCATCCTCTAAAGAAGAAATGACAACAAATAGTGATCTCAAAATCTTTTGTTTAATATAATGTTTGTTTTTATTATTTGAATGAATTGGTTGCATGCATCTGAGTTTGATGTGACATTTCAATTCCTCCTATTACACAACAACGATGAACAACAAACTGCTTCCCTCAAGTAGGTTTTTGTTGCATTGGAAGATGAGGCATTTCCCATGGAAGCACATTATCCAAAAAATGGACGTTGATGTCCGAAGGACTGATAAGGCAGTAGCTGATCCAAAGCTACAAATAAAATGTACTTATAACTAAAACCCAGCACTATGTTTTCCGAATTACAAATATTTTGTGCACTTTTTTTTCAATCATACAAAAATTTAAACACAACAATAGAATGTGTGATTTTGAAGACATTCATACTGTTTTACAAAATTGTGGGTGTTAAGAAGAAAGCAACCCACCATGACAAACCATTTACATTTAAACAAGGAGATTCAAATAACTGAAACCCAACACTGTGTTTTCCAAATTACAATTATTTTGTGCACTTTTCTTTCAATCGTGTGAAATTTAAACACAACAATGGCATGTGTGATTTTGATGACATTCATACTGTTTTGTAACATTCCATGTTGCAAAACCATGTGTGTTAAGAAGCAAGCAACCCACCATCACAGAACCACATTTAAACAAGGAGATTCAAATAACTGTAACCCAACACTATGTTTTCCAAATCACAATTATTTTGTGCATTTTTTTTTCAATCATGCAAAATTCAAACACAACAATGGAATGTGTGATTTTGAAGACATTCATACGGTTTTGTAACATTCCATGTTCCAAAACCGTAGGTGTTAAGAATAAAGCAGCCCATCATGAGACAACCCTTCACATTTAAATAAGGACATTGAAATAATTGAAACCCAACACTATGTTTTCCAAATCACATTTCTTTTTTGCACTTGATTTTTTCAATCATGCGAAAGTTAAACACAACAATGGAATGTGTGATTTTGAAGACATTCATACGGTTTTGTAACTTTCTATGTTGCAAAACTGTAGGTGTTAAGCAATCAACCCACCATGACATGACCCTTGACATTTCAATAAGGAGAATCAAATAACTGAAACCCAACACTATGTTTTCCGAATTACAATTATTTTGTGCACTTTTTTTTCAATCACGCAAAAATTAAAACACAACAATGGAATGCGTGATTTTGAAGATATTCATACTGTCTTGTAACATTCCATGTTGTAAAACTGTAGGTGTTAAGAAGCAGGCAACCCACCATGAGATAACCATTTACATTTAAACAAGGAGATTCAAATAACTGACACCCAACACCGTGTTTTCCCATTTAGAATTATTTTGTGCACTTTTCTTTCAATCATGCGAAATTTAAACACAATAACGGAATGTGTGATTTTGAAGGCATTCATACTGTTTTGTAACATTCCATGTTGCAAAACCATGGGTGTTAAGAAGCAAGCAACCCACCATGAGACAACCCTTCACATTTAAATAGACAAATTCAGATAACTAAAACCCAACATTGTGTTTTCTCAATTGCAATTATTTTTCACACTTTTTTTTTCAATCATGCAAAATTTAAACACAACAATGGACTGTGTGATTTTAAAGACATTCATACTATTTTGTAACATTCCATGTTGTAAAACTGTGGGTGTTAAGAAGCAAGCAACCCACCACGACACAACCCTTTACATTTAAATAGGAAGATTCAAATAACTGAAACCCAACACTGTGTTTCCCATTTACAATTATTTTGTGCACTTTTTTCTTCAATTGAGGAAAATTTAAACACAACAATGGAATGTGTGATTTTAAAGACATTCATATGGTTTTGTAACATTCCTTGTTGCAAAAACATAGGTGTTAAGAAGCCTACAACCCACCATGACATGACCCTTGACATTTAAACAAGGAGATTCAAATAATTGAAACCCAACACTATGCTTTCCAAATCACAATTATTTTTTGCACTTGATTTTTTCAATCATGCGAAAGTTCAACACAACAATGGAATGTGTGCTTTCAAAGACATTCATAATGTCTTGTAACATTCCATGTTGCAAAATCGTGGGTGTTAAGAATCAAGCAATCCACCATGAGACAACCCTTTACATTTGAACAAGGAGATTCAAATAATTGAAACCCAACACTATGTTTTCCCAATTGCAATTATTTTGTGCACTTTTTTTTTCAATGGTGCAAAATTTAAATGCAACAATGGAATGTGTGGTTTGGAAGACATTCATATTGTTTTGTAACATTCCATGTTGTAAAACTATGGGTGTTAAGAAGAAAGCAACCCACTATAAGACAACCCTTTACATTTAAACAAGGAGATTCAAAAAAATGAAACCCAACACTGTCTTTTCCCATTTACAATTATTTTGTGCACCTTTTTTTCTTTCAATTGAGTGAAATTTAAACAGAATAATGGAATGTCTGATTTTGAAGGCATTCATACTATTTTGTAACATTCCATGTTTCAAAACTATGGGTGTTAAGAAACAAGCAACCCACCATGAGACAACCCTTTACATTTAAATAGGGAGATTCAAATAACTGAAATCCAACACTGTGTTTCCCATTTACAATTATTTTGTGCACTTTTTTCTTTAATTGAGTGAAATTTAAACACAACAATGGAATGTGTGATTTGGAAGACATTCATATTGTTTTGTAACATTCCATGTTGCAAAATCGTGGCTGTTAAGAAGCAAGCAACCCACCATGAGACAACCCTTTACATTTAAACATGGAGATTCAAATAACTGAAACCCAGCACTATGTTTCCCATTCATAATTATTTTGTGCACTTTTTTTTTCAATCAACTGAAATTAAAACACAACAATGGCATTTGTGATTTTGAAGATATTCATACTATTTTGTAATATTCCATGTTGTAAAACTGTGGGTGTGAAGAAGCAAGCAACCCATCATGAGACAACCCTTTACATTTAAACATGCATATTTAAATAACTGATACACAACACTATGTTTCCCATTTACAATTATTTTGTGCACTTTTTTTTTCAATCATTTGAAATTAAAACACAACAATGGAAAGTGTGATTTGGAAGACTTTCATACTATTTTGTAACATTACATGTTGCAAAACCATGGGTGTTAAGAAGCAAGAAACCCACCATGAGACCACCCTTTACATTTAAATAGGGAGATTCAAATAACTGAAATCCAACATTGTGTTTTCCCAATTACAATTATTTTCTGCACTTTTTTTCAATCATGCAAAATTTAAAAAGAATAATGAAATATGCGATTTTGAACACATTTATACTATTTTCTAACATGCCATGTTGAAAAGCCATGGGTGTTAAGAAGCAAGCAACCCACCATGAGACAACTCTTTACATTTGAACAAGGAGATTCAAATAACTGAAACTCAACACTGTGTTTTCCCATTTACAATTATTTTACACACTCTTTTTTTCAATTGATTAAAATTTAAACACAAGAATGGAATGTGTGATTTCAAAGACATTCATACTATCTTGTAACAATTCATGTTGCAAAATTGTGGGTGTTAAGAAGCAAGCAACCCACTATGAGACAACCCTTTACATTTAAATAAGGAGATTCAAATAACTAAAACCCAATACTATGTTTCTCCTTTACAATTATTTTGTGCACTTTTTTTTTCAATTGACTAAAATTAAAACACAACAATGGAATGTGTGTTTTTGAAGACATTCATACTATCTTGTAACATTCCATGTTGCAAAACTGTGGGTGTTAAGAAGCAAGCAACCCACCATGAGACAATCCTTTATATTTAAATAGGGAGATTCAAATAACTGAAACCCAACACTGTGTTTCCCATTCACAATTATTTTGTGGACTTTTTTTTTCAATCGAGTGAAATTTAAACACAACAATTGAATGTGTGATTTGAAAAACATTCCTACTATCTTGTAACATTCCATGTTGCAAAACCGTGGGTGTTAAAAAGCAAGCAACTCACCATGAGACATCCCTTTACATTTAAATAGGGAGATTCAAATAATTGAAACCCAACATTGTGTTTTCCCAATTACAATTATTTTTGTACTTTTTTTTCAATCATGCAAAATTTAAACACAACAATGAAATATGTAATTTTGAACACATTTATAGTGTTTTGTAACATGCCATGTTGCAAAATTGTGGGTGTTAAGAAGAAAGCAACCAATTATGAGACAACCCTTTACATTTGAACTAGGAGATTCATATAAATGAAACCCAACACTGTGTTTTTCCCAATTACAATTATTTTGTGCACTTTTTTTTTCAATAGTGCAAAATTTAAACACACCAATGAAATGTGTGATTTTGAAGACATTCATACTGTCTTGTAACATTCCATGTTGCAAAACCGTGGGTGTGAAGAAGCAAGCAACCCACCATGAGGCAACCCCTTACATTTAAACAGGGAGATTCAAATAACTAAAACCCAGCACTTTGTTTCCCATTCACAATTATTTTGTGCACTTTTGTTTTCAATCAAGTGAAATTTAAACACAATAATGGAATTTGTGATTCAAAAGACATTCATACTGTCTTGTAACATTCCATGTTGCAAAACCGTGGGTGTGAAGAAGAAATCAACCAACCATGAGACAACCCTTTACATTTAAATAGGGAGATTCAAATAACTGAAACCCAACATTGTATTTCCCATTTACAATTATTTTGTGCACTTTTTTTTTTCAATCGAATGAAACTAAAACACAACAATGGAATGTGTGATTTTAAAAACATTCATATTGTTTTGTAACATTCCATGTTGCAAAATCATGGGTGTTAAGAAACAAGCAACCCACCATGAGACAACCCTTTACATTTAAATAGGGAGATTCAAATAACTGAAACCCAGCATTGTGTTTCCCATTCACAATTATTTTGTGCACTTTTTTTTTCAATCGAATGAAATTAAAACACAACAATGAAATGTGTTATTTTAAATACATTCATACTGTTTTGTAACATTCCATGTTGCAAAATCGTGGGTGTTAAGAAGCAAGCAACCCACCATAAGACAACCTTTTACATTTAAACAGGGAGATTCAAATAACTGAAACCCAACACTATGTTTCCCATTCACAATTATTTTGTGCACTTTTTTTTCAATCGACTGAAATTAAAACATAACATTGAAATGTGTGATTTTGAAGACATTCATATTATTTTGTAACATTCCATGTTGCAAAACCGTGGGTGTTAAGAAGCAAACAACCCACCATGAGATAACCCTTTACATTTAAGCGGGGAGATTCAAATAACTGAAACCCAACACTGTGTTTCCCATTTATAATTATTTTGTGCACTTTTTTTTTCAATTGAGTGAAATTTAAACACAACAATGGAATGTGTGATTTTGAAGAAATTCATATTGTTTTGTAACATTCCATGTTGCAAAACTGTGGGTGTTAAGAACCAAGCAACCCACTATGAGACGGCCCTTTACATTTAAACATAGAGATTCAAATAATTGAAACCCAACACTGTGTTTCCCATTTATAATTATTTTGTGCACTTTTTTTTTTTCAATCAATTGAAATTAAAACACAACAATGGAATGTGTGATTTTGAAGACATTCATACTATTTTGTAACATTCCATGTTGCAAAACTATGGGTGTTAAGAAGCAAACAACCCACCATGAGACAACCCTTTACATTTAAACAAGGAGATTCAAATAACTGAAACCCAACACTATCTTTCTCATTCAAAATTATTTTGTGCACTTTTTTTTTCAATCTACTAAAATTAAAACACAACAATGGAATGTGTAATTTTGAAGACATTCATATTGTTTTGTAACATTCCATGTTAGAAAACCGTGGGTGTTAAGAAGAAAACAACCCACCATGAGACAACCCTTTACATTTAATTAGGGAGATTCAAATAACTGAAACCCAACACTGTGTTTCCCATTCACAATTATTTTGTGAACCTTTTTTTTTCAATCAACTAAAATTAAAACACAACAATGGAATGTGTGATTTTGAAGACATTCACACTATTTTGTATCATTCCATGTTGCAAAACTGTGGGTGTTAAGAAGCAAGCAACCCACCATGAGACAACCCTTTACATTTAAATAGGGAGATTCAAATAACTGAAACCCAACACTGTGTTTCCCATTTAAAATTATTTTATGCACTTTTTTTTTAATCGAGTGAAATTTAAACACAACAATGGAATGTGTAATTTTGAAGACATTCACACTCTTTTGTAACATTCCATGTTGCAAAACCGTGGGTGTTAGGAAGCAAGCAATCCACCATGAGACAACCCTTTACATTTAAACAGGGAGATTCAAATAACTAAAACCCAACACCGTGTTTCCCATTTACAATTATTTTGTGCAGTTTTTTTTTAATCGAGTGAAATTTAAACACAATAATGGAATGTGTAATTTTGAAGACATTCACACTATTTTGTAACATTCCATGTTGCAAAACCGTGGGTGTTAAGAAGCAAGCAATTTATACTTATAATTGAGATGATTCACTCATAATGTAAAGATAAAAATTTAGTACATCAAAGAAATATTTCTGATACATCAAGCTACCATTCTACGTAACTCTCATGAAAATAAGAATATTATTTTATTTTATATAAATATTGTGTGTAATCTATCTTGAATTACTAGTTAATTTTGAATTATATACTTATAATTTAAAATAAAAGCATCCTTTGTAACATAGAATAGATAGGTTAATTAATGAAATAAAATATGTTTTTATGTTAAGAAAAATTTACAAATATGGAACTCATATGAGAAATTGATTAAGACAACTCTGTGTGAGAATTAATATGAGAATAATATATACCTTATTTCAAGAATTAACATTAGATTAATACTTGGCTCATATTGTTTAATCACACTAGAAACCAGCAATGGAAGATTGAGATTCTCAACTAAGAATTCCACCTTATAAATCACATACTAGAAGCCAAAAACTAAAGACCAAAATTCATAAATAGAGTTCATGTGTTATAGTTCATGCCTTTGAGGGGTCCACAAGTACCATGAGCCTTTTGAAATCATTCTCCATTTAAATGCATGTCCATTCCAACATCATTGGGAGGTGGGTATCCCAAGTTCCTTAATTTCTTGTAGGAATTTAATTTCAAGAGTAGGACATTGTGACAAGTTGGCATGTAAGATAAGGTAAACCCATAAAATTCATGAAATGGAATATTTGGAATAGGTGTGTAGACCATTTGTAACTAAATTCAAGTGTTAAATTAATGGAAAAAGATAAATATTAAGAACTAAAAGAAGGATCCAAACCATAAAGGAAAATAAAATATTAACTTAAAACCTCAATGTCAAAACAAGAGTTGAGATAAAATTAGACAAAATGTTAGTAGGAGGAATGATCAAAAACTTTGAAGATACCCATGGTAGATGAGACCAAACAAAGAAATCACATCCAAGTGAAATATGGGTTTTGACATCTTTATTCTTGTCGTAAGTCACAAGTTCACAAAATCACAAAATTTCTCAAAAAGTTGATAATTTAGGTAATTGATAGTTGATTTGAGATGTGACCTCATTATATTCACTAAAACTTAAATTATGTGATCAATTTAATCATTCAATTAGGTGAAAGTGAAGGGTATTAATGTTTATTCAATTTTCAATTTTTAAAATTTTAGTATTTTGATTAATCACTAATTCAATTTATATTTGTGGAAGATTTGAGGTAATAGAAAAAATATTTACAAAGATTAAATATTCATTTTCTCCTATTCTTTCATTATTTCTTTCTTTTTGTACTAGGGTTAAATCTTCATCTAGGTTTGTTGTGTACTTATAAGAAACCTTTATTCCTTAGTATCATGTTCTTGTACATTGTATGGTAACTTCCATGATAAATATTATGTGCATGTCCCCTCCTCCTATCAAATTTTCTTTATGGATATGAGGAAGTTTATTTCTAATTTTTTGGTTTCCTCTTTATCAAAATATTGCTTCAATAATTTAGAAATTATATTTATAAGCTTATCATCTCTCTCATTTTCTTCTCTTATTTGTACCTTCAATAATGACTAAATTGATTTTACATGACCACCAATGTTAAGTAATGATGCTTTCCCTTTATTAATAGTTCTAGGAAATATATCTTAGGTGCAACCTTTATAAAGATTTTTTAAGTCTTTAATGACACATTTTGTACTAGAGTGCACACTTGTAAATTTAAATTTTAGAACTGTTTTAGATTATGTTTTGTGTGCAATCTAGTAATTTGAATGTTTTGATTATTAAAAACTATGTAGATGTTGAATTTTTTTTTGTTAATGGTATGAAAATATTATTGATGATTAGATGAATTATTAGAACTGTTTTAGATTTCTATTCCCTAGATCTAGATATATTATTTACCAAGGTCTCATTGCTCCTTTAGGTGTACATACATATATAACATGGAAAATGCAGATGTTCCACCTCCAAAATCTTTGTCTGCAAATACCACTAATGAGATTAAGAAATTGAGACTCATTAGCAGAGGGTGCAAAGTAGGGATATATTTTGAAGTATGCATGTCAATATTACATAGTCTAGAAAAACTAAGATGAACTTGGACATACTAGTGCATATTCCCCTGATAGAGTAGCTAACATTCTTTCCCACATGTGGGAAGAAGTACATGGTGAGGTTCCCTTTAAACAAATACGGGATGTTGTGACCAAAGAAATGATAAAAAACACTTTTTTTCCATTTTATCAAAATCAACGTAAGGTGAGGGGATACGAGGTCACCAGATGTGTGGATCATGATATGGCCCCATTGATCTACTTGTGATTTCTCACAGCACATGGTCAATATCCAAACAATGACCAGATTCCATTATATTTTGTTCAGCAGTTGTATGTTGAGGTCCATTTGGGCCTCAAAGTCAACTACATGGACTTTCCAGCATATGTTGGTTAGGGGCATGGCATGATTGGCGATAGGCCCACCTATCATCGAGCAAATAGAACAACCCTAGTGTTTAGGGTATTGGTTGGCAACAGGTCTCCTACTCTCACCCCAGCTCTGGCCCCCTTGGCATATGAGGTTATTGTCACTTCCCAAAAGAAAGAAATTGACACTGTAGGTGACATTGCAGCTGCCACCACTAGAATATCTATTGATCATGTAGGTTAGTATTTGATGTCTAGACGTTCATGATCCACACCATTTCCATCATAGTGGACCAACATGGATCCTTATACAGTGATAGGCATCCCTACTCCCACACAACTCGATGGACTTTTAGGAGATATGGCACACATGATTCTACATTGTTTGGTTAAGGACCTCTCGAAGGCATATGCCTTCATCACATCAGACTATGGGATCAGTATAGAGGAGGTCAAAGATCATTTGGCACATGGAGTTCGTCCACATCTAGGATCCCATCACTCTCACCCAAGCACTAGTGCACGTCAGGATCCACCTACAGATCATTCGACTGCTGCATAGACTATGGGTTTTACTGAGATGTTGATTGGTCTTGGTTCATCATTATTGATGCCATCTCATGTGCATAGTCCTCTTCACTCATCATTTATGGCAGGATAGGGGACAAATCAGATGGATGTAGATTTTGACTTGTCGCTTGACCATTTGGTTCATATGGTGGAGATGACCATTGCAGAGGACTTAGGTCATCCAATATCAAATGATGTGCATGTATGTGTGCATGTGCATGTTTCAATTCTTTTTTTAATTATTTTTAAATTTTAGTTTTAACTAGATATTCATGTACTGATATATATGTATATATATTGTAGGTGGACATACCTCATGTCACTCCTAGCCTTGCTCCAGATCATGTACATCAACATGACTCTATGGATGATTCTACTTCCAGTGGACATGTGAGTTTTAAATTTTTATATATACATGTGTATATGTACATGCATATGTATTCATAGATCTAGATAGATATTTAAAAAAACAAGTACATTCTTAAAAAAAACTTTCATAAAATTTATTTAATATATTATATGTATTTAACACATTGTCTACACAATTTTATTTGCAGGGCTCACCACATCCATCAGAGCAAGGTTCTCATTCAGATGGCCGTTCGACTAGGAGTCGATATTTATATTGGGCCCTGCACTAGATTTATGATCTTTACTACATGTATTTTCTTATATGATGATCTCTATTGTTCGACATTTGATGATCTCTAACTTACATTTGCTTATATGATATATATTTGATCTCTAACATACATTTGCTTATTTGATGACCCCTTTTCTTATAACATGTTTATGTTTATACATTGAATCTATTTACATGTATGTATGTGTTTGCTTATGTTTAAATTTTTATGACATACATACATTTGCTTATTTGATGACCTCTTTGCTTATAACATGTTATGTTTACATATTGAATCTATTTACATGTATGTATGTGTTTGCTTATGTTTACATGTTTATATGATATACATGCTTATCTCTAGTATAATTTTAGGAGAATACTATTTCATTTTAGCCAAAAATCAATAATACACATTGAAATAAGTTTTATTGACATTGAACCCACAAACAAAGACCATCAAATGGTCCCAAATGTTATTATAGAATCCCCTAGAGTTGTGAAATTTTATGTTAGTTCATTTGATCACAACATCCCATTTGATCCTATATTCCCAAAGATAAGGAAATGAATGCCACTTTATAATTAAGTTCATTCGTGTTGATCACAATAAATATTTTGCACACACACCCCTTGAATTTTATAGTAAGCAGTAAAAAATTATAAAATAAATTACTCCCAAGCAAGTAAATTAATGATACTTTATAAATGAGTGTATTTACAAGCCTATTTATTAATGTTCATGTTCTACTAGTTTTAAAATTTGATAGAAATGATTAGATTAAAATATCGATACAAAATAAGAACAAATAAAGTGCATCACTTTGTGGTACACAAAACTCATTTTTTTAAAATGACTTAAGCAACATGAACCATTGAGGAGTTGAGAACAAAATATAATTATAAAGAAGAGGTAGGAACATTCCTTTTATAATTATATCATCCTTCAAACACTTTCCCTCTAAGTTATAAAATTTTATGTTAAATTATTTCATAAATAATTTCTTAATCTACACCATTATTTAGCATGATTGTGCTTTCCTACAACTAGATATAAAATTATAGATTTTTAAAGAAATTCAATGCATAATTTGCTAGTTTCAACTCAGGATAGGAAAATTTTATTCTTTGAAACATTAAGAAAATTCAATTCAAATTATACCTCTATGTGTTAAAATCATTTTTCTACCCTCTTTACATCTCCTACAAATGAAATTATCTCAACAACTGATTTAGAACCATCAAGGTGTGTTTGGTTAACTGGAATGACCATGGAAATTTTCCTCTACTATATATTGGGTTTTTCCCTTACTTTGCAATGAGCATAACTTATCTAAGAGACACTTTATTAAACACTATGTTATCTCATTGGTTGAGATAGTCTTGCACCTTTGGTATCAAGCTTGAGGAATATTATCTTTTTGACAAGGAACAAAATTATAAAATTACTCTATGTTGCATACCTATACACTAAATAACAACAAACTTCACAATGAAATAACTTGTTTCATTACCACTTGATTAATTTAAATACAAACATGTAAATACATGATTATTTTTCATTATTCCATATCAAATTGCAAGATTAATTCGCATTTATATCACTTGGAGTGTAGATTTTGGAGAAGATATTTTTGCACATTTATCAAGGAGGCAAATATTGGAGAAGACAACTTTTCATTTTTATCAATCAAGGAAAATTTTGGAGGAGAATTTAACTAAGTTGGTAGAAGATTTTTTTTGAGTCATCTTTAACTTGAAGAAGAAAATGGGACAACAACGAAAAAGAAAAAATGTGTCACAACAAAAATTGTCAAAAGAAGAAGAACAAAAGAGGCGTGAACACAACTTGAAAAATTATCATAGAAAGAAACAAGGTACATGCTTGTTTCTTCTCTCTCTCTCAAGTGTGTGTTTAGGACTTTTATTAACACCTCATTTTTTTTCCTTATAAATATATTTTCAATTATGAAAACCATGTTAGATTTAACTTGGAAACTTTAATACTAAAAAATAGTCATCTTGCATAGACATTACCTAAATTCCTTATCATCTATTCAATATTTCTTTTGTTCCATGGAATTCTTAAGTTCAAGAATATTTGATTTTATTTTTTTCAACTTCACTTAAATAGATCATAGTCTCTCACTTTCTTTGCTTTCATGTAAATTCAAACAACAAGCAGGAAATTCTCAAGCTGAAGTCAAGCCAAATCTAGATATTGGATCAAACGAATCGTTGAAGAACACATGGACCTTGAAGATAGGGAGGAGACCCAAGTTCAAACAATGCTTGTTGGAGAGGAGTCATGATCACTTCCTTCTACTAGTATGGATGAGAATATATAAAACTAGTTGAAAGTTCTCTCACTTATAGCACCATGTCTTATCACTTTGTTTGCTTGCAGACATAAACTTCACTTATATCTAGCATCATCTCTCACTTTCTTTGCAAAATATTTTGTGATATGTAGAAAGGGCTCAACAAGCAGGAAGTTCTCATGCTGAAGTCAAGCCAAATCTAGATATTGGATTAAATGAATCCGTTGAAGAACACATGGACCTTGAAGATAGGGAGGAGGCCCAAGTTCAAACAATGCATGTTGGAGAGGGGTTATGATCACTTCCTTCTACTAGTATGGATGAGCATATAAAACTAGTTGAAAAGGTGAGGAAACAAATTTATTATAGAAATTTAGATCATTTACTTGAAATGGATATGGAGAAATTGAAATGTTATGCCGACTAGCCTGCAAATAAGAGAAAGAGGTCAATGACTAAATCTGTAAATGGAATAATCAATGATCATTTCAATCATCTTGAAACACTTGAAAAAACCCAATTTTTATCACATTTAGTTCTTTGTAATAAGCTGAAAAAGTCATTACAATTGTTGGGTGTACATTTGACATCAAATAAGAAGAAACAAATGGCATTACAAAAGGATATTGTTCAAAATGTCAAAAAGGGTTTAGATTCCATTGGGAAAGGATCTCGATCAATGGATAAGGCCACTACAAGAAGGGTCATGTTGACATCTATTATAAATCAAGATATAGCAAGAAAAAGAAAAATGTATGCACTTTCGGCTGAAATTAGTTATAGTAGAACCACACTAATAAAATATGAGAAAAAGAGAAAGCTTTTAGATGAGAGTTCAGAAGACAATTGGGCAATTATGTGTAGAGCTCCCCATTCTAACAGGATTAAAGATGTTAGGAACTTGATCTCAAATTTTTGGCATGATCAAACTCGTCCATCATCAAATACTAGAGATGTTACGAGACACATGATTGGGCTTGGTATTTATGAAAATCATATCAAACATTGGCTAGACATAACACAACTTGAGATGTATATGAAATTTTGTAATATATATCCTCATATAAAGATTGGGAAAAAAATGTTTGAAAGGTTAAAACCATATTATGTGAAGATAAACAAGTTTTTTGAAACTTGTTGTCGTTATCATATTGAATTTGATCTCTACGATCAAGTGTTTTGAAAGATGAGAGAAGAAATTTGTGGTTTTCAAAATGCACCTCCTAAACAGGCAAGTTTGTTCATAAAGGCTATGTTATGTGATCATGAAAATGGACCTCAAATAAACTGCATAAAAGGAATTTGTGAAACATGTGAAAATTTGGCTAAATTTCCTTCAAGAAATGAGGATACTAACCTAACAAAGACAGTAAATTGCAAGAGGTAATTATTGTTTTTAGAGATTTTATTTGTTTTAATTTGATTAGAATTTTATTTGAATTCTCTAATGTAATGTTTCATTGATTGTTTGGTTTATTACTTATTCACATATTTTACTCACACAGGTACAAGTATGTAAAGTTTCAAACAAATTTTGGGAAAGAATCCACAAGGTTGAACTATGTAAAAGAGGTTATTCCTATTGGAAAATTTATGGAAGATTTTCAAAAATTGATACAACCATACATTCAACATTCCTTTTTTGCTAACTGGAAAGCACAACAATTCCAAACATTGAGAGATACTTTCCCACTTGGAACAATTCTATCAGTAGTTGACTTTGCAGAAAATTACTCCTTTGTACATCAAAAGGAGATTCAATCAAAATATTACTTTTCAAAGCAGATCACTATTATGGTTCATGTGTGTTATTGACATGCACAATCAGAATTGGATGGTGTTGAGAGTACAAATGAAGAATGAGCCATTAAGAAAAAATATCACTTTTATATTAGTGATGATAAAGAGCATGACATGTTTTTTGTACAACATTGCTTTACAATTTTTTTTGAGAATTTGAGAAGCAAGGGTGTAAAATTTGAAAAGAATTTTTTATGGTCAAATGGATGTGTGGAACAATTCAAATCTTTGCGGCCATTCTATGCAATTTGTAGATATCATAAGATCTACAAAATACCACATGTTTGGAGTTTTTTTTAGAGTGGGAATGGAAAGGGTGAGCATGATGGAGCAGGGGCTTGCATCAAATGAGCTTTAAGAAAGCATCAAATGAGTTATTCAAAAGATTGTATAGACAATGCACATGATGTTGTTGAATGGTGTAAGAAAAACTTTGCATCAAATGTGGTTGGCACATCTTCGAGAACAAACCAACACATTCCACATAGAGTGTTTTGGGAGATATCAGGTATGTATAAATTACATTGTCAAAAATTTGAATTTAATTAAATTTAAAATTTATATATATATATAAATGTTTTTTCACATAATTTTTTTGTTGTACGTGTATCTAGGTGTGGACAAAAGATCAATGCATGGGTGGAAGAGGGTAGAAAAAACAAGATCCTTGCATTGTGTTATGAGTTCAGATAGTCACCATGGATGGACATTATACACAAGGGTTTACTCTTGTTTTTGCATTGAGTGCATTGTGGGAAACTTTGATCATGCATGCAACAACCAAGAACTTGGATATGCTGGTAAATGGGGTATGGTGCCACTAGTTGTTTCAAAAACATACGATGAAAATGAGGAAGAAAGATTTCAAGACATTCCTTTGATTTCGATTGATTATGACCATATTTCAGGATTGATTAGAAAAGGTACATGTGTAAGTTTTCAATAATTTAAATATTATATATATATATAGTTAATGATCTTTAAATTCTAGAGAGATTTCTATTTTTTTTAGAAATTTTTTGTGTAAATTTGGCGTACAGGAGATTTTTTGCAATCATAGCAAAGCCTAGAAACATAGAAGGTGTTAGCTATTATTTATTGCATTGCACAGAAGAGAGGAATAAGCTAACACAACCTGAAACAAGTGATGGAATTTTATTTCCCATAGGTAAGTTTGAATTTAATATTATATATACATTGTGTTTACATGTGCACATGTTACATTATAAACATTAAATATATATATTGTACAAACCTTGAGCATGAAAATGTTGTACATGTTCACATGTCTTACCTCAGGTTCATGTTTACCATGTAGGCTATGTTGTAGTGCAAGGGATATAACTAAAACAATTCAAATTTGTTCAACATGGGATTCATTTTGTTGACTATCAACTTGATAACAAGGTATATCAGTATAGTCACTTAATAATTGCTACCGACCTACATCTTCATGTAGTTCCACATGCACGTGGCCAAAAAAAATGGAGAGTAGATAGTGATGATCATCAAAAAAATTTACGTGTTATTGAAAAGCAAGCTGAACAAGAATGTTTGAGTTAGATTATATCCATGATTTTCAAGTTCACGTGTAACCCTATACATGTTCAAGTGAGAACTTATAGTAACTTGTACATAGTTGTAAATCATTTTGTGTAAATTCCAATTATATGTACATATTTATTCCATGGAATTCTTAAGTTCAAGAGTCTTTGATTTCATTTGAAAGTTTAAAGTTAAACTTATAACATCATCTCTCACTTTTTTTGCTTGCATGTAAACCCATATATATGCTTTCAATACTTATTTGAAACCTAGTGAAGTTTTTTAAAATCATTTTGCCTGAATTACAATTATATACAACTTATATTTGTTTCATGGAATTCTGAAGTTCAAGAATCTTATATATAATTATATACAACTTTTATTTGTTCCATCGAATTGTTCCATGGGAAATTATGTATTTTAAAATTAAGTATATTATCTAATTATAAAAATTCCGCACACATATTTAAAACATAAATCAATGCAAATAAAAAAATTAAGTTGCCATCAATTTAATTCACAAAAAATACCACAAATAGAAATAGAATGTTCCCATCCAGTTTCCAAATTATTATTTAAATGACTTCTATATGACTCCCTCTCTCCCCTCTATCCTTAACCCTTAAACCCTAAACCCTTGTTCCCTCTACCCTCTATCTCTCTCTTACTCCCCTCTCTCTCTCTCTCTCAAGTCTCTCCCTCCTACCCCCTCTCCCTCTCTCAAGTATCTCTCTCTCTCACTCACTTCTATCTCTCTCCCCTCTACCCTCTACCCTTAAGCCTTAAACCCTTAAACCATCTACCCTCTACCCTTAACCCTAAAACCTTAAAACCCTCTATCCTCTACCCTCTACCCTTACACCCTTAAACCCTATACCCTCTACCCTTAACCCTTAACCCTTACACCCTCTACCCTCTACTCTTAACCCTATACCCTATATCTCTCCACTCTCTCTATCTCTCTCCCACTCACTCCTTCTATCTCTATCCCTCTACCCTTAACCCTACCCTCTACCCTTAAGCCTTAAACCCTTAGAATCTTAAACCCGCTACCCTCTAGCATTAACCCTTAAACCTTAAAACCCTCTATCCTATACCTCTACCATTACACCTTAAAACCTATACCCTCTACCCTCTACTCTTAACCCTACCCTCTATCTCTCTTCCACTCCCTCCCTCTCTCTCTCTCAAGTATCTTCCTCCTACACCCTCTCCCTCTCTCCCCTCTACCCTTAACCCTTAAACCTTAAACCCTTGTACGCCCTACCCTTTATCTCTCTCCTACTCCCCACCCTCTCTCTCAAATCTCTCCCTCCTACCCCCTCTCCCTCTCTCCCCTCTACCCTTAACCCTTAAACCATAAACCCTGTGTACCCTCTACCCTCTACCCTCTACCCTATCTCTCCCCACTCCCTCCCTCTCTCAAGTCTCTCCCTCCTACTCCCCCCTCTCCCCTACCCTTAACCCTTAAACCCTAAACCCTTGTACCATCTACCTTTATCTCCCACTCTCCCTCTCTCTCAAGTCTCCTCCCTCCTACCCCCTCTCCCTCTCTCCTTCACCCATAACCCTTAAACCCTTAACCCTTGTACCCCCTACCCTTTATCTCTCTCCCACCCCCACTCTCTCAAGTATCTCCCTCCTACCCCCTCTCCCTCTCTCCCCTCTACCCTTAACTCTTAAACCTTAAACCCTTGTACCCTTTACCCTCTATCTCTCTCCCACTCCCTCCCTCCCTCTCTCTCAAGTCTCTCCCTCCTACCCACTCTCCCTCTCTCAACTCTCTCTCTCTCACTCAATCATTTTATCTCTAGATTCCCTCTACCCTCTACCCTTGAGCCTTAAACCCTTAAACCCTCTCTCTCTTTCACTCACTCATTACATCTCTAGATCCCCTCTACCCTCTACCCTTAAGCCTTAAACCCTTAAACCCTCTCTCTCTCTCTCACTTCTTCTATCTCTAGATCCCCTCTACCCTCTACCCTTAAGTAGGTTAAACCCTTAAACCCTCTCTCTCAATCTCTCACTCCTATCTCGAGCTCCCCTCTACCCTTAAACCCTAAACCCTTAAACCCTCTACCCTCTACTCTTAACCCTATACTCTCTATCTCTGCCAATCCCTCCCTATCTCTCTCTCAATTCTCTCCCTCCTACCCGCGAGCTCCCTCTCTCTCTCACTCACTCTCTATCTCTCCCTACCCTTAAACCCTCCACCCTAAACCTCTACCCTTTCTCTCTCTCCCACTCCCTCCCTCTCCCTCTCTCCCTCAAGTCACTCCCTCCTACCCTCTCCCTCTCTCAGGTCTCTCTCTCTCACTCACTCATTCCTTCTATCTTGAGCTCCCCTCTACCCTCTACCCTTAACCCTTAAACCCTAAACAAGTCTTAAACCCTCTACCTTCTATCTCTCTCCCACTCCCTCCCTCCCTCTCTCTCTCAAGACTCTCTCTCCTACCCTCTCCCTCTCTCAAGTCTCTCTCTCTCACTCACTCACTCCTATCTCGAGCTCCCCTCTACCCTCTACCCTTAACCCTTAGACCCTAAATGGGTCTTAAACCCTCTACCCCTATCTCTCTCCCACTCCCTCCCCCCCTCTCTCTCTCAAGTTTCTCTCTCCTACCCCCTCTCCCTCTCTCCCCTCTACCCTTAACCCTTAAACCCTAAACCCATGTACCCTCTACCCTTTATCTCTCTCCCACTCCCCCCTCTCTCTCAAGTCTCTCCCTCATAGACCCACTCTCTGTCTCTCAAGTCTCTCTCTCACTCACTCCTATCTCTAGATCCCCTCTACCCTCTACCCTTAAGCCTTAAACCCTTAAACCCTCTCTCTCTCTCTCTCACTCACTCCTTCTATCTTGAGCTCCTCTCTACCCTAACCCTTAACCCTTAAACCCTAAACCCTTAAATCCTCTACCCTCTACTCTTAACCCTATACCCTTTATCTCTCTCCCACTCCCTCCCTATACCCCTATCATTCATTTGAACATGTAATTAAGATAACTGATAGAGATATAATGTTCTCAATATTTCTTCTCTTTTGTGAGTTGCTATTCAATTACGATGGAGACTTTAGAGAATACTGTGCTTTTCAAATACTCTAAAATTTCAAGAAGAATGAGGTGAAGAAAATACAAATTTTTCTTATTTCTTCTCCATTTTAATATATAATCTCACACCAAAACATCCATGTGAAACTTCCACCAAGTTCTCAAAATGGTTGTATGTTAAGGTGGACTAAATCCACCAAATGCATGAAATAATTTGTATACATCTATAATCATTATAGATCATATGTTATGATGAACTTAAAACTCATTCATGTTGCCATAGATTTGGAGACTTAACCCTTCTTTCCACCTCTCTACTTGTTTTAAGTTGCTAAGATGCCCTACTAGAAGCATACAACTAGTACCTATACTCATTAAATAGCTTATATAAAAGATAAACTTCATTGGTCGAAGATTCCTAATAAGTTTTATTAGGAGTTGTCTAGTCCTAGAGAGCTAAAATAGTTCCTAGAAAATCATGTCCATTTGGGTAGCTAACAAACTCTTGACATTACTACCTCATAATTTCTCTCTAGAAACTCATGTCCATTTGGGTAGCTAACAAAATCTAGTGTAGTCATTCTATCATGTTTTCAAAAAAGACATCAAAACCATTTATAATATCTTTTCCAAAGCCACATTCTCATGGTTCTCACGGTCAAAAGCTAAGGCTAAGCATAAATTAAATAATCAAGATAAAGAATCCTAGTAGGAAATCTTTGAGGCTATCCTTCCTCAAATTTAATACAAGATTGTAGCTCAGACTAGAGGTGACTAAATGGGGTGCAAGCATTAAAAGTGGTTGGGCTCAAATGAGCGAGCAACCTCTAATTTTTTTCTTTTTATTAGAGGAAAAACATGATTTTATGAGAGTTAAAAGTCGTTTCCTTTTGATGATTTAATTTCGTACATGCAAGATTCATTATCTTACAATCATGAAGGATTAAGAACATGTACTATTCTCATTTTCCTCTCTTTTTTATAATTGCATTCATTCACACCTCCTCCATGTTAAATAAGGAGAGAGTGAGAAATTCTAGAACACCAAGAATGAGATTATTGGTAGAGAATTTTTTTGGAAGTGATTAGAGGCATGAAGATTGAATCAAAAGTCCCAAGGTATGGATATTGAGCCCTTTGTTTCATGTTTCATCTATTGTACATTTCAATGTTTTGTATCATCATTGTTCCTTGTCTGTATTCTTACATTTTTGTGCTTATTTATAATATATAAGTATATAATATATTATTTATAATTATTAATAATTTATAAGTATATAGCATATTACTTATAATTATTAATAATATATATGATTTAGATATTATTAATAACTATTATATGGATATAATTTATATTATAGAGATTAAAAATTATATAATTATTATATATTATATAATTAATATTATAAGTATATATTTAGAGGCAAAACATGATTTTATGAGAGTTAAAAGCCGTGTCCTTTTCATGATTTAATTTTGTACATGCACGATTCATTATCTTACAATCACGAAGGGCTAAAAAAATGTAGTGTTCTCATTTGCCTCTCTTTTTCATAATTGCATTCATTCAAATCTTCTCCATGTTAAATAAAACTACTAGAAAAATGGAAAAAAAAAATTTAAAAATACAACTATATAATTAATATATAATCAATATTATATATTATAAAATTAAAAAAGTATATAATTAATATTATATATTATAAAATAAAACTATTGCAAAAATGGAAAAAAGAAAAATGATTCATGGCAGGGGGGTTCGAGCGGACATTGGTTAAGAGTCCGCTCGAACCAACCCTCCATACAATTTTTTATAATATTTTGAACTGGTTCGATCAAACCTGGGTTTGACTGAACCCTTGTTCAAACGGAAATATTTTTTAGGTTTGATAGAACCACCCTTTTCCCCCCTTCTCCTCCCCAGACACCAAAAATATCCAGAATTTTGCACTTTGAAGCTCAATTTGAGAATGAAAATGGAGGAGACTTCACAAAACCAACTGGTATCAGGTAGCCCTCGAAATGAGCTATCCAACGAATATAATTTTTATATGTTTTGGTTTTATTATCTATTTGTTTTTTTAGTTTTATTAGATATATGTTTTTCACCAAAAATGAAGCTCTTTGTTCTGCAAATGTGGAAAAATAGAATATTATCAAAAAAAATTTGAAAAATATGAGTGCACCAGATATTGGAGTCCTTGATCCAACCAAAATAAAATAAAATCGATACATACAAAAAAAGTTACACATTATACGATCGTGCTATGTCTGAATTGTAATTGGTTTGTCTTTGAAACTTGATTAAAGAAAAAATATTCAATTAAAAACTATCTAACCAAGTGGAAGCACTATATATCAGAGTTAAAAATCTAAATTTGAAAGAATTAGGATTTTATCCTTCATGGAAAAAAATTTATGCATTATACAGTGAGTGTCACTTTTTAAAAATGTTGTTTTCTCAAAAAAACTAGTTTTCGAGGGAGATGGAAAAAGCAGTGCAATCTAATTTGAAATTTTTTGAAAAAAATATATTTAGAATCTACAAGTAAAATGTCACGAAACTCTAGTTTGTATCATCTTCAAATTCCTCACAGTTTAGCCGCTATAGGTGCCCAAAAGTGAAGATTTAGTTAAAAAAAATTATTTTAGTGTCCAGTTTGGCCAAAAATTGTAAACCACTATTGTGGGATCATGCATTTGCACTCCTCATGTCATTAAACAAATGTATTTACATTCCCTTGAGTTGGTAATCAAGATTAATCTCACATTTTGCCTAGGCCAAAATTGTTCTGCCAATCTTAGGTAGGAACTTCGCTACCGTGCAACTCTTGTTAGAGTTGTGTCTATATTAAGTTAAAAAAATTATTGGTGGAAAAAGTCACATTTTTAAATTTTATGAATTAAGTATGAAGTAAGATAACGAATAACGTAAGAGATGAAAACCTGGGTTGTAGTGCGAGGGGAATATAAGAATACTAAAATTAAATGTCCTTGTTTTCAAAGTTTTTTAGCTTTTTTTCCACAAAAATAGATTAGAGAAATCATGGGCTTGTGATTTGGAAAATATGAGAATGAATTAGATAAAAATTATTCTTCCTATTTTTTATGGTAATTATCAATTTACCAAGTAGATTAAATGGGCACTGAGTGTATGGGGATGATGAGGTTGTTTATGAGTCTATGTTATGATAGATTTTATAATGGAAATATATATATCTAATTTTTTAGGATGTAGTTTTGTGGAGGTGTTATACGAAATATTTTTGTGGAGTAGGGTTTTCATGAGAAGAAAATTATGTTACATGATAAATTAGATTTTTTTTGAAAAAAATAAGAATGAGACTGAATGTTTTCCCCACTAACTTCTTAAAAAATTTCTATTATGTATCATTCATCTATAATTTGTTAAAATCCTATCAATATCTTTTTTAGTTTTAGCTATATAGTTATAAGTGTAAATATAACATTCTTGCTTGCTAAAAAAATAATCATGAGACCACCAACACCCTAAAATTTTAGTTCTTAAAACTTAAAGATTATCCATTATTATAAAATCCATGGGACCACTTTCTTTTGAATACTCCTAAAAAATTTCAATAAGACTGTTTGAGTTATTTTACGAAGCCCCCTTATGAGAGAAAATAGTCTACATTTGTTATATTGACCCTCACTTAAATTTTAGAAGCATGATTTGGTCTAACAAATTGGTAATTTTATAGGGAGCAAATAAATTAAATATTACTTTTTATCAATTAATATTAGGATATATGTTAGTATTGATTTAAATAAATTTTTCACTTACTCTTTTACTGGTTTGAATGATTGTCTCATTCAATCTCCTAGCATTGATTTGAATAATATTTTTCTCTCTCATTACATTTTAAATTTTAAACTAGGATGTGTTAGAATTAATTTCAATAACCGTCTCACTTAATCCCTAATTTTGACGTATAAACATAGGCAATGGAAACAAAAATATATATCTTTTACATGATTATATTGTCATTATTATGAATATTTTGTTAAAAAAGCCCCTTCAATGGCAAGGTAAATCATAGCTTCAATATGGAAAAATAGATGTGATCCTAAGAAATTTGTACAAATAAATTAAAAAAAATCCATATTTTCATTCCTAACTTTGAAAATTAGATTGAATCTTTGAACAACCATACTTATGGTGGAGCTAAGCATTACTTAGAAATATTTAAGAATCTAAAATCAATTAAGTATGTGGTAATAACTAACAATGAAACCCTTTGAAGCAGCAGGGAAAATGATGTGTTTGGATACGAAGCAATCCAATGCTAAAAAGCAAGAGATCTCTAATGAATCTCCCCTAGGCCCAAAAAGGAGGGGAAGAAAAAAGGGCTTTGTCCTCAAACTCAACTAAGCCAACCTTAGTTTAAATAAGAATAAAAGAAAACAAACAAGTTTAGTTCTTCTTGCACCTAACACCAAAAGGTTAGAATGTGATGAATAGACTCCTAAATACTTTGAGCTATTTAGGAATGACAAAGAGACAATTGTGAATGTTACAAATAATGAATCTTAACCATGCTTCATGGAATGTGAGGGGTCTAGAATCCCCGAATAGGAAATACATGGTAAGGAGATTTCTCAATCTAGAAAAGAATAAGGATTTTGTGCTACTCTAGGAAATCAAGGCTACTG
Organism: Sequoia sempervirens; assembly: GCA_007258455.2. Lineage (NCBI taxonomy): Eukaryota > Viridiplantae > Streptophyta > Pinopsida > Cupressales > Cupressaceae > Sequoia > Sequoia sempervirens. The sequence continues at coordinate 25,170,383 of VDFB02358134.1, read as the reverse complement.
TCCTTACCCTGGAGGGGAACCTAAGATTCATTTGGAACAACTCCTCCTTCTTGCTCACCATACATGATAGGAGTAAGGGTGGAGCAGTTATTCTTTTGGCCAATCTAGAACCAATATCTTACTGGTTCAGGAACCTCCCCATGCAATAGGATTGTTTGGGCTACTTTTGAAAAAGGTAGTGCCAAATTTGGCATCTGTTCAGTTTATAATTCAAATGACTATAGAGAACACACCGAGCTTTGAAAATGGTCTATGAATCTACTTAACATCCCTTGGATCCTAGGGGATGATTTTAACATGGTGGAAGCTATGGAAGATAAAAGGGGTGGCCTAGACCTAGATTGGAAAGGAAGTGAAAGGCACTTTTGGTCAAGGCTAAAAACTAAAATTAATCTCATAGACCCTATAGAAGGGAAGAAAGCACAAAACAAATATGTATGGTTCACTTGGTGCATTGCATAGAAAGGTGGATGAAGGATCTACTACAGGTTGGACAGGTTCTATGAAAATAAGGATTGGTTTAACTTCACCCCTCAAGAGGGTACAAAAATTATGTTGGTCTATCCTTACACCCTATCAAATCACCACTCGATTAAGGCCACCATTATCTTGAATTATGCAAGGAATAAAGAAACCAAGAAGGGGAAAAACTTCATTCTTAATGTAAGCCTGCTAAATGATGATAGTCGCAAAGTAGCCATATGCACCCTTAGAGAAGTAAACAAATGCATGTTAAGGGGGGAAGGGGAAATAATACTATGGGAAGCCAATATTATTGGGTAGAAAACACTAGGAAAAATGATAGGGAAAAATCAAGCAATGGAGAAAAGAAGAGTAAAAACTTGCTCCATAGGAACTTCTTAAGGAAAAAATAAAGTTGCAGAACAGTCCCACAAATGAGATGTTAAATGAACTAATCCTAGAAAGGAATTCCTTGAGGAGGCTCCAAGTCCACAAGATACAAGGATTAAAATTCAGGGCCAAGATTAACCGGTTGAACAATGATGCAGGAGCATCCCTGGTTGTAAATCAATCTTGTATTAAGCAAAAATAGTTCTTTTCTTGCATTGCATTCAGTAGAAGTTTCAGTAGTTCATTTCGCATTTTACCACATTATTGTTTCTCAAATTTTAGAGTGGGATATAGCATCTACACATCAATATCTATCACATCCAAATTTCACATCCTTTGCAGTTGTCTATTGAAAGTTGTCACTCTCATAAATTCACTGTGTTACCAATTAGAGCATTTGGGGCTGACCTAGTCTAGATTTCTTACTGTGGGCCTATTCCAGATCGTGTGGAGCCTAATTAGACATCTACAAGCATCTTGGGTTCGCTGGGACCTATCTTGGAGGTTCACAAGTTAATTCATTTCGTGTGGAGCGAATTCTTCATATCTTGAGGATAACATTCATATTTGATCATTCATCAAGTTATTGACCCTTGTGGTCAATGTGGACCTATTTTGGAGCTTAAGGAGCATAGTTAGAAGCATTGTAATTCATTGTAGAGGGGAAGCTAGTGGTGAATGATTAGTTAGATCCAATGCATTTTTCCATGAACCTTTCGGGGCATGTAATAAGGTTTGTTAGCCAGTTATATCGTTGAAGCCCTTGTGGCAAGGTTTATGAGCCCTTGTAATTCATCCTTGTGGCCAATGTTGCATGTAGGCATTCCATATTAATGAAGATTCATGTTCATATATGCATTCTTTTGTGTTGTTTCCACTGTGTTGATCCATTGTCGCATGGTTCAAATTGTTCCTTTCGGGACCCTCCTACCATGACTACACTAAGTGGTATCAAAGCGAGTTTTGGATTCTTGAAGGCATTCCTTGAGGTGAATAGATCATCAAACTGAGGCAAACTACATATGTTTTCAATCGATCGCCTATTTTGAGGTAGTTGAAACCCTTGTAGCTAGATCAACAAATTGAGGCAGTTCTATCAATTCAAGGGGAGATATGCCACCAAGGAGAGTGCCTACTAAGAAAATGTTGTTGGAAGAATGGATAAAATGTTGGAAATGATGCACAAGAAGTTAGTTAGGTTGGATGTTGTTGAAGAACATCAAAGGTGAGGTCTAAACCCTAGGAAAAATGATGAAAGTGATGATGAAGCAAAACAGGTGAATCAAATTATGGAAACCTTACATGATGAAGAAGAACAATCAAATCAAGTAAAGATGTTGAAAGCGATCTCAAAGATTTGTAAGCAACCTAGAATTGAAATTCAAAATTATGCGAGAAATTTGAATCCTGAAGAATTAATTGATTGGATCAATGAGATGGAAGAATACTTTGAATATTAGGAAATTGAAGATCCAAAAAAGAGTCAGATTTGTGAAAACAAAGTTGAAAGGACATGTTGCATTATGGTGGAAAGAAGTTCAGCTGGACCAAAATAGAAGAGGCAAAGAAAGAATCATCAAATGGGACAAAATGGTGACAAAGTTGAAGAATAAATTCATACCAGCAGACTATGAACTTGAATTGTTGAAGAGATTATAGAACCTGAGACAAAAAGAAAGATCTGTGGAGTATACTGAAGAATTCTACAAGATGATAATAAAAACCAGCATAGGGAAGCAAGCAAAGAAAAGGTTTCCAAATACATCAATGGACTGAGATCAAATATTCAAGAAGAATTGAGTTTAGTATAGATGGCATATGTTGAAGAAGCATACCAATTTGCATTGAAGGTTGAAGAGAAGTTGAATAAGAATTTTGAACAGAGGTAGAGAAGTGCAAAAGGAAGGTTTCAGAAGAAGGGAACCCTATCCAAAGAAACAAGACCATATGTGGAGCAGAGAAAAGATCTGAAACCCTACCAAAGTGAAGAAAAATATGCTAAACCATACTACAAAGGAAGAGAAGACCGAAATTTCTACCATACTAATAAGGGAAACAATAATTCTTACTACAATGATGGATACCAAAGAGATGAAGGTAAATCTGAGAGAAGACCATTCAGAGGAACCAATTTCAAGTGTGGAGGTGAAGGACATAGAGCATTTGAGTTTCATCAAGGAAGTACTAGAAAGAAACCTGAGCATACCAGAAGAACAACATATGTGGAAGAAGAACATGCTAGATCCCCTAATTCAGTTGGGAAACCTGAGAAAGGTGAATCTTTGGTAATGAGGAGAGCTTTGATGCATGAAGAAGTGACTAAAGAACCACCACAAAGGAAAAGTCTATTCAAAACCATATGTAAGTCCAAAGGAAAGGTATGTAAATTTATCATTGATAGTGGTAGTATGGATAATCTAGCTTCAAAAGAGATGGTAACCAAGTTGAATTTTGAGAGATTGAAACATTCAAACCCTTATATGATAGCATGGATTCAGGATGATCATAAGATATTGGTGAATGATCAATATTTGGTGAAATTTCATATTGGATCATATAGGGATGAAGTTTTGTGTGATATTATGCCTATGGATGCATGCATTTACTGTTAGGGAGACCATGACAATATGATAAGAAATAAATTCATGATGGAAGAAGGAATACTTATACTGTGACATCAAATGGAAAGAGAATCAAGTTGATTCCTTTGTGGGAAAAGGAGAAGACTAAATTTTGTGGTTGTTCCAAACAATGTTTGGTAGATGGAAGGAAATTTCTAGATGGATTGAGGCATGAGAATATGTGTTATACATTAATTTTGATGCAGAACAATGGTCTCGTGGTAGAGAATACTACCACAAAAGTGAAGAAGTTGTAGAATTATTGAAAAAGTATGAAGATATCATGTCTGAGAATGTACCAGATGGATTGCCACCTATTAGTATCAGTCATCATATAGATCTTATACCAGCATTGAGTTTTCTAAATAAAGCAACACATAGAATGACATCAATAGAGAATGCAAAATTGAACCGGAAAATACAAGAGTTGTTGAGGAAAGGATTGATTAGAGAAATTTTGAGCCCATGTGCAGTACCTACTGTACTTGCACCAAAGAAAGACAGAGAGTGGAGAATGTGTATCGATTCAAGAGAAATTAATAAGATCACTATCAAGTATAGATTTCCATTACCAAGGATGGATGACATTATGGACTGTTTGAGTGGAGCAAAGTATTTTACAAAGATTGATCTCAAGAGTGGATATCATTATATCAGAATTAGAGAAGGAGACAAATGGAAGATTGCATTTAAGACTAATGAAGGATTGTATGAGTGGTTAGTGATGCCTTTTGGATTGACCAATGCACTAAGCAATTTTATGAGATTGATGAATGAGGTATTGAAGAAATTCTTGGGTAAGTTTTTCATTGTTTACTTGGATGATATTCTAATTTTTAGTAAGAATAGAGAAGAACATTTTTGGAACATCCAACAAGTATTATAGAGGATGAGAGAAGAGAAGTTGTTGATTAATGTCAAGAATTGTAGCTTCATGAAGACAAAGTTGGTATACCTTGGTTTTGTTATTTTTGTTGAAATATTGAAGATGGATCCAAAGAAAGTGAAAGCAATTTTAGATTGGCCTACATTGGTAAACATTAGGGAAGTGAGATCGTTCCATGGATTAGCTAGTTTCTACCATAATTTTATCAGAACTTTTAGTAGTGTTTGTAACCCCATGACAAAGAATATGAGAGGAGACAAGAAGGATTTTAAGTGGACATCCGAAGCACAATGGATTTTTGAATTGTTGAAGCAAAAGATGACAAAGCAACCAATATCATTATTACTGAATTTTGACAAAGTATTTCAAGTAGATTGTGATGCAAGTGCAAATGAAATTGCAGTAGTGTTGAGTCAAGAAGGAAGACATATAGCTTATTTCAATGATAAGTTGAATGATTCTAGTAAAATATATTCAGTTTATGATTGGGAATTCTCTGCCATAATTCAAGCTTTGAAGAAGTGGAGACATTACTTGGTGCCTAAGGATTTTGTATTGTATATAGATCATAAAGCTTTAGAGTATATGAAAAATCAATGAAAGTTGAATTAGAAGCATATGAGATGGGTTGAGTTCTTGCAAAGTTATACATTTGTGTTGAAGCATCGGAGTGGCAAGTCAAGCAAAGTTGTAGATGCATTGAGCATGAGAAGGAATTTGTTGACAGAAATGAGAGTACAAGTGTTGGGATTTGAAGAGTTAAAACATGTGTATGAGGAGGATGCAAATTTTGGTGAAGCATAGAGATAATGTAAGAAACTCGTAGTGACAGACTAGAGCCAATGGTTGGCTTATTTCATTCAAGAAGGTATTCTATTCAAGGGAAGTTTTTTTTGTATACCAAGGAGTTCTATGAGGGAGAATTTAATCAAGGAAAAGCATAGTGGAAGATTAGCAAGATTTTTTGGAGTGGATAAGACAATAGCTTTGGTGAGTGAATATTATTTTTGGCCTCATATATATAGATATGTAAGGAAGTATGTTCAAAGTTGTAGAATTTTTTAAGTTGCAAAAGGGAGTAGCCAGAATACTAGATTATACAAACCTTTGACAGTACTAGAGAGACCTTGGGAAGATTTAAGCATGGATTTCATATTGTGATTATGAGCACATAGAGTGGTTATGATTCTATTATGGTGGTATGGGATGTATTTTCTAAAATGACACATTTTATTCCTTGTAAGAAGACTAATGATGTTGTGCATGTTGCTCATTTATTTTTCAAGGAGATTGTGAGATTACATGGATTACCTAAGAGCATAGTTTCAGAGAGAGACACAAAATTCATTGGATACTTTTGGAGAACATTATGGAAGAAGATGAGGAAAGATTTGAAGTTCAGTTCAACATATCACCCACAAATAGATGGAAAAACAGAGGTAGTGAATAGAATTTTGGGGAACCTATTGCAATTTTTGGTTGGAGATAAAGCAAGAAATTGGGACATAGATTTACCATAGGTAGAGTTTGCATATAACAATTTAGTGAACTAGATTACATGAAAGACACCATTTTAGATTGTTATTGGAGGAAGTCCTAGAGGAGTTGCAAAATTAAGGGACATTGGTATGGAAGATAAAAGGAGTGTGGAGGTAGAAGAGTTCATAGATTTCATGGAGACATTGCACAATTAGGTTCAAAAGCATCTAGAAGCTATGAATGGTAAGTATAAGGAGAAGGCATATGAACATCAGAGACATAAGGAATTCACTGTTGGAGATGAAGTGATGGTATATTTAGGGAAAGAGATATTTCTAATTGGAACATACAATAAGCTAAAGATGAGGAAGTTTAGACCATGTAAGATACTTAGGAAGTTTGATTTAGGAAATGCATATGAAGTAGAGTTACCAAAGACATTGGGTATATCACCTATTTCTAATATTGTAGACATATACGAGTTTCAAGAAGGGAAATCAAGTGGTAGTATTGATGAAATGGATTTAAAGGAACAATTACCACATCAATAGTTGGAGGATCTATCAAGAAAATTTTGGATACTAGAATTGGAAGAAGCACTAGGAACAAACAGTGCAAGGAATATCTTGTGAAGTGGAAAGGAAGACTAGTGGAGGATTCATCATGGATATCTCAGGAAGAGGTGGACTGAATTGGTTTTCCTCTTAGCCCTAGAAAGTGAGGGACTCAATTTTATTCTGACCCCGGGTGTCTGATGCAAGAGAATCCCTGGTTGTAAAGCAATCCTATATCAACCAAAAAAAGTTCTCTTCTTGCATTGTGTTTAGTAGCAGTTTCACTAGTTTATTCTACATTTTACCACATCAATGTTTCCTGACTTACTAAGTGGGATATAGCATCTACACATCGAAATCGATCACATATCCAAATTTCACATCCTTTGCAGTTGTTTGTTGAAACTTGTCACTCTCAGAAATTCATTGTGTTACCAATTAGAGCATTTGGGGCTAACCTAGTCTAGATTTCTTAGTGTGGGACTATTCTAGATCATGCAGAGCTTAACTATACATCATACAAGCATCTTGGTTTCATTGGGACCTATCATGGAGATTCACAAGTTAATTCATTTCACATGGAGCTAATTCTTCATATCTTGAGACCGACATTCATATTTGATCATTCATTAAGTTATTGACCCTTGTGGATGATGCAGACCTATTCTAGAGCTTGAGGATCATATTTAGAAGCATTGTAATTCATTTTAGAGGGGAAAATAGTGGTGAATGATTAGTTAGATCCAACGCATTTTTACATGAACCCTTCAGGTCATGTAATAAGGCCTATTGGCTAGTTGTATTATTGAATCCCTTGTGGTCAGGCCTGGGAGCCCTTGTAATTCACCCTTGTGGCCAATGTTGCATGTAAGCATTCCATATAAATGAAGATTCATGTTCACATATGCATTCTTCTGTGTTGATTCATTGTTGCATAGTTTGGATTATTCCTTCTGGGACCCTCCTACTAGGTCAGGGCTCCAAGTTCCTCTTTAGATACTTAAAGGAAAAGAGTATAAGGGAGAAAATTGATCAAATTTTCTACAATGGTACCCTCATTACCAATCAAGAAGACATACTAAAATAGTTTTACCACTTCTTTGGGGATCTCTTCCCCTCTGAAGGTGTTATTGAAGAAGGGCATAAGGAAAGAGCTCTCATCAAGACCACAATCCCTAGTAAAATTTGTTAAGAGGACATTGCAGCCCTAGCCAAAGAAATCACTAAGGAAGAAATAAAAAATGTTATCAAAACAATTAATAATGAAAAATCCCTAGGAGCAGATGGACTCCCGATAGATTTTTACGAAACCTTCTCAGATTGGATTTGTGGTGATCTCCTCCAGGTGTATAATGAGGCTCTTGATAAGGGATCTCTAGGGTGTAGCATCAACAAAGGAATAATTATACTTGTTCCAAAGGATGGTGAAAAAAAAACATGAAGAATTGGAGACCAATAAAATTACTAAACGTCTCCTATAAAATCTTGGCCAAGGTGATAGGATTAAGGCTTGTCAATATACTAGTTAAGTTCATAAATACACTCAAACAAGCTTATTATAGGAAGGTATATATTTGAGAACCTCATAACCAGTTGGGAAGTGATGGAATGGTCCAAACTTTCCAACTAGAACTTTTTTATGCTTCTATTAGAATTTGAGAAGGCCTAAGACAAAGTTGAATGGGATTTCTTGTAATGGTTTTGCAACATGGTGGAAACTTTACTAAAGGGTTTCTCTACTCAAATTGATGTCAACGGCTCACTTTCTAAAGTTTTTAAACTTGAAAGGTCCATAAGACAAGGGTTCCCTTTGGAACCAACTTTATTTTTCATAGCCTCATATTCACTACATTTCGTTCTTAGAGAGGTTGTTGTAACCCCAAGGGTAAGGGGATTGCATCTTCCTAATAAGAATGAGATGATGAGTATTCAATTTACTGATGATACAAAAAATATTGTTGATTCAGAGGGAAAAAACATAGAAAACTTGATAAGAAATATTAACCTATATTGCAAGGCTTCTGGAGCAAGAATCTCTAGGGAAAAATCTATAATGCTAGGATGGGCATAGGCTCCTCCCCCTTCGCTATAAGTTTTTTAATTCCAATGGGGGGGTCCAAGCAAACAAGTTAGATACCTTGGCACACAATTTACTATGAACTAATGTCTAAAAGACATGTGGTTATGGATCAAAGGAATTTTTTTTTTAAAAGATAGAATGATGGAATAGACAATACCTCTCCCTAGTCGGCAGACTTCAAGTTTGCTAAAAAAATTTATCTTCATACTCTATTTACTTCGCCTCAATTTTTTCAATAGTTACCAACTAAAATAAATCCAAAAAAGGATAAGATCCTTTCTATGGTCAAACGACAAAGGAAAAATGAAGAAGCACTCAGTCAGGTGGGACTGGTGTTGCATGGGGAAAACCAAGGTGGATTAGGGATAAAGGACCCGGAGAAACAAGGAATAGCTCTAGCTAGCAAGTGGATTTTTAAAGCATTGGAGGGAAATGAGCCCTGGAAAAATCCTAGTAAGGAACAACATTTAGTTGGCTACCCCCAAACATGCAAAGGCATGGAAAAAATGGAAAAATTTGGCCCTCAGTGATTTTATCCTCTCTAAACATCTAATTGCCTATGTTGGTTCAGTGGTCTTTAAAAGAATCTAGAAGGCCTGGGAGATTAACAAAAAAAATGTTATCAATCATCTTTGCATTGTACACAATAATAACTTGCTATATCCCAATAGGTCCATCGAGTGGAACCTAAACACAATGGGGATCCCCTTGCACTCTTGCAAGGGTGTTCTGCAAAGAAATGGGCCCAAGGGGGGATTAAAAAATTTAGAAACACCTTGGAAAATGGTGTCCTAAAATACTAGGAAGATATGAAGACTGAATTCAACCTACCTCCAACCCGCATAAGGAATTACTCAATCATAAAACAAGCCTAGGAATGCTCTCCCCCTCTCAATCTAAGTAGGCCTAATGATGATCTCACAAAAAACTTACTCTAGAAGGGGATCACCCCCTTAAAAGACTTGGGAGCCAAATTAATATACAAAGAACTAATATAATCTAACTCCCTAACTGAGCACCTAAGTAGGAATGATAGGAAATATTCAGCTCCAACTAGTCTAACATACTTGATTCATAGAAAGCATGTTTTAGGTGGTAAATACTGCTCCAAAGAGTTCCGATGAAAATGAAACACTCAGATATTGAAATCTATAGTATCTGCAAACTTCCAGAAACTGTGGAACACATTTTTTTGATTGTTTGTATGCTAAGGAAACATAGAATCTTATATGCAATAACTTGGTAATTTGGAATACAAATGGCCAAGTTGACTAGAAAGAAATCTTACTGTGTAATGATAAAAAACTAGGAAAATAAATCAATTTGTTTTGGCACTATTTGGCTAATGAAATATTTTGGCATCTATGGAAGGCTAAAAATGGTGATAAATTCAATGGACAATGGAGGGCCCTTGCTAAGTCAGAAAAAATACTCACAATGTTTGATATTGCTTCATAGGTTATCATGTCTATAAAGGTCTAGAAAAGAAAATTCCTCAAGTTATTGAAAGATGGGGTAGTGTTGATCAATCATAATGAAATAAAATATGGACATAATTGGCAATTTGGATAACCCAGTCTAGACACCTTTATGGTTACATTGGAGTATTCTCAGAAAGAGTTCAATGAGAAGACCAAAGCTAGAAAAGAGAACCAATAAATTAGAGCACCCAGGCTACACACAAACGAAAACATGGAAATAGAGGAAGTCTTCTCTAGGGATGAAATTTTGGTAGTAGAAACCATTGTAGGGTGGAATGACATGGAGTTATGCAATGAGAACAGGAACATGTAGATTGTTGATCCACCTAAATCATTTTTTATATGATCCATACTTTTGTAAATAGGCTATAAAACATCTTAAGAAGAATACTTGTATGTAGTAGCTGAATAGTTGGATAGAACTGACAATGTTACAATAAAAAAATTTGTGTGTACTAAACAACTAATTTTTGTGGCTTTCCTGAGAAATACACACTGATGTATTTTTCTTACTCTATTATTAATATAAAAAAATAACTAACGATTAAATCCCCATTCCTCTAGTGGAACTTCATCTTCTTAGGAAAATAATACAAGATGATCAAACCATTTCCTACATTACCCCGTGAGAAAAAAAGAATGCATGAAAGCTTACAAAATTATCATATACAAAGATAAAATTAATACAACAAGATACTACATTACATACCCTAGGAAACTATCAAGAAGGAAAATCTCAACCTCCAAAAGCATCCACACTCAATGCATTATTTAAAAATTCAAACATTAGTATACACTTATAGAGTCTCCATGTATACTTCTAAAAAAATCAAGCTCCAATAAATTCTCCATGTGTCCAAGAATAATGGATAACCATGCAACCATACATCCCAACCCATGCTTCACATATGCACTCTTCAAAGAAATCTCAATATAATAAAAACCAAGACAAAACCACTAACTAGTCAAAAATCCAAATTCAACCACTAAACATGTGGTTTATTTTATACAATAAAGTTCACACAAAACAACCAAATGGGGACGTAAAACCACATGCCTAAAAAAAAAAAGCACATAAGATCATTGACGATAGATTTATATTTTGGTACTAAGTTTACCGATATTAAATTTTTTCTCATGTACAACCCCCACATACAATATCTAACCAATGTTACATAAAAATTTACAAGTGAACCCAAATAAATATTTAATGTGGCTAAACACACCTCCTAATGATGTATTAAAAATAAATATTTATTTTACATAATTAAATAATTAATTCTTATGAAAGGTGTATGACATCATATTCCTAACATTCTCTCACTTGGTGTACATATTACATAAGGTTCAATTAAAAAAATCTATCATCATCACCATCCATAAAACTACATGAATCTTCAACAATCTCTCATGATCCATTAAGATACCTACAATAACATCCAAGATGTCCACCATCTCAATCAAGAACTCCTCTCATTCTGCAACATGGCACAGGTATGGAATAAAAAGATCAAGCCAACATGAAGATGAACTATTCCAAATAACACAAGCATCAAATTAAAGGGATATCAAAGGCTCCAAGTTGTCAAATAAGAAAAAAACCCAAATGACAGGAAATAAAAACCATAGAAAATGATAAATCCATCCAATAATTTATACCTCAAAGGTATAAAACATTTTTAGAAGGGTCATCCCACAATAATGGATCCCAAACTTGGGACATCCTATTTTTTCTTGAAAACACACATTTTTAGAAAAACTAATGATTTAAACCTTGAGGGATTCCATCTAAAGGGTTTTAATTGAAGAGGTTTATATAATACCCCCTTAGATAAAACCCCCTTGGATAGATCCCCTCTAGTCTAAAATCATACCCACAATGTAGTCTCCTTCGACCTATGAAAATGCTGGAAAAAAAACACTTTTTCTTTACATTTTGAGAGATTAAATAAAGTCATTTAGAAATTATGTTTTGTAAGTATGCATCTTTTTTTAGGTGTAAGTATGCATCTCTCATTATAAGCTTTCCAAAAAGAATAATTTTAAATTTTTTTAATGTTATTATTACATTCATATTTTATTTCGTGTCAATGTTATTTTTTTACTAAATATCAAGGTATTTATTTTACACATGTAGAAAATAGAAAAATAGAGAAAAAATTCTAAAAAATATGTGTTCGCTAGGTATAAATATTCTTGTTTCAATAATAATAATAATAATTTTAATACATACAAAACAATTTATTCTTGACGGCATACACCTATGTCCAGATTATAATTACTTTGACTTAAAAAATTAATTTAAAAAATATGCAACAAAAAATTATGAAAAAAAATATCCATGCACTAGATATTGATGTTAGAAATCTATATTTCAAAAATTATAATTTTATCCTTTCAATAAAAAAAATCATGCATGACAACATAAATGTCACTTTTTAAAAATGATGTTTACTATAAAAAAATAAGTTAAAATTTTTCATAGTTTATTTTTAATTTTTTGAAAAAATATATATTTAGAATCTACACACAAATCTTCACTAATCACCAGTTCACATCATCTCCAATTTTTTAATGGATTGGTTGCTATAGGTTTCATAATGTAATTTTTTGTAAAAAATGTTGATATTAATGTCCTAATTTGGCCAAAAGGTGGAACACAATATTATGGATTGACCCAAAACTCATACAAACAATATATCCAATCCATAACTATAATCACAAGCTCCATGTACAAAACATATCAATGAAGAACATACATAACTAGAAACTTCCACTACATATTTAATATCAATTTTGAAAATATATCATGACATATCAAGTCTAACAATCAATGCTCAAACCAAGGTATAGATAATAAAAACCATTTAGTATCAAATACCAATCATAATGACCCACACAAGCTATAGAATCACTACATAATCTCCCACAATAAGTCACCATAACTCTCCCAAGTCTACCACAATGAACCATGTGAGCATGAGCCTCCAAGAAGTAGTCATATAACAATGAGAGAAAACATATAAATCATATCACATCATATGTCCTATGATCACCTCAAAGTGTTAAATTGTCAAGGAATATATCCTTCATATCACCAAATGAAAATCCTTAACAAGACCCAATTGTCCAATCTCCAAGATCAAAAAATGTATGTATCTCATGTAACCAACATGGATTTCCTAGTTACAAGTTTGCAAATGCTTGGATTGATGGAGGGGTAAATATAGAAGGGTTTCATTTCACTATAGACACAAAACTCATAGCTCAAGCCACTGGTCTTTGATACAAAGGAAAGAAAATAACCAAGGAAAGCATGGGGAACTACCGGACCTCCATTGAAAAGTTTTTTGAGGCTAAGGAAAAATCTCAGAGGTTTCAGAATGACTCCTCAAGGGTGAAGCTTTCGACTTCATACCACAATGTAAGTCACTTTGCAATTAAATATTTCACCCTCGAGGGTAGATTTCAATTTGTTCATGGGTATCATTTTCCAACCTTGAACCACATTTTCCACCTTGATAAAATTGATATACTCTTCTTTCTCCTTTTATCGCTTCAATAGAGTATGGAAAATGGGGCAACCCACTTTTGCATTAGGGTTTAATCAGGGCTATTCACAAATATGTTCTTGCCACCACCTCACAGAAGGATTTAGTCCACAATTTTCTTGAGAATCCTCATTCCCCAAAAATCTCTATTCAAATTAAATTATTCAAAAGATGACCCCACTTTCCTGATAAAGATCATAATATATAAAAAATCATAAGACCCCCCCCCAACGAAAGAGGACCCTTCTTGGACAAAGCTCCTAAAAATTACTCTTGAAAAATGTTGCTCATCACCCCTTTCTTAGGACTAATAAAGAAAAGGAAGGTAGTGATAAAAGAGCCATGTCCTAAAACCACCACCATTACAATTCTAGATGATACAAATATTAGCTCTGATAGTGGACTTACCCCTTGGCAGTTGTAGGTCGACCTGCCTATCTTTAGTTACTTCCAAAGGGCTAGAGACAAGTAATAAAAGAAAAAAAATTGTTCAAAGGATGTGTGTAACCCCTCCTAAGCCTAAGGATAAAAAGGGGAAAAAAGTGGTTAGTGAGGAGAAAGAAATTTCCTCCTCCGAGGAATATGTCCTTGATAGCCTTCTCTGAGGCCGGGGATGATTTAGAGTTAGATGATAAGGAGGACGCTAGCCAAGAAGAGGAAGAATACAATAATCAACAAGAGAAGGAGCTTGGAAAATACAAAGGGTTAGAACATGGAATTATAGAGGAGAAGGATACTAGAAATGATAGCTTGATAGATTTGGATGCTATTGATACTCCTTCCAACACCCCTCTTAACTCAGAGAGTCTGAAAAGAGAAAGGGATAGAAACAATGAAGAAAAAAATTGGTATTGTTGAAAAAAAAGAATAATTCTTGGTGGAGTTTTTTCCTAAAAGGGTTTCTCCATAGTATATTTTGTGTGATCTTTCTAATATCCTGTCTAGTTCTTCTATCAAATTCTCTCTACATTCTACAACAATAAAATGGATTAATCAAGATAATCACCCACAAAGAATATATGTAACAAAGAAAAGACTTACTTAGATCAACAATATTAAATTTTTACAGAGTATTAAGCTAAGAAAACAACTCATTTTTCAACATTTGGTATCAGAGCTGAGGTTGGGTAGAGTATTGGGATGCCATTCTCTTAAAATATTGGAGGTTTTTTAGCTTAGTGGGAGCTTTTATTATTTTTGCTATTGCTGATTTTGAAAAAGAAAAGTTTGTTACAGAGGTCATTGAGAGCTTGGATTCACAGGTTCGGTGTGAGCTTATGACATAAATGGGGTTTTGATTATGTACTTCATGATACCATGGGATTTCTCAGTAACATGGTTCAATGGGATCATTTGGCAATGAAGTGGATTCTTGGTTGTAGGATGGTTTTGTTATTATGTCATGGTATACTCTTGATTAGCGGTTTAGAGTTATGGCATAATACATGTTATGATAATTATGATCATGAGAAATATCTGAAATTCCATATGCTTTTGACAAGTAATGGTTTGATGTTTATCTTGTTGCCATGTATAGCTCGGTATCACATGTAACACCCCGCCACGCAACCCTAGGGGAAGTTGCAATGAACTACTCAAACGAACTAAATTTTTTTTGTTTAAGAACAATTAACATGCAAGTTCACTACCCATTGCAACAACCCCTAAGGTTACGAGACTAAGATTACTTTAAAACCCAAACAAGAACATGAATTAAGGCCAAAGCATTAATTACTTAAAGAATTAAGAATGCATACATTCCATACAAGATAAAATACATCAAAGGATAAGAGATGCCACTTGATTTCAGATAACAATAAATGTACAATAAGATTACAACTCTCATTCCCCAAATGAGGTAAATCCAATAAGCATGATTACATATTACATCTTCCACCTCGATACAAATGAGGGGCAATAAATTACAAGTTCCAACTGAAATGAATAAAAGCATGAAATGAAACAAAATCCCACAAGCTCTCCAACTGGAAATCTCATCCACACAAACAAGAAGACGATCCAACGGATTAAGGTGCATGTTCCACCCAACCATGTGATACCCGAAGACTCACCCCCCGTGCTAGGAGATAGTAACAAGGAATTTCTATACAAGACCATCTACCTCTAGACACAGGCTAAAACATAACTGAACTGAATCGAATACAAACACATCACTTAACACAATGGTTACAATGCTTCCAGATACCAATGAGCCACTACATACTACAACAAAACTAACTTATGGTTATCATAGAGAGAGTGTCACACATCATTTGCTATGAGTTACCCTAGATCAAGCTTCCTAGGCTACCGGACCCCCATCTTGGGTTACCCTGGCTTGCCTCTACCAGTCGTTGGACCCTCATTCAAATTGTGCTTCTCGTCTCATCTCAAGCCTTAAAAGCATGTGAGTCATGAGAGAGGCATTCATTATCTTATTTAGTCTGAAAGCTTTTCATTAATTCCTTTTAAGTTATCACTTACTTAAACCCTAAGTGAGTTACCCTGGCGCCCCTCTATGTGTTGGACCCCCACATCCACTCTCCTATCGACAACACACACACGATACAAAACCACAATTCAATGGGTAAACTAGATAAGACAACCACTCCAATCTAAGGAGGCCACATATAATGAAACCCACTCCAAACACTTGGAGGAAACAAAATACATAATCCACTCCTTCCAAAGGAGGCACAGACCACATAAACCACTCCCAATCCAAGGAGACACAAACCATCCCCGATTGTGAAAATCGGGTGGAACAACAGGATACATCTATATGCACTACCCAAGACAAGCCAAAGGATGGCTAACATTTTATGACAACCAACACAATTAAATGAAAAGCCCCATCTGGAAGACTTACATAAATAGATGACTCAATTGCCCAACATCGAGGATGAACGAAAACATCACTTAGACAACATTTCAAGTCCCAATAACTAATGTTAGGATTTCCTAAATTCAAGCCAAGCAATGACATAGTGCATGAAATCAATTAAATAATTAACCTTACTTTCACATACTCAAAAGTAAATCAAATCACATTGGCAATGTTAAGGAATTTAAAACTAATAATTTAATTCCATTTGTTCAATCATACATAATGATTAAAATCAATCTTTTTAAATAAAATCATTTATTATAAAGTCAATTTCTTTCCAATCAATTATAATAAAAATAATCATCTTAAAACCTGAATATTTAAATATACATATATGTCAAACATACATATATACAATTATATACTCAATGTATATATACAATTATATCCATATATATTTAATTATATAAATATTATTTAAATAATTATTTAATTAAAAAAACAATTTCAATTCCCAATCAATTAAACTATATATATATATATATTAAATATATAATATACAAATATTATATATAATATATATATTAAAATAATAATAATAAAACAAATTTATTTAAATAATAGTATAATATACATATATATTATATATAATATAAAATTATTATATATAATATATATATTATATATATAATATAAAATTATTAAATAAAAATAAAGTAATAAAAAAAACAAAAGCTTTTTTATTGGGCCAAACCCCCCCAAAAAGGGAGGAGGACGCAGCCCATGGTTGCGTCCAGCCTCCCCTATGGAGGTGGCGTTGTTGTGGGCAGCGCTTCCCCCACACCAAGTGGGGAGCATTGTACACATCAGTGCCCATTGGGTGTACTGCAGTCCACCCTCCCCCCAAGCCAAATAAAAAAAATTATTTAATTTTCTTTTTTTAACAAAAACAAAAACACAAAAACCTCTATTTCTGGGTTTTTTCCAAAAATTACCATTTTTGACAGAAATTTTCCTTGGGAAAAATTTCCCAAATAAAAAGAAACACAAGACTTGTATATATATATATATATATATATATATATATATGTATATGTATATATATATATATGTATATATATATATATATGTATATATATGTATATATATATACATATGTATATATATATAAAACATATATATATATATATATACACAAAGATTTCCATTTAACACTCAGATGGGACAAATTTTCCACAGAATTTCAAAAACTAATCTCTTGCTTCTAAAATTTTTGAATAATTTCCTAAATCTAAGCACAAAGGTTTTCAAACAAATTTCTTTTGTTCCTCTTTAAGATTTCTATTCTTTGAATCTTTCTTTGTTTTATTTTCCATGATGTCAACAGAGGTTTTCAGATTTGTAATCAACCAAGTTTTCAAATTAAAAAACCAAAATTTCAAAGCATTTAAAACAAGAAAGAACCTGTGATCTTGAAGTTTGATGAAACAATTTGATGTTGAGCTTCTTGCCAAAACAAAAATCCAGATCTCCTTCCAAGCCTCCCCTTGCCAATCCAAGATTGAATCCCACAAGAACAAAACCCTCTTTCTCTTTCTTTTTACAACAATTTTTCTTTCTCCAAAATTGAAATTCAAAATCCCAAAATCCAAAATGGAATGGCTCCCTTAAGTTTTTCCCCAATTTAGTCAATATACCCTAAACTATCCCATTCACCAAAGTTATTGCATTTTTGGAGATATTTTTGAATTTTTAAATTTTTAAACCAAAATTGCTTTACAAAAAGGATTTAACACAATTAAAAAAAATTCTTTTCCAAATAGACTTTAAAACTTTTAATAATTTCATTTCAAAAGAATTTACAACTTTTAAGACTTTTAATAATTCCTTTTCAAAAAGCATTTGAAACTTCTAAGATTTCCTTTTTAAAGAATTTAAACTTTTAAAATTTTCTTTTTCAAAAAATCATTTAACACTCTTAATTCCCAAAATGGCCAACTTAATTCAATTCAACACAATTAATTTAATTAATCAATAAAATAAATCAATCCAATATTATATCATTTTATTAATTAAATTAAATTAGTTAATA
Source organism: Sequoia sempervirens (assembly GCA_007258455.2). Lineage (NCBI taxonomy): Eukaryota > Viridiplantae > Streptophyta > Pinopsida > Cupressales > Cupressaceae > Sequoia > Sequoia sempervirens. The sequence goes on along the minus strand of VDFB02358134.1, from coordinate 25,151,960 downwards.
AATTAAGTAACATTTCTAACATTATAACCAGATAAATTTAATAAACAACTTAAATACATAGAGCCATTTATTTACCTTTTCCAACTTGCAATTAAATGAAATCAAGGAGAGATGCACAACAAAGAAACAAATTAACCTGACTAAACCCAATGACTTACTATGACTAGGGTGATGACTTGGCATGGAACACCTAGCTACTATCTCCCAATCGAATACCGTTGGCCAATGGACACGCTCAAACTTGTGAAATCAGGTGGAGTCGATGTCCTGTACCTGTCAACCTACGAACAAAGAGTATATCAAACATGTATATATATAATATGATCAAACACACCGTGAAGAGGAAATATCAAAATCGTAGGGCACTCGCAAGCGAGTGGTACAATCTCGTCCCCTTCACCAATACAGAATTACTAACTGACAATTCTAACATCAATAATACAATCAAAAGCATAAAGCATCATTAATTCAATATTTGCTAAGCTAATCCAAAGCATGCCATAAAGATAACAGTAGAATAAAATACCATCACATCAAAATATAACATTCGCATCGCTTTACAGTTTGCGATCAAATAGTAACCAAGTTTCAAAGTCAAAGTTCAAATAGAAACAACATAACAAAGAAGAACACTGCCGATCAAAAGAGCCAAAATGGAGGGATGCTACATCATAGTTCAGTGGGAGCTTTGGTAGGATATAGTGATCTTCATGAAGAGGATGATAGTCACGATGCCATGTGTGACTCGGTATCATAGTTCAGTGGGAGTTGTTGGCAGTGACTTGGATGCATCATTGGTAAGGTTATCTCCATGTGATTAGAGATATGGTTTCTTGGTTTAGCGTATATTTGTTATGGATGTCATGGTTTACTCTTGATATGCATTTAGAGGTTTGTCATATTACATGGTTCTCTTGAGACTCGGATGTAGAAGTATGTTATGGTGCATGTGATCTCCTAAGAGGAGATGGTTAGATCATGGATGTCATGTTTATGTTCAAGGTTGGAGCTTTGACATTGATCTTGTGTAGTTCTCTTAAGTTTTGGGTACATTAATCATTTACTTGATTACTTCATGAAAGTTTTTTGTTGCATTTGGAGTTTGGCATGGATTGGTTGGTTACAGGTCCTCCTAGATACTTGGATAAATAGGTGAGGTTTGAGTTCTCTTATGGTAAGAGACATTTTTTTGGAATGGTTACTTGTGAGAAAAGTTTTTTAACAGAAAAGACCGAGGAGCCTACACCTTGGTTGAATGTGAATTCAACACACTCGTTGGTTTAGCATACCTCTAAAGAGGTGGTTTGGTTACAGAGACTTGGGAAAGGTATTGGTTTGGTTGATAATGGGAAGGTATTAATTGAGAAAGTTAACACTTTAATTAATGTTATAGATTATCTTATGAAACCATATAGATAAGTTCTCTTGGTTTTAATCATTTGCTTGGAAGCTTCATGATTATGCAGGTTGCATTTGAAGTTAGCATGGTTTGATTAGTTGGTGCAAGAAGGCCATTGGCCTTGAGTCTTGTACTTGTTTTATTATTCCTTGTTTAGAATAATAGCAATGTATAATGTCAAGTGGGAGAATGTTGGAAATAGGATGCCATTTAATTGCAAATCCTAAACATTAATTATTTCATGTATCTCCTAAGTTCTTGGAATGTGTTCAACAACACTAAGATTAGGATGAGATTATTAGTTGGATGAAATAAATCATGAAATTGACATTTGTAGTTATTCCTAAATAATAGGAGCATGTGGGTGCACACATGGTGAGGTGAAACTCACATTGAGTTCATTTAACTATTCAGAGTAAGAGATAACACTTATGAATGAATGTAAATATCTTAGGAGTTAGGATTTGATGTTTGCATGCTTGAAGTTTAGTGCAGTTCAGTTCAGAATCAATTTAGTTCAGTTCAGTTCAGTTCAGTTCAGTTATGGTTCAATTATCTTCAGTTGCATGCATGTTGGTTATTTTTTGTTGCATGTAGTTAGTTTCAGTTAACTTGGAATGCATGGCTAATAACTTGAGTTGTATGACAGATAATAGGGACTACCTCCAGTTAACAGGGGATGACCATTCTTGCATGAATGGTGATGAGTAAATGTTTTAGTTAACTATAAATCACTTGGAGCAAACTTGGGTGCCCAAGATGCTTTATTAGATTTACCTCTCATGCATGATAAGATATTTTTGAAGGCTCAGCTAAGTAGGATTAATTAAGGGTGCAACTTTGAGGAAGAGCTTTGGAATTATCACCGAAGTGAAGGAGAAGTTGTAGCTTCAGTTTGGGACACCCAAATGCATGAAGCACATGTTGTAAGCTTTAGTCTTCACTAAATAACTCAACTTGAAGGAATATGGAATACCTTTTCAAGGGCTTGAGCTTGTGCATTGTAATTATCACCATTTGGAGATTACAAGGTTGCATATTGTCTCTATATCTCATTCAAGTTGAATAGAGTTTTCATAATTGTTATTGCATGTGTGAAGAAGATTGTTAAAGATAGAAGAAGCATTCTCAAGCAAGAATTGGAGCTATTGTAATTCAGAGATTGAATAATAGAATAATTCTTGGTGGAGTTTTTTCCTAAAAGGGTTTCTCCACACTATATCTTGTGTGATATTTCTAATATCCTATCTAGTTCTTCTATCCAATTCTCTCTACATTCTACAACAGTAAAATGGATTAATCAAGATAATCACCCACAAAGAATATATGTAACAAAGAAAAGACTTACTTAGATCAGCAATATTAAAGTTTTACAGAGTATTAAGCTAAGAAAACACCTCATTTTTCAACAGGTATGCTCACAAAGAGGGTTGAGAAAATTGAAAGAATGTTGGAGAAAGATGGCAAGTCCAACAGGTTACATACAACAAAGGAGGAAATCAAAAACATGTGTAGATTCATGGATATAATTATGAAAAGGGCTATAATGGGTACCATATCGGGATAGTGAAATATTAGAAAGCAGCAAAATAAAAAAGGAAGAAAGGATGAAGCTAATCAATCTGGGACGATAGAGATAAAGGACAACATGGAAGAAACAACTAAAGACCTTGAGAAGACCTAGAGTCTCATAATGGACTCCTAATTTCCTTTTTCTAGTTTGAGACTTGGCTCTTAGTTGTGGATGCATCTTTGGTTGAATGTTCTTTTTGGTTTCCTTAATGTAATTCTAAGACTAATATTGGATTTCTATGACTAAAATTTAACTATATACTTTTATTCTTTGTTATGTTGATAATGTGCTATCTGGAAACTCATGACTGGCCTATCCTTATTTTTTATAGTCTCTAGGTTAATGATATTATGGTTTTGAAAATTCTATACTAGTACATGGATAAGGTTATTAACAATATCCCCATTATTCTTAGTTGATGTTTGTTCTTTGTTGCTTTGGGTAAGGAGACATTGTTATGTTTCCTTTTGTTGTCTCCTTTGTTCTCTACTATTCTGGTCTAAATGTTGTTTGCTCTGGATAGTTTTTCTGGTTTTTGTAAGGGATTGAGGCCCTAACCCTACTTAATTAATCAAACATATGGGTGTAAGCCTCTCTAACCAAGGAATATCAAAGTCAAATCCATTCCAAAATCAAGAATGATCCCAATAAAATCTCCTAAAATCCTCATCATAAATGAGATAACAATTAAAATTGTATGCACAAGGAGATAAACATGTCATACACTCCTCAAATGAACCCTTGAGAACTAGAAATCATAGCTCAAGATTCAAATGCATGATAAGATAAAGAAAAAAATAGTGTATTTGAAAACATGATGGGTAATACCTCTTATATTATTTTCTATCAAATAGACCAAGAGTGGGGAATGAGATTGCTCCTCCAAGATATACCAACCCACAATGACTCTCTCCAAGAAGTATCTCCTCTATAGGTCCAACATGAAATCATGTCAATATATAAGTAAAGGCTCCTTGAACTTCCTACTAAACCCCCAAAGAGTAGCTACCTCACCTAAGTCTCCAAGTATCCATGAGCACCTACAATAAATAAATCCATACTAAGCTTCAAATGCAATACCACACTCTCATGAAGATCACAAGCACATGACCAATATACTCAATACCAAGATCTATCCATTTCATTATTATAGCTCCAAATATGAAATAAAGAACAAATCATGGCATCATGATCTAACATTTCCTCAATGGAAGATCATATGATTCAACAAAAATATCATACCATCCTATGTTAACGACATTAAAATTTTAAAGAACTCTAATTGAAGAAAAAATGATCCAAGAGCTCCTTCATGACACCAACAACCACTATAAAAGATCATCCATCACCAAATGATGTATCCAAATCACATCCAAAGCTCCCATTGAATTATGATACAAATATCTCCAAGAATTGCACAATAACTAGATCTCTTGAATAAATATCACACATGATCCACACTCACTCAATTGCAATACACGTAGATCTAGAGAAAGGTAGAAATGATATCTTTGAGCCAATAAGATACAACCACCACCAAAATATTACTATAAAAATCCCCCACTAAAGTGTGAAGCCAATATATCCATGGCATTGTTATCCAAAGCATGTTACAAATCCCCATAACTAGCTATCCAAGCACTCTACTCACCCATCCTCACATGTTAATGCAACATATCAATGCACAAATGACCAATTACAAGGTCAACTAATTGAATCTACAACAACACTAAAAATACCTATAGATAAAGATAACACACATTTGACTCATCTCACTACAACCAAATGGATGGCCAATCCACAAAACTACATTACTCATATATCCTCAATCAATATAACATGCAAACTCACCATCATAATAGTAACCTACAAAGTGAGATGACCAAGAAGATAACATATAGATATATCAAAGACTCAAACAAAAAATCACTTATATATTTTATTTTCCAAGAAAATCCATAATCAAGTACCATAGTCAAGGAATCATACAAGCTATAGGAGATAAGCCAACCTTTTGACACAATCACACCACCACCTATCAACTGCATGCCTGATCATGTCATGCCAAATCTCAAGTGCACATGAATATCCTTGATAGCATAATCATCATTGTCATTGTACCTATAATCAACTATCACTAACACAAAATTGAAAATCTCTCACGAGTATCAAGTGTTTCCTTAAACCACAAGACAAATTTTGCACCTATCTCCATCAAATTCCAAACTCTAGAAATACATGTATTTTCCTATATCATAAACTATCAAATTTTATAATTAGGTTTACCTTCACATATGTCACATAATAACGTTTAATTCCTCATTTTTTTCTCAAATCTATCCAAATTATCACATAATCGCATCATACATTTTAAGCTCCTAAAGTGATTAGACAAATCCTCTCTACTCATATAAGTGGAAAAACACATGATCCACTATGTTGTACACTATTAATACTCTTTGTCACTATTAAAAATTAAAAATGTGATTTTGTATGCAAAAGTTATGACCAATTAACTATTTCAATGTAATGCCCAAATTTATGGGACCAAAATTTGACAAAAAATAGAAAAAAATGGTTACCAAAACTAAATTTTTTTGTGTTCTCGTAGAGATAATTAAAATGACTATTGGAAGTCAAAAATCAAATATCATGGGTGAAATTTATGCTCTTCAAAAGAAAACTACTCCATTAGGCATAGAAGGGGGCTTATCAAATATCAATATAGCCGACTATGTGATTGATGTCATACCTATGTAAGAGGTAGTTCTTGGGAAACACTATAGTGTTAATGACATGTGGGTGAAGTAATGCTATAATTTGGGTAGTGAAACTGAAGAAATTTTAAAAAAAAAAATATTTTTTTATTTTTACAAACATGATGATATGGTCATATAGTTAGATGATCAAGTGGGAGGGAGAAAAGAGAAATATTTTTGTCATAGTGACCAAAATAGGTAAAATTTTATGTCTATTTGTTTCTTGAACCTCTTAGATCCAATAGTGATTTTTTTCCTAGCGGGTCATCTATGAAACTTCCACCATAAAACCCTGATGATGAATACCCAGAAATATATTTTTGGAAACTCATTTTCAAACCCCAAATATACATATTTGAACCTAAACAGCATATATCACACCTTGAAATATCTAAAATCTATCCAATATTATCATAGATTCAACTGTTCATCATATTTTCTCATACAAGGGTTATACCATAATAGGGTTCTCTCACACCCCTAAATGATAACCATGGCTTTAATAATACTAATTAGGAAAATAATACAAGTTTATCAAAAAAATTACCACATATCCACATGAGAGAAAAGTATAGATACAAGGTTACAAAATAATCATATGCAAAGATAAAATGTATGACACAAGATAATACAAGATATACCATGGGAAACCCTCAAGAGGGAAAAACCTATCCTCCAAAATCATCAATAATTAATGTATTATTTATTAATGAAATTATTACAATAAAATTATAAAGTCTTTGAATACTTCTAAAATATAAATCTCCTCCAATGCATCCTCCATGGATCCAACCATAATGGTTATCTATGTAACCACACATTGCATACCATGATTCATATTTGTAATCTTTAGAAGAAAGCTCAATACAATGATAGGAAAGCCAATGCTACTAACAAAATAAATAACCAACCTCAACCACTAAACATTTACTTTATTTTATAGAATCAAGCCCAAAAAACAACCAAGTGATAAGGTAAAAACATGTGCCTCAAAAACATGAGTACATAAAACCATTAATTGCACATATACTTTTTGGTACTAAATTCCAAATATTAAATATTTTCCCATGTGCAATCCACACATAAAATATCTAAACAATGTTACAACTTTACAAGTGGACCCAAATAAATATTTAATGTGGCTAAACACACCTCCTAATGATGCAACACAAATAAATAGTTATATAATTAAATATTTATTTTGTGTAAAATATATAAAACACCCTATTCCTAACACACCTCAACCTTGAGGAAGAGATGGAGCCTTTAGATGAAGAGAATTATCCTATAACTACACATCATTCCACTTAAGCTAATATATAAAAATACATTTGTAGTCATGAAAAGGAAAACAAAATCTTGCACTAAAGGTTTTACAACTATCTTTGGATGTGTAGAGTAAACTCATGACCAACACTTGATAGTAATAATGAATATTTATGATCAATCAATAGAGTCATCATACTAAAGTTTGAATAAAAAGCATTGAATCTTACAGCTCCTTAAGGGTGTAATGTTCTAGGAAAAATATTTATGTAAATCTATTTTTATCCTTCTACAATACTCAATATTTGGAACAATAATGTTTAGGTTCTAATATTCAAATAAAATATCAAATAAAAAAATTGTAATTACTATTTACATATTATGACCAACATCACATTCTAAATAATAAATGTCATGTCTAACACTCAATTTTATTATCACAAGTAAACACCAAATAACCAATCTAATTCCTAAAAATTTTCTTGTTACAACAATGATTGTATTACACTAAAATATAGCTGAAATATCAATATAATCATATCAATAGAAATTTCAAATGGGCCCAATATAATGTGACTAGAATCTACAACCAATTAAGCTCAAATGTGAACTTTGTATGAGATCACCAAGCTCCAAAATATTTATGGTTTTACCCTAGGATTCTTACACTTGAACTCAAGTGCTCATAAGTAATTTTAAAATGAATTTAGATTAAGTTTAGTTGATCCAAAATAAATAAATTCACTCTCTTATATACCTTCAATAATAATAAAAAAATTGACCACCAAGTACACCCACAACTTTAATTTTTAATAATGATAAAATCAACAAGAAAATACCACATTTGAAAGTTATAACACGAAAAGAGACTACCAATATAATTGAAACATGTAATGAGAAATTAGAAAGAGAATGAAAACATAGAGAAGGGGGATTCACTAATCCAAGAATCTCAAGTCATGAAAGATCCTAATGGAGTGAACTACCCTAAACTACCTCAAAAGGAAGGGAAAACAAGACTCTATTTCCCTTATATTTTATGATAGAAGTTTCCTGGAAGCAAGTGACCAAACCACATAGGTCTCAAACTGTAGACTAAATGGCTCTTTTCCATAGGACGAGAGCACATGGGTTAGACTCTAGTGCAATGCACTAGATTCTTAGAGACACTGGTGTCCTGTACGGACAAAGGTTCAAGTAGCAGATAGAAACACACATAGTCTACTAACAACTTGAATGTTTTGGTTTTTTACAATTTGACATAAATGTATGGAAATGTAGAATACAACAAGAGGAATACTATAAATTATAGATATAAATGAAATGATGAAGAAGAAAGAAGAATAATTCCAACTTACTCAAGGTCCAATTCTCCAACTAGCTCCTCACGAATGAATAGAACCTACACACATAGTAACAAGAAAATGTTGGGGTTGTGTTTTGAGGTTTACCTCAGTCAAACCCCCACTTTGGTGTTCCCACCTCCATTGAAACCCAATGGATCACAAGATGTAAAAAGTGATAAAGAAGTAGAGAGAATAGACACAAGATAACAAAGAGAAAAGATAGACTGGATGCTACTCTATAAGTAAGATAATACAAATAGACAAATAGACACAATATCATCTCCCTTTCTATGAGCACTCAAGGCTTAAAAAGGAAGGAGAAGAACAACATAACCGCACCAATGGAGTATAGCCTCAATAAATTGCAATAACAATGGTGTTGGAGAAACAATATGGTGTAGAAATTAAGTATAGAGTTGATAGAAGCAAGAAAGAGTCAGAAAGAAGCAAGAGAGACTTGATAGAATCCAAAGAGACTTGGTAGAATCTAGAGAGCTTGAGAGTGAAAAAATGAGGTTAAAATGACCAATTTTGAGGAAAATAGTTGTTCACAGGTGGTCAAAATTCGAAGGAGGATGTTACATTCACTAGGTGGAAAAAACCAATATGTCTCCAATGTTCCCTAATGTAGAAATCTTGTTAGGACATCCATGTGGTGCATAGACATTTGCACAGTGTGCACCATGCAGACGTCCCCAAAAAAAATTCCTTCACCGACATAAAATGATAAGGACACATGTGGGAAGCAGGGTAAAAGTGACAATTTTTTGCATTATCAAACTTGTAAGGCTAAAATAAGGGTAATATAATGTGAATTTGCATTAGGTGTAAATTTACACCATTACATTTTCCCCCACTAGCGATCATATGTGTTGATGCATATGCGAGCTAAAGTAAAAATAGGTTGAAGATAATATACCAAAATTGTAGAGGAAGGAGACCTTTGATTTGACACACCTTGATGTGAAAGAAGGATCTCCATCAAGATGCAAAGATGATATGGGTCTTCGATCCTGCAAAGCTAGTTGTGATCTCACCAAAAACATGCTAGGTTTTAGAAAAAACACATTAGGTGAAAAAGAAAATCACAATAGACACATTTACAAGACACAAGAAGGCATCATTTGACACAAGTTGACATAATAAGACACTATATGATTAGATAAGTCACAAGACACAATTTGATCAGATAAATGAGCATGTGGCTGTTGCAAACTATGTTACAATACAATCACAAAAAAGATAGGTCTAGTCAAGCTACCCTCAAGCTTGATGCCAATCTATACAAGATGTCTAACACCAAGAAACATGATATCCAATATTAGATAAAAGAAACGAATTGTAAGACACCAAAGAATTATTTTGAGAGGAAGGCTTTCAAAAATGGGTTTGTTTGGTAGGGAACCCTTCAATACACCAAGGAGCCCTTTTGAAGGAACACTCCATTTGAAAGAAACAAGATTTTCCATAGTGATTTTTTCATCAAGGAATCTATTGGAAAGAATGCTCCTTTTTCAAAGGAAATTTTTTAGACAATTTATTATTAGAAATAATAATCCATTTTGAAAGGAAAAAAATTTAAACTCTTTCACTTACAGGATCCTTTTGAAAGAAAATTTCATCAAGGAGTCATTTTTGAGAGAATGCATCATTTTGGAAAATGAGAGTTTTCAATAATGGATTCTTTTGTCTACGAATTCATTGTAAAGAATTTTGACACCAAGGAATCCTTTTGAAAGAATCTACCTTATTGAAAATTAGATAAGCATGGTAGCCCCCCCTTAGGATGATGTGTTCTACATCGAGGATCACATGACATCCTAAGGAGAGAAAGCAAAGGCAGAGATTATGTGGTACACAACACATGATGAGATGTGTTTGTGGTGTATTGTCACACATGTGAGGGACAACACATGACAAACACAACATCATGAAGCAAAAAAGAAAAGATGAAGAAATCAAGAGACTGGGGGATCTGAGAATTTAGTGACAAAACTATCCATAGATATAAATAGATAGATATCATGTAGTATATGTATGAACTGTCATCAATCCCCAAAGTTATTTGAACATGAAGAAGAGAACTTCAAGAAAAAATAAAAATAAAAATTGGTTCAACATGGAAGAAGGCCTAAATGTCCCCAATGCTTTTCATCATCCACAATATCGAAAATCAATGTTATGACACAGAAGAATGATGATACAAATGAAAGAAGTCTACAAAAAAATTCCATGCTAGTATCCAAGAACCTACAGAGGTAGCAAAGGTCCTCCAAGCAGGATCAAAAACATAAAAAACAAGAACAAGGGAACACAAACACACAAAAGAATCTAATCTATAGATGTATAAGAGGCACCACCTTAGTCCTCATTGACTAGCAAGTCATCCTACTCCCAATCTAGATCATTATAAGGGGAGTGAGGACAAGCATACAAGGGTGGGATAGAAAGGGTAGTACCTTCTAACTCACCTACAATAAGAGCCAAATAAGAAGGCCCATCGAGGTATTCTTCACTATTCTCTTGTGAAGCAAAAGTCATCAATTTTACAAACATTGAGGAGAGAACTGGGATGTCTTCCACTGAGTTTGAACGTGCACTTTTCAAGAGTTCCCTATGTCTACTTAATAGGGGAAGGGTGAGGCACTCGAGAGTCACTATTGACCTTAAGGAGAGGGTCGATGACTAACTTCAGAGAAGCAGGGGCTACCTCCATCACAAGGACAACACAAGCCAAGATAGAACTAGACTCCAAAGAAGGTGAACCCTTATTACGGCCTCCACTCATGCTGAGGTCATCCTTCAACTTGTGCTTCATCAGAGGATGTTGAATCCCCATTGAGGAAGAATTAGAGGAAGAAGAAATAGTAATAGAGGACACCACTATTGTATTAGGAATGTCTACACACTGCTAGAAAGGAGGAATGTCCAAGAGGGACATGAGAAGTGAAGGTTGCATGGAGAGAGCAATGAAGAATTGTACCCTTTTAGGATGAGCACAATCAAGACCCATTGGAGGGGCTAGAAGCATGACAAAAGTGATGGAAACAAAAGAATAAATAATATAAGAATCATAAATGGAGACAAGGGGATTCTCCTTTTTCTTCTATGAGGTGGCATGCTCCATAGCTAGAGCCTTTTTCCAATGCTTATGCTCATTTTCAAGCTGATTACATCGACTACGAGAATTAGAGAATGCAACCTAAGAAGAGGTTGGAGGATGCTACTCAACAACAAGAGCATCCTTCACAATCTTTGTTGGTGGAAGGGTGGTCTCTTGAGTAAGAGTAGGAGAATGAGGCACAGATACATAAACAACAACAGGAGGAGAAAAAGATACAAGAGCCTTGGAAATAGGCCTCTTCCCCTTCACTACCTAGGGGATAGATGGAAGAATAGTTGGAGGTTGTAGAGGTTGAGACACAAGAACAACCCCATGAGAACTCTTCCCCTTGCCATAGATAGTGGATCAGGGAACCTTAGGTAGAACATGCAACTAAAAAACCTGACACTTTGCCTTTCCCCATGCAAGCACCATTCCACTTCCCATGTAAGGCATATGAGGAGGAACTGAGGATGCCACCAAGAGTTAGGAAGTAAATGTAGATGGAACAAAAGATGTAGAAGGAGAAGGCTCTAGAGAATGAGCGAGCTTATCCTTCCCTTTTGATTGGGCCAAAGAAATAGCTCATTGTTTTGCTATCATAGAGGCCTTCATGCAAATAGCTTAAGGAGATATAAGATAACTAGAGCCCCCAGTCTTATATTTAACATAATCTTGATATAACAGATCTCCCCTTGGAGGGAGAGGTCCAATTGAGGTGGTCCAAAAAGTGATCTAAAGATAAGCATGTTGATGCAAATGTTCCACACGCACACCAACCTACCTTTACTTGAAAGATCCACTAGGAAAACCTAAATCTAAGGTAATCTCAACTCAATCCCAAGGCTCAGGTCACTTGGGGTTCGTTGTGTAAATCATTGTTAGGGGTCTATGGTTGTCATAGGTTAGCTAGTATCCAAAGGATCATAACATAATCTCAATTTGATCAATCACTTGTCACTTGACAACTTCATGAAATTAAATATTTGCAATAATATTTCACGAAATCAAATTACTTGTGTATATTCAAGTATATTTAGCATTAATCACTCTAAAACTTCATGGAATCAAAACATTTACAATAAAACTCCATGCATTTATCAATTTTTAAAACAATTTTTGAAAATATTAAACATCTAATCTAAAATAAAACATAAAAATACTAAAATGTAAAGATTTATCCTAGGTATTATCCATGCATGCCTCAAGAAATGAACTAAATAAAACAAAACCATTCTATAGTTCACCGTTGCTTCACAACTAGGCATAAAATGATGTAAGTGTTTAAATAAATATGGATTATTTGCCACGAGATAGTGTTATGCACCCAAATCTACCACAACACAGTCTTTTCCAATAGGAACAAACAATCATCTACGTAATTTTTTATATCAAGAAATAGCTTTAAATTGTCCTTGGTATTATTTAATCTCAAATGAAACATACAAGTTTTTAATCTAGAATGGAACAAAAAATAGGAAAAAGAATAAAACTTGGAAAAAAATTAGTTTTCCAAAAACTATAAATTCCAAACTTAATGAAATAAAACAACTCTTGGCCCTTTTATAAAATAAGGCGGCCAAAGTGTTCAAATGGAACACATGAAAAAAATCAAAGGAATGAATCAAATGGTAGCATGTGGCAGATGGAAGTTGGCATAGGAACTTTCCAGATTAAGTCAAAGATACTTTGACTTTCTTCAATAACAAGCTTCCAATATTTAGTCTCCAGGTCACAGGTACTTTAGCATAAAATACAAAACTATTAACACTTTCTCTTTTAAACCCATGAGATTAACTATCTTTGTCAGGTCCAGGAATAACCATACAAAATTCACTTCAAGAACTCTACCGGTGCATAAGACCCTCAGGCTTCCACTATGTGACCATATGCACTCCTTCACTAGACTCCCAATCTGAAGACTCATCTTCACCCTTCTTTTGTTGATATTCCCGAAAAGAAATCAACACTTGATTTCTACATTCCCTTGGAATACTATGAATTATCTTCCAACTATACTTATGCCTTGAATATTCTTTTGTTAGTTTATTGATGGCTTCATTCCTCCACACTATTTCTATCTCATATGTATTCATGGTGTTCCTACACTTTATGATCTCATCAATGACCTCCTAACTCAAAGATTCAATAGGATCCTTATTTATCTTTTCAATCCATCCCCTGAAAGCCTTCACTTCTACCTCATCTTGTCCTAAGGTCTAAGGATCACAATTCTATTGAGCTATCATCTTAGTGAAGCTCAAATCTTTATCCACTAGCTTCTCACCTATTTTAGTGAATTTCTAATCCATTTATGCATTGTAATAAAGTGTCACTCTCCCAATTCAATTGTAGCTTCCATTTTTTTATCATCAAAACTTCATTTTTCGTAATTACCTTTTCTCTTATCAACTCCCAAACATCAATGTAAAGAAGTATCTTTAATTTCTTCCCTTCTATATAATTATGCTCTTGGTGGTCTCAACATTCACTCTCAAGTCTTCTAGACTTGTTGAGCCAATGGTATGCCTATTTACATTTCCCAAATGCCTCTTTAATTGATTCATCACCTTGTTTCACAAGATGTTCTATTCATTCTTTGAACACACTCAGTTTGTGTTGCAACACTATAATAGCATCTACCTTCTCTTTGTACATCAACACTGGGTTTTGCAGAAATTCAGCCAGTAACTAACTGGACTAGACTAATGTTCTGATAAAATTTTCCAAGCAAGAAACCCATTCTTTTAATTCCTTCTTCTTTTGTTTGTATTTCTTCATATGAGCAGTAGTAGTTTCTAAATTCATTCTCATTTCTTCTAACTCTTTCTCCCATGATGAATGTCCTGTGTTGATTGTTGTCACCTTGTAATTCCTAGCTATCATTTCATGCTTGCTCTTTTCTTCTACTATAGTAGCTATCTAGAGAGTTATCCCTCCATCTGAGTTTTATTTAACAACTTGCCTAGTCTTTGCTCTAACTTTAGGCTCAGGGGTTTCTAGTTCCTGTATTAAAATTTTAAAATCTAGAGGCACCCATTCCACCTCTAATGGTGGAGGCACTTGCCTAACTAGCTAGTCAGGTGCTTCTTCATTTTGTCTTTCCTCTTTAGTATTAACCCATTCTTGATGATCATAATTTTTAGGAACATCTTCTCTCAACTCTTCAATGTTTCATGTTGCAACCTCCAAAAAAATTATATTTTCTTTCCCCAGTGGAAAAGATTATAGATTACCATGATCTGCCCCCGTCTCATTCTCTTTGAGACCTATATTTTCTTGTCCTGTCTCCTTTTAGTATCATTCCCTGGAGAAGAATCTTCAAGTTGTCCCAAAACATCAATATTTTCACCATTTTCCATTTCTTTCCCAAGGTTTGAGAGGACTATGTACCTTTATCTATATCCTAACTTTTACTTGGTTCTCCAGATGTCAAGGGTTTCTTAGTAATCACTTCATCTCTTCATTGTGAAGGTTGATCCTTAGCTTCAAAATTATCTAATACATCTTCATGTTCTTCATCTTCATCAATTATGGAAATAGGGCTCTAAATTGTAGTGCCTCCTATATCTCTCAGTGGTGACACCTCTTCCCTTGTATTTATTTCTTTAGGGTTTTCCACCTCTTGAGTGAGTGATACTACTATGAATTCTTCTTCTTCTCTATTTTTTGGATGTAACCCTATATCAGACACTTCTTCCACCATAGGATACATTATTGGATTTCCTTTTTATTTTTTCTCCTTGAATCATCCCAATATAGAAGACCAACTTTCAAATTGCTTCGCGGCTTCATTTGCAGTTATTTCAAGATCTTCCCTTGTAACTACGTGTGACCCTCCCAAAGTTTCTTTTATTGCTACTATATTAATAGAGGGTGGAGAGGTAAATATAGCTGCTACATTTTGTGATGCATCCTAGAATGTACCTATTCTCTCATACTCATTTCTTCACAAGTTAGGGGTTGTGCTCTTGGCAATGTCATGGGAGAAAATGCAGCCTTTGGTGTTTCCATTATATTGGTTTGAGTAGCCATAGTTTCTTTATTGAAGTCATATGGTTGTGATGCCATTGAAATTTCTTGGATTGAGGTGTTAGGGACTTCTTCCCTACCTTGATCATCTACCCTCACTTCAAAAAAAATAAAATCTTTTCAGCACCCCCACTATACCCAATTCACTTACTAACTTTTGTCTCTTACTATTGCGGGGTTATATGGGTGTTATCCCAACCTCCTTCATTATTATGAGGTAACCACTTATCCAAGACTGAATATAATTCAGTACTTGCTTAGAAATTTTTTCAATGGTTAAGACCTCCTTTTTCCAGTCAGGGTCTAGGATAGGTTCATCATAAAAAAAAAATGACTCATAAGTTGGGTTACTTACGTCTCCATTATCAACATCCATTTTTTTGGGAACATCATGATTTCTAAGAACCTTTATTTGATCCAGTGATAACCTCTAATATGACTACTTTCTCACAATGTGGTCATCATCACAATCACACTAATAGTCCTCCAAGTGAGGAACATGGGCATATTTCCTACTTATTTTCTTGGCAAGACTTCGCTAAGTCATAATTCTCCCTCTAGGGTGTGAAGAACTCTATCCCATAGGTTTCCAACTCGTGTTCACATATCTTGGCATTCTTAGCTGAAATTTATTTATAATTCTCAATAGTGATAGGGAATCTCGACGATCCTTTCTTGTGTATTTGTGAAAAAATATTATGAGATGGTAGCACCTATCTCACAAATTCAAGTAGCAATATCTTATCTGTTGGATGTCTGGAGAACATGAATGGGTAGTTTGTAACCCTTCCACTCTAATATAAGTGAATGTAGGAAACTAAATAATCCAACATCCAACAACGCCTATAACATCTTGTGCTTTAAGAGATGGTCTCTTTGCTTTATCCCCTTCCATCAGCCTTACAACTTCATGGATTAAACATCATTCACCCTTCAATAGCACTCTCGGTACTGGTAAGCAATAATCTAGGGTAAATTATAATAAATCAAGTTATTTCATAGTTCTCTTCCTACAGTACCTACTCTATTCAAACCTTATATATTTTCCCTTAGGGAACAAGAATAGATAGCATATGAGGACATTGTGAACCACTAGGTAGTTGGGAATTTCTTCATCTATTCATGCAATCTATCAATAATAAATCTTCCACAATGAATCCGCATGGGATTTTCCCTCATTTTCCTAATAATTTTGAACATTCAGGGCTTGAATTTGCTAGCATCTCTACATCCAGCCATTCTGATCAATAAGGTTATCATATCTTGAATTTAGTGAATGAATAATGACCTCAAGATATGCTTCGGTATCCTCACCATCTTTTTTCTGAAACCATGTTGATAACACAACCCTTTTATTTTTCTCTTCTAAGCTCATATATGTTGTGGTTGCATCCTTTATTTTAGATGTATCCATTTTATTGAATAAGGGGAGCTTAAATGTATACACAATACCATCTATCAAGAGGTCTACATAGACTCCTCCTTCTTTCAAAACAACCCTCCTATCTAGGTCATACTATTTCATACACTTTAAAACCAATAAAGGTGCATCCATTGCCAATGGGAACCCTCTGTCCAAATACATTCCACTAGTGACCATACTCTTAGTGTACTAAGTTGCATCATTCATACTAATTAATGCTTCCCAGATGTGTATCGGTGATCATCCAGTAGGTAGGTACAACTTGTGAGATGTGAAATTCAAATTACTCATTGGGATTCTTCTTCCTTGAAGTACTTATGTCTCCTTTTATTTCATACATTATTAGCGTACATGTGCTCTGCATACAAGTTAGGGCTAATTCTAATCATGCATTCTTAATAATTCATAAAATTTCCTTACCCATAACCATTTACTGATGGAAATTAGGTTAAATTATTTAAGAATAATAGTATTTTCTTCTTGAATTAACTAGAGGTAATGTTTTTTAATTGCAACCATGCATGCATAAAGATTAATAGAATTCGGTTAAAAGAAAAGTACATAGTTTCACTGATAGTATGGTTGAACAAACACAGGTTCAAACCCTAATAAAAGCATTCTTCAATGCTTTGAAAATTACTTTTCTCTCTTTGAATTCCACAACCATTGTTTCAATTCATTAATGTTCTTGTAAATGGATGATCCTACATGAGGCAGTGTATTGTGGAAGCAACTACATGCTCAAGGTGGTGCAAAGTACGTGCGTTGTTTTCCACCTTTATTAATTCTTTTTACTATGCATTAATTACCCTAAACAAAGGCTCAATCATGGAAAATTAAAGTTCACATCATGAAAACCTTGATTCATGCATCAGGGCCCATCTTTGAAAGGAAAGAAACATAGGTGGTAGATCTGGTAGGATTTCATGTCATGTTAGTCCCTTTGGGGCAACGATATTAGAAGATGAATCTATCTTGGATGTTGAATGACTAGCTAACAATAGGATTTGAAACATTTGACACCCAATCTCAAAGAGTTACCGAGGTCAAGCTCTTACTTACTAAGCTTATGGGAACTAGCTGCAAAGGATACCTGGGTGTAGGTGAAAAGTAAGATCAGTATGGTTCAAAGCAAACTCAGTTCCCAAAGCTCTTGGTCTTCAATTTTGAAAAAAAATAAAAGTCATGATTGGGCTTAACCAAATAAGTGCTAACACATGCGCACACAGGAGAACTTCTCCCAAGTGAAAACTCGTTGGGTACAACAACTAGTTAGGAACAATGTGAGTTTTGCAAAAGATTCACTACACTTGGAGCAACAACACCCAACACCCAAAAAACCAAGAATTCAGATAATCAATAAAATCGTAGGGGAAGAGATTTGCAAACACCCCAAGCCTAGGAAGACATCAATTTGAGTGAGAGCTGATATTTTTGGAGCAAGACTTTCATTTTACCATTTCCTCCAAAAGAAACACACCAATGTAAGCAGAAAGCAAAGAAAGAGAAAATCAAGAAAAAAGGGGGTCCACATTTATCCAAAGGAAAAATGGGGCATGTTGGGATACCACACAACAACTAGCAACCAACAAAACTAAAAAAACAACAAAAAATCAATTCTGGAAATAATAACCATGCCTTCACTTTCTATATTTTTTGAATTATAAATAGTTAGACCCTCATTTTAATACTCCTCTCACTTTAATCAACATAACAAAGTTAAATTTCATTGAGCTCACATGTGTGCTTGCGGTTTATCTCACTATAGTAAATTTGGAGCATAACAAATGTTTGCATTGACCTACATAATTTGGAAATTCCCTTTTAAGCCTTGGATAGAGGCTTGTTTCCAATCAAGCATCCATAGCCCCAACAAGGTTATCTCTATAATTCCAACATAGCTCTACTACCAATCAGGCATCTATAGCCCTGATAGAGATATTAGGATAGCCTAAAGAGTTGAATTTTATCTTTTAATATTTCTTTGATATTCATTTTTCATCTTTCATTTGATATTTCATTGTAAGCTATTTTGCTTCAACTTGTAGGAAATGAAGCTCACTATTAGGTTGGGAATTACAGTGGTAGCAAAGGTTACCATTTGATTTTTCACTCAATACAAGCAACTGCTATCTCAAATTCAAGTACAATTCTTTAAGTGTGTGTGTTTGTAGCTCAAAATCAACTAAATGATTTATGCAAACTAAAATAAGTGAATCCAAAATAATTCCCCGATTATCTAGAATTATAAAATTATTTATGGCTAAAGCATGAATCATATTGTCAGAATTGATACTTTGTAATTTTGACTACCTTTGGAGGCTACTAACCATATAACACATCTCAACAACATAGAACCCCAAAAAACAAACAAAAAAAAGAAAAGAGTGAAGAAACCCCCAAAAACTATTTACATATTTACAACAACTACTGGAAACTGACACTAAGCTTGAAAATAATGCTTCAGGAATTGTCCATTGACAAGCAATGGAATATCTTCTCTAGTAAGTTTTTTAAGCCTATAGGTGTTGTCACCTAGGATTTCAGATACATAGTAAGGACTGGTCCATAACTTATCAAACTTATCGTGTTCACCTTTGTGTTCATGGGATTTCTCCCAAGATAGGACCAAGTTAGAGATTCTAAAAGACTTTAATCTAGCCCTCTTATGAAACCATCACTTAACTATAGATTGATGCTTATCAAAATTCCCTAGTATGTTTTTCATCTAATTTCATCAGTTGTAACAACCAAGCATAATTCTAGTCATCTAATCCAAAATACTCTTAGAAAGATTTCCAGGTAGGGATCTTCAAATTTATAGGCAATATAAGATCAACTCCATAGACCAAATTGTAAGGAGAATTCCCCAATGTAGATTTCATCCTAGTCTGGTCAACCCAAAGGGAAAATTTTATTAGGGAATGCCATTCCCTGGGCTTCTCAAGCAACTTTCTAATTATGTCCAGCAGGTTCTTATTTGATGATTTTGCTAATTGGTTTCCCTATGGGTAGTAATTAGATGAAAATTTTAGCGTTATAACTTATTCAAATGCCCAATTGGAAATTTTCAATAAAGAAAAAGCAAGGCCATTATCACATACCAAGGCATACAATACTCCAAACCTAGTAATGATGTTTTCTTCTAAAAATTTGATTACCACTTTCGTGGTCCATATTTTATTATGTCATGCTTTAGTCCACCTAGTACAATAATCAATAGGAGTTAGTACATACATGTGGCTTGCAAATGAAGGAAGATTCATTGTGCCTATAAAATATAGACCCCACTGTGTAAAAGGATGCATCTCCATCATAGGATGCAATGGATGTGCATTGAATCTTCCATTGTCTACAATAGTTTGGCATGTATAACAATGCTTCGCATGCTCATACGTATCTTTAAAAATAGTTTTCCAATAATAACCGGCTCTCATAATGAGGTGTGTAGTGGCTAAGGGTGCTTCATGAGTTGTACCAAACTTATTGTGTAATTCATGCAACACTTCACCTGCTTCTTTCTTACTTAAGCATCTTAGATAAATTCCTTCATGGTTCCTCTTGAATAGAACCCCTCCTTTGATCATGTAGCTCTTGGATTTAATCTTCAGGGCTCTTCTTTGATGCCTTTGCATGTTGTTTGGATAGTTGTTATTGACTAGATAGTACCGAATATCCAAGTACCAATCATCTTAGTTCTCCACATCTAAGGTATATTGTTTGCTAGAGATTTGAGGATGAATCTTAGTCATAGATTTAACCAATGCATGTTTGTGAACCAACTTCATGGGTATAATTTCCAAGTCAAATTCTTGTAGAATAGTGACCCATTTAGCTCTTTTCTCTCCAAGTTCGTTTTGCGTGACTAATTAAAATGAAGAAAAATAGGTTGGGGGATCAAAATGAGATTGATGAACCACTTAGGGACCTATTTATCCTTCTATTTCATTAATAAATGAGATCCACACAAAGAATTGACTTACAACCCTTAGGTGAGTCAACTCAAGATATGAATCTATAGATTTCCTTTTTGTGTCAGGATGGGGTCCTGGTCAAACAACACTTTGAGGAGAAAGATTAAAAAATAGTAAGTCGACTCCAAAATGAAATCTAACACTTGGAATAGCTAGATGAAACTCAAAATAAGAAAAATCAAAAATCATATCACAAATCAAAGAAGGGTAGAATGATGTCTACCAATCACCCAAAGTCAATTTCTAAAGTTGATCTAGGACTCATTCACTAGGGGCGAATGAGTCTTGAGTTAGGGTTTATCTTGAACTTTTGGGAGCCTTTGCTACAGATTTGAATCCTTCAATTCACCTAGGTTTCAAGTTCAAAAAGCCAGAAATAAATTATTTAAGTGAGTTTTTGTGAGATGAAAATTTTTGCAACTTTGACAACTTCTTCAATTTTTCTCTTCAAGAGATCTTACATATTTATTCAACCTAAATATACAAACACAAATCAAGAGGAAAAATGTTTTGTTTTTGGTGAATGGGGGCTTTCCTTGGTCAAACCCCATTTTGGTAATTAAACCTTGAAATGAAATAAAATAGCATGAAAGGAATGATGAATGAACAACTCAATGTCACAACTCACCAAACCCTTGAATAAACCTTGGAATGTAAATCTACAACTTGCATGAAATGGATTCAATATATTTGGATCTTGATGCTTGAATCTTGCTTGAAATAATGACTTTGAATGCTTGAATGGATCATGAAACCTACATCATCATATTATCTCCAAAAACATGCACAATGCAAGAAGACTTTGACATGACAATTGGATCTTGATTTCTACAATAAATCTTCTCTTGAATGCCTTGAATTTCTCTTGAAATTCTCTTATCATCAAACTTTCTATAGGAGTGCTTGCATAAAAAGCCTAGGTGAAACAGAGTGAAATAACCTTATATTTATAGATATGTATCCTTAATTTCCTGAAATTCAAATAACACAAACCGACATCTGAATATAGGTTTTAATATGTTAAAATACCTCCAAAAACATAGTTTAAATTTTGGTCCTAGGTCTAAGGGAGGACCCATTTTCCCATGGGTGAATGGGTCCTAGGTCCCTAACCCTAGGACACAGAATTCTCAATGAGAAGTGTTGTGTTATGGCATTAATGAATGTAAAGTTTCCTCTTTGGAAAATGTAATAAAATAGGATTGGATTTGAATTAAGCAGGCCAATTAAGGAAAATTAAGATAAATTAAATAAAGGAGCCATAAATAAGTGTGAAAGTGTAAAGGGGTACACTTTACAACACTAAAATAAGGCAAAACTAAGTCCAAATTAATATTAATTCCAAATTAAGTCTGAAAATGTAAAAAGGATACATTTTTCTACACTATAGTAGCATTTTAACCATTGCATCAGGCACAATCACCTTAATTATACTCCTAAGAATGTAGTGTTGAAACTTCCTTACTGCCTTAACCAACACAAAGGCTTTCTTCTCAATATCCATATATCTTAGCTCAACCTCTTTAAAGGGAGCACTCATGAATGCAATGGGTTTTTCTTCTTTATTTTTACCTCTTTGTTTTAATGTAGTTGCACATGTATGACCTAAAGAAAAAGAAAAAATGTAAAAAGGTTTAACATAATCCAAACTTACCAACAACGATGCTTTTACAATTACAACTTTTATGTTCTCAAAATCAGGTTTAGTCTTATTTGTTTATTAAATTTTGGCATCCTTTTTTAACATATCATTAAGAGGCTTCACTATCTCAACAAATCTAGTAATGAACTTTCTGAAAAAAATAATCTTTCCAAAATAGGACTTTAATTCCTTTTTGCTTCCCAGGGCTTACAATTTAAACAAGGTACTCACTCAATCTAGGTCTATTGAAATACCTCTTTCCAAGATAACGTGTCCAATTTTCCCTTGATTAACCTGAAAATGCATTTCTCTAGGTTTAGTGACGCTCCATATGTCTCACATTTATGTAATATGGCTCTAAGATCACAAAAATGATTTCTATTTTTTGAGAACATTGTGAGATCATCCATGTATATTATAATGTACTTGCCAAGCAAGTCTCAGAAGGCATAATCCATTGCTCTCTAGAATGTGGCTCCAACATTTATTAACCCAATTGGTATCCTTCTATAAGCAAAAGTTCCCCAATTTATAGTGAAGGTTGTTTTCATCCCATCCTCCTTAGCAACCATTACCTAGTTATACCCAAAGAATCCATCCAAGAAGGAAATCATCTATGAGACATTGACAATCTGCAATACTTCATCTAATGAGGGTAGGGGATAATTATCTTTTTAGACACCTTGCTAAGATTCCAAAAATCCACACATAGCTGAATGTATCCATTCATATTTCTAACATGCACTAAATTAGCCACCCAAGTAGAATGTATGATGGGAAAGATGATCCAGGATGAGAGGAGCTTCTGCACTTCCTTCTAAATTAGGGGTTCTTAAAGCACATTTACTGGGGGTTGTTTCTTTCGAAAAGGTTTCACATTAAGTTTTAGCGGGATTTTATGAGTTATGATGGAGGTGGTATATGTCTTTAAGTCTTTATAAGTCCATGCTATAATTTTCCATTAATACTTGAGTGCTTGAGAAATATTCCTTCTCTCCTGCTCAATGTATAATTTACCTATGAAAACATTCTTAGGGTCCTCCTTGGTATTCAAATTATAAAACTCAGACTATCCCCCATCAGTTTTAGTAGGTCCTGTTGGTTCTTTTTCTTGTAACCAGGTTTGTTTCCTATTCTACCTATGGAGTAGCCAACTCCAATCAAGGGCAGCTCAGAGGACCTAGACCAACTGACAAGATTTAGTCAAAGACTGAGATCTTTTGCACTTTAGGCTCTGCAAAACCAGGGCGGGTATACCCACACAATGCCTCAAAAAAGACTCGACATTGCTTTGTATAGCAGATGACTCCTGATGCCAAGTATTGAGAACCTCAAATATGGCTTGATGACCCATATGAAGATAAAGCTGCAGGTTGCATTGACATTGCAGAAACACTTGATCCATTTGTGGGGCAGCTGAGGAATGGGCATACTCATGAACGTCATGTTGAGGAATGTGAAGTTGAATACCATTGCTTCCTATCTGATGCTCCTTATCTTCTGAGTACCAATGCACTTGGTTGTCTCCCTGCTATCCCTAATGATGTTGATTTACTTGAGCCCTCACTTGGGGTATTTGGCCTTGAGCTAAATGTTGATGTGAATAATGAATCAGTGCACACCATTGAACCTGGGATGAAGAAGATGTGCCCATGCTGCAGTAACCAGTACACAGATACTCTTGAATATGAACCTTTTACCTTCAGCATGTGCAGAGATGATTTCCAAGTCATGGAAGAAGTTTTTTATCAGAGTTTTCAGTTTGATCTGCAGACTAATTTTGATGACAAAATTTGTGATGTCAAGGATCAAGTGGACTATGAATGTTTTTATTTCCCAGTCCAAGCAAATGAGCATTCAGTAAAACATAGCCATGAATTGTCCAAGGAGATATGCCATGATGATTGTGATCTCAAATCCATGTCTGATTGCATGTTGCAGTTTGACAAGATAGTTGGTGACATTGGAAAACATAGTGATTTAGTGGAACATGACAGTGACCAAGTTAGTTTATGGGTAGTTCATGACAATGTTATTAGATTTTGCCTATGGATGGCAATAGAGAACCAAGTGTTTGATAGAGGAAAGCTGTGGCTTCACATTTTCATTTGGTGGCCTAGTGTCATCAAATGAAATAAAGATTCAACAATGTGACTCTTGAATTGCCTATTCATGGACAATTCTCGAAGTGGTGCTTCATCTGAAGCATTTCTTTTTCCATGAACATTAGGTTAGGTTTTTGCTTTTCTGATCAGTTTTGTTTTGTTGTGTCTGCTAACCCTGTCCAGTTAGCTCCTCATTGTTTTGGGTTTCCTTTTGTTCTAGTCTACTCTCCCAGAGATTTGAATTCTTGCTATGCCCACTAGGGGCATACATCCCCCAACTGAAGCCTATGTTAGTTCCATTTCTAGTTCTCTCATTGTCTAGTTGTGCACTCTTGTTTTTCATGAAAAATCTTTAGCTTGGGAATTTTCTATCATTTTGGCACGTGGGGTAAATGGGCTCCCACCAGGGTTGAGCTCAGCGTGTTTGAATTTTCTTCTGGTGTTTTTCCCTTTGGCTCTTTTGTCTCGCCTTCCTATTTCCTTCATGGTCTAAACCCTAGCTAGGGTTTCGTTTTCTCCATTTCAGTCTGTGGGTTCTTTTTTCTTTCTAGCTACTTGTTCTTTCTCTTCGGTGACCTATCCCCCTGATTTGTTCTTCACTTATGGTCCCCTCGAGCCCTATTTTTTGTTCGGTACCGACCCTTGGCTACCATTTTCACTAGCCCTGCATTGCCTTTGCTATGACTTTTGGTCCTCGGGCTAACCACTTGGCAACCCTGGCTTGTCTCCCCGAAGTCTCCATCGGCCTATGTTGGTTGTGTCAGGGAGATGTCTCCCCGACTCCTTTGTGTCTCGCCGATGGGCTTTTCCCATCGGTGTGTTGGAGTCCACTTGGGCTGAGGTCCTCCTGAATCTTATCTGTCTCCCTGAGATCCTTTTTTCCGCCCCCCGATGTGTGTTCAGAATGACTATCGGTCTCGGGGTGATGTTTTCCCAACTTCGGGATGTCTCCCCGAGATCCCCTCCTATCGGCTTGTGTCTATTGTGTCGGGGAGATGTCTCCCCAATCCCCATTCATCTAGCCGACTGTGGTGGCCCCCTTTTACTCTTTGGTGTGACTTCCCTTCGGCTGCGGTGGCTTCGCCAAGACCTTTGGCTGACTCGGCCATCTCTCTGTGACTTCTCCACCCTCACCCTCTGTGCGACTATTAACGGTTGTGGTTTTACCTTTAGTGAGATTGTGCCATGTGTCCAGTTTGGGGCGAGCTACAGGATGCAATAAGGTAAAACCTGAGCAACTTAAAGGCCACAAATGTGCATGTGCCAAGTGTGAACGGTGATGTTTTAATCAGAATGATATAGGTGCTCGATGGTTATCAATGGTTGAATATCAGGTATGCCATGTAGAGGACCACATAGATCAGTGGCCCGTGGTGGCCGATGATAGAAATCAAGGGCTCTCGTTCAGCTTGCCAATACAAAGTGATCGATCAATGCATCCTGTGAGGAATGCGATGGCCATCTGATCATGGATGATCAACGGTCGAGTTTCAAACTAAACCACAGTCAGGGTTTGGTATTGACAGTGCGCGCAAAAACCAGAAGCCTGGAGCATTCATGGCGACAGTGAGTTGGTCACTGGCTCTGCTGAGCTAGCATTCATGGCGACGTGGCTCTGGGACAAGGGCGGCATGGATCGAGTATGGACACATAGATTTGGTGGTGGATTTGGTGCAAGTTGATTGATCTTTGTTCGTGCGGGAATGTCTCTCCTAACAGATATCTGACTAGAGGCATTTATGAGACAAGAGAAGTTGTTAAAGGTCACAGCAAGGGTTTTGATTGGTCGCGATGTAGTTGGGGTCTGATGTGGCATGTTGATGTGGCTCTGAGTTGGATGGTGATCCCTATACTGTTTAAAAGGAATTTTTGAATCATTTGTAGAGGTCTTCAGCCAAAAGTTAGAACCAAATCTGAAGAGAAGGGCACTGAGTCATAGAGTCAGATTACTATCGGAGTTTAGGGTCTATGGTCTGTAATTAATTAAATTATGAGGTCTTAGACACATGTATGAATCTGAATGTATAGATTGAGGTCTTTAAGTCTCTCCTTTTTATTGTGCGTATGGATTGTTAATGAAAGTTGATCAAGGATCATTTCATTAACCATTTTAATGTAATGTTTCATTGTCTATTTTGGTTACTGCTCCTATTCAAGGAATAAGTTAAATGCTTTAATTATATCAGAGATTCACATGTATGATAGGAGGATTTGATAAGTAGTCTTATAGATCTGATCACTATTTGTGAGACTAATAAGGTTAATCTTGCAAAGACATTTTATGTCCAGAGTAATCATTCCTTCTATTTGCAAGTTATTGTGACTCCTAGCCCAAGAATAATGGCACTAATATGATATTTGTTGTATGTCTTTAGGGTTCTAATCCTCTTGCTCAAGATTAATCATTTTATTTAATCAATCTTGTTTGATGTCTTTCCCTACCTCCTGGTTGTTGCAAGTATTGTGTTACTGAGAATCAAGCCATATTTGAGGTTCTCAATACTTGGCATCAGGAGTCATCTGCTATAAAAAGCAATGTCTAGTCTTATTTGAGGCATTGTGTGGGTATACCTACCCTAGTTCTGCATAGCCTAAAGTGCAGAAGATCTCAATCTTTGACTGAATCTTGTTAGTTGGTCCAGGTCCTCCGAGCTTCCCTTGATTGGAGTTGGCTACTCAATAGGTAGAATAGGAGACAAACCTGGTTACAAGAAAAAGAACCAACAAGATGGCGACTCCACTGGGGAGCGAACTGAATTTGGCCTTATGAGTCATATTGTGTGCAATAGATTCATATCTTTGTATGCCAT
Organism: Sequoia sempervirens; assembly: GCA_007258455.2. Lineage (NCBI taxonomy): Eukaryota > Viridiplantae > Streptophyta > Pinopsida > Cupressales > Cupressaceae > Sequoia > Sequoia sempervirens. The sequence continues at coordinate 25,124,528 of VDFB02358134.1, read as the reverse complement.
GTTGGTTATGTTCAAAGTTTGAAGAATCTCAAGCCTGGAGAAAGTTTTGTTGCAATCAGCCTAAAATATTTATGGTGCTCTACTAGTGGAATGAGCTCAGAGAAGGACTTATATGTAAGTGAACTTCATATCATTTGAAGTATTGTCCTCTGCAAAGAGGTGGCAACTCTATTAAGGTAAACCCATTGAAGATTTGAAGAATGTTCCAAAGCTGCAACATTGCCAGGTATTCTTCATATATTAGAACACCTTAGAAAGAAATGGTGATTCCCTATCTAGTGATTTAGCACTACCAAAGGGAAAGAATAGTATTAGTTCTCTACATACTTCGAATGTATAATATGTGATGTCTATTACATTTAGTGAAGTGTGTTTTGTGCCTCTAATAATCTTAGGGCATTTTTATTCAATCAATATTTTTGATTCATGAATGTTGTAACTGAGAACCTTGTATGAGGTTAGTAATGATTGAGTATCAGATCATGAGGGTTTCCATGTGAAATGGAAAGTAAAAATATGCAAGGAAGACAAGTTGCACCAAGCCCTCATAGGGATTTTGCTGTTGAAAGGTACAAACCATTGGTTCTCAGTGGAATCAAAGGTTTCCCGAACCTTATTCCTAAAAATATCAAGAATCATTTGCCCAAATTCATAGGGAAAAATTCAGAATCAGCCTCTAAACATCTGTGAGAATTTGTGGATGTGATGGGGGATTTTGAGGTAAATCATGAGGACATTATCATGAAACTATTTGTTAAATCCTTGAAGGATGATGCCAGGGATTGGTTCTCATATTTACCAACATGTTCTATATCCTCATGGAGTCAGTTCATGATAGCCTTTAATGAGAAATTCGGTGAAAGGGTGGATCTGAGTTTGGTAAGAAAGAACTTCATGAAGATCCATATAAACAATGGTGAATTAGTCCCTGCATTCAACCTCCACTTCACAAAGGCAATAAGCGAGATCCTTGAATATATAAGACCAAATGATGCCAAATGTTTGGTTGTGTATTTAGGAGCATTTGACAAAAAGATGAGTTTCTTGTTAAGGGACAAGGAACCTGCAACATTACAACAAGTATTTCAGAGTGCCATAGAGATTGAGAATAATCTAAGATACTCTATGATGAAAGGGCATCTGGCTGAAAGTGTTGGTCTTCCCGGCACATTCCATAATAGTGGAGTTCTAGGAGCAGATAAAGGAAGTGCTTCTCAAGATGGTAATGTATCTGTTGTTGTGATTTCTTCATCATCACAATGTGAAGATCATAGTGAGCCCCATGTCAAGTGTCATCAAAATTTGAGCAACACTGATCAGAAATCTTTGGTTCAAAGATTATATGATGTAAAGAGAAAAAAAAGAAGAATCACCATATAGGTTGTTCTCAAGAATTTTGGACTACTTGATAGAAATTCCCAAAGATTTCAGACTTGATGATTCTATGTGCACTGATTTGTTCTATGAGATTTATGAACCTGGGTTGAATACTTTTTTGGAAGATCTGAAGCCCCGTAGCTTTGACCAAGTCCCTGATTGGATATGGATGATCGAATCAGCTAAGTATGGTTATGCACAAAATGTAGACTCTCATAGTGAAGACAACAATTGTCCTAAGGAAAGTCAGACAATAATGCAAATAAGTGAAGGGAACATGTCAGAAGATGAGCATTACATTCAGCCCATAGTTGATACATGTGCAAGTCCTTGCAGTAGTGATGAAACTGATGACACACGGGATGATGACAGAGTAGACATGTAAGAATCTTTTTCTTGTAGTATCTCAGAGGATGGAGAAGTAGATGAGGAACAGGGTATTATCCCATGCCATGGTGTGATCAGTGATCATGATGATGAAAGTGAAGTCTCAAGTACTCATTCTGAGGAGTTTGAGCATAGTTCATATACTGATGATTTGTCTTGTGATGAAAGCAATGGTGAGGCTAACATCTCTGATTTTTGTTCTAAGGATTATGATTGCTTTTCTGAAGATAATATGGAAGCCTACTCCTCAAATGAAGAGTACATTAGTATAGATGCTTATAGTGACTATAGGGAATGTGACTTAGTTTCACAATCACTGAAGCATATTCATGGTGAGAGAGATGCACAATTTGAAGACAAACATGTGTATGATCAGTGTGTTGATTCAAGACATAATCTTGAGTATGATGATGGTGCTAACAAGTGTGCTTATGGCCCTTCTCTACATGACTATTGGTATGAAGCAAAGATGGAGAGGTTTATGGTGCATGAAGAGCATGAAGATGAGACAATGGATTCCTTTTGGAATAATCAAGTGGCACATTGTAACATGTACATGGATCCTGACTCAATATCTCTGTCTGTTGATGACAGGCAATGGTTTGATGACCAATATGAAGATAAAGCTCCAGGTCACATTGACTCTGTAGAAGCACTTGATCCATGTGTGGGGCAGCTAAGGAATGGGCATACTGATGAACGTCATGTTGAGGAATGTGAAGATGAATACAATTGCTTCCTATTTGATGCTCCTTATCTTCTAAGTACCAATGCACTTGGTTGTCTCCCTACTGTCCCTAATGATGTTGATTTACTTGAGCCCTCACTTGGGGTATTTGGCTTTGAGCTAAATGCTGATGTGAATAATGAATCAGTGCACACCATTGAACTTGGGATGAAGAAGATGTGCCCATGTTGCAGTAACCAGTGAATAGATACTCTTGAATATGAACCTTTTGCCTTCCGCATGTGTAGAGATGATTTGCATGTCATGGAAGAAGTTGTTTATTAGAGCTTTCAGTTTGATCTACAGACTGATTTTGATGAAAAATTTTGTGATGTCAAGGATCAAGTGGACTATGAATGTTTTTATTTCCCAGTCCAAGCAAATGAGCATTCAGTAAAACATAACCATGAATTGTCTAGGGAGATATGTCATGATGATTGTGATCTCAAATCAATGTCTGATTGCATTTTGTAGTTTGACAAGACAGTTGGTGACATTGGAAAACACAGTGATTCAGTGGAACTTGACAGTGATCGAGTTAGTTTATGGGCAGTTCATGACAATGTTATCAAATTTGGCCTATGGATGGCAATAGAGAACCAAGTGTTTGACAGAGGAAAGTTGTGGCTTCAAATTTTCATTTGGTGGCCTAGTGTCATCAAATGAAATAAAGAATCAATAATGTGACTCTTGAATTTCCTGTTCATGGAAAATTCTCGAAGTGGTGCTTCATCTGAAGCATTTCTTTTTCCATGAACATTAGGTTAGGTTTTTGCTTTTCTGGTCAGTTTTATTTTGCTGTGTCTGCTAACCTTGTCTGGTTAGCTCCTCATCGTTTTGGGTTTCCTTTTGTTCTGGTCTAATCTCCCAGAGATCTGAATTCTTGGTATGCCCACTAGGGGCATACATCCCCCAACTGGAGCCTATGTTAGTGCCATTTCTGGTTCTCTCATTGTCTAGTTGTGTACTCTTGTTTTTCATGAAAAATCTTTAGCTTGGGAATTTTCTATCATTTTGGCATGTGGGGTAAATGGGCTCCCACCAGGGTTGAGCTCAGCATGTTTGAATTTGCTTCTGGTGTTTTTCCCTTTGGTTCTTTTATTTCGCCTTTTTGTTTCCTTCATGGTTTGAACCCTAGCTATGGTTTCATTTTCTCCATTTGGGTCTGTGGGTTCTTTTTCCTTTCTGGCCACTTGTTCTTTCTCTTCAGTGACCTATCCGCCCGGTTTGCTCTTCACTTATGGTCCCCTCGAGCCCTATTTTTGTTTGCTACCGGCCCTTGGCTACCATTTTCACCGGCCCCATGTTGCCTTTGCTGTGACTTTTGGTCCTCGGGCTAACCTCTTGGTGACCCCGGCTTGTCTCCCCCAAGTCTTCGTCGGCCTATGTTGGTTGTGCCGGGGAGATGTCTCCCCGACTCCTTTGTGTCTCGTCGATGGGCTTTTCCCATCGGTGTGTTGGTGTCCACTCAAGCTAAGGTCCTCCCGACTCTTATCTGTCTCACTAAGATCCTTTTTGCCACCCCCTACTGTGCATTTGGAACTACTATTGGTCTCGAAGTGATGTCTTCCTGACTTCAGGATGTCTCCCCGAGACCCCCTCCTATCGGCTTATGTCTGTTGTGTCAAGGAGATGTCTCCCTGACCCCCGTTCGTCTAGCTGACTGTGGCGGCCCCCTTTTACTCTTTGGTGTGACTTCCCTTCGGCCACGATGGCTTCGCCAAGATCTCTGGCCAACTCAGCCATCTCTTTGCAACTTCTTTGCCCTTGTCCTCCGTGCAACTATTAACGGTTGTGGTTTTACCTTCAGCGAGATTGTGCCACGTGTCCAGTCCAGGGTGAGTTGCAGGATGCAGTAAGGTAAAACCCGAGCAACTTAAAGGCCACAAATGTGCATGTGCCAAGTGTGAATGGTGATGTTTTAATCAGAATGATACAGGTGCTCGATGGTTATCAATGGCCGAATGTCAGGTATTCCATGCGGAGGACCACATAGATCAGTGGCTCGCGGTGGCCGATGATATAGATCAAGGGCTCTCGTTTAGCTTCCTGATACAAAGTGATCGATTAATGCATCCTACAAGGAATGTGATGGCTGTCTAATCATGGACGATCAACGGTCAAGTTTCAAACTAAATCCATAATTAGGGTTTGATATTGACAGTGCGCGGAAAAACCAAAAGCCTGGAGCATTCATGGTGATAGTGAGTTGGTCACTAGCTCCGTCAAGCTAGCATTCGTGGTGATGCGGCTCTGGGACAAGGGTGGCATGGCTCGAGTATAGACACGCATATTTGGGAATGGATTTGGTGCAAGTTGATTGATCTTTGTTCGTGCGGGAATGTCTCTCCTAACAGATATCCGACCAAAAGCATTTATGAGACCAAAGAAGTTGTTGAAGGTCACAGTGAGGGTTTTGATTGGTCGCGATGCAGTTGGGGTCTAAAGTGGCATGTTGATGTGGATCTAAGCTGGATGGCGATCCTTGGACTATTTAAAAGGAATTTCTGAAACATTTGTAGAGGTCTTCAACCAGAAGTTAGAACCAAATCTGAAGAGAAGGGCATCAAGTCACAGAGTCAGATTACTATCGGAGTTTAGGGTCTAGGGTCTGTAATCAGTTAAATTGTGAGGTCTTGGACACATGTATGAATCTGAATGTATGGATTGAGGTCTTTAAGTCTCTCCTTTGTATTGTGCATATGGATTGTTAATGAAAGTTGATCAAGGATCATTTCATTAACCATTTTAATGTAATGTTTTACTATCTGTTCTAGTTACTGCTCCTATTCAAGGAATAAGTTAAATGCTTTAATCATATCAGAGATTCACATGTATGATAGGAGGATTTGATAAGTAGTCTTATAGATCTGATCACTAGTTGTGAGACTAATAAGGTTAATCTTGCAAAGACATTTTATGTCCAGAGTAATCGTTCCTTCTATTTGCAAGTTATTGTGACTCCTAGCCCAAGAATAATGGCACTAATCTGATATTTGTTGTATGTCTTTAGGGTTCTAGTCTTCTTGCTCAAGATCAATCATTTTATTTAATCAATCTTGTTTGATGTCTTGCCCTACCTCCTGGTTGCTGCAAGTATTGTGTTACTGAGAATCAAGCCATATTTGAGGTTCTCAATACTTGGCATCAGGAGTCATCTGCTATAAAAAGCAATGTCTAGTTTTATTTGAGGCATTGTGTGGGTATACCTACCCTAGTTCTGCAGAGCCTAAAGTGTAGAAGATCTCATTCTTTGACTGAATCTTGTCAGTTGGTCTAGGTCCTCCAAGCTTCCCTTGATTGGAGTTGGCTACTCAATAGGTAGAATAGGAGACAAACCTGGTTACAAGAAAAAGAACCAACAGGTCCTTTTACTAAGTTATTTGATCCATATCAAAAAATATTTCCAATTCACTAATTCCTTTCCAAATATTATTATCTTTTGATTGAGCTAACTCATCATCTTGAAGTTCACCATTTGGGTGGTCTGCTTCCTCTATTATCTAAGCTTCAAATACAATTGAATTAGGAATGAAATCCAAGATGTGCTTATCATCCTTGAATACTTGTAAATTGGTGACATTATCTAGAACTAAAGGCAATTGTACCAACTCAACAGTAAACCTTCTTAGGTGTAAAGTATCCAATAGTTCTAAGGTACTAGCGGCAGTAGCTAAGGCATCTAATCTCTGATTAAATCTCTGTGGGATGTGAGTATTATTAAGAGAATCAAAGTCTTCAATCAGATCCCACACTCGATGCTAATAGTTTGAAAAGTGTTTGTTATGACAAATATACTACTTCCTAACTTGTTTGAACACTAGTTATGACACCAAATACTTTAAGAATCTTGAATTTCTTCTTGATAGCGAGAAGAAAACCATGGATGAGGGCTTCATAGTCTGCCAAATTGTTAGTACATTTAAATTGCAACCTATAAGCATCAAGAAATGACACCTTGGGGACTAATCAACTCAACCCCTACTATGATCCCTTGTTTATATTTTGATCCATTAAACCTAAGGATCCAAGTTTGTTCTTTGATGGCTTTGGACTTAGCATTTTCAAAAGTCGATAAATTAATATTCTTAGTCTATGTTGAATGTGTTTTATTGCTAAGAATTTCAGCTCAAACGTATCCTGAATTATACTTTCCAGACATCATTAATGTTTGATTACATGGGTAATTTCCAAACACATCACACAATTTTCCTCTAAATGTGTAGAATTATGTAATTTTCACCAACCTTGTAACAACAAATCTTTCAATGTATCTTTAGTCTTCTAGCTTCTCTACAAATAATCTTCCAAAAAAATTCCAAGCGACTATCTTCCCCTTCAGAAGAGTTGTAGTCAGATTCTACTAGCACATTCATCCTGGAGTTATCTAATCATGCTTTCTGCATTGCACATAAAAACCTCTTATATCTTAACTCTAGAGCTTTTAATACCATATACACTGAGTTCTACATCGATGTATAGCACTTCATTTTTTTGATCTTGTAATTTGTAATCATGTGCATCATAGGTGGCTCCCTCTCTATTCTGATTTGGTTAGGAAATCCTTTCCAGGGTAACCACATATATGAGAAATCGATGGCCATATATCCATTCAAAGTCTTTGACCAATCTCTACTCAATAACATCCCATAAGTGTTTGATATCTTGACCACTCTAATTCTAATGTAGTATTGAATCCTAGGATCCAATGTCAACTGCATACGGATGTTAGTTAATTCTCCAACTACATTCACCTTAGTTTTGTACAATTATGTAACTTTCTTTAAAGAGCTATCCAGGGTTAAACCTAGTGTCTAACATATAAACAAAGGCATCACATTAGTGGATTCTCCTAAATTTTCCAAATAATTATGGAGATTCTTGCCAAAAATCCTCAATGTTAATGGAAACGACGGTGACTCTATCTTCCCTTTATTAAAAGCTACATGCACATCCACCATGGGAAAAATATTTTTGTCCTTCATTTTAATTGAGTTGTCTTTCACCTACATCTTGTTACTAATCATGCTTTCTTTGGGAAGTTCTTCTAACGTGTTTAAGAAATATTTCCTGATTACAAGTGTTTTAAGCAATTTTGATAAAGAAAAACTAATCTTTACCTTTTTAATTTCTTCTAAAAAATAGTTAGTCAAATTATTTCGCTTGGTGAACTATGTTATACCACTCCATGGAGGATTATGAGAATTTTTATACTATGAAGTTACCTTTGGTAACCCTGGATTATTACTGGATTTATCGTCCAATGGAGTGTTGAATTTATTAGGTGGGATTGACGTAGTCAAGGGTCCTTTGAACCTACTCCCACCATTGGTGTTGCTCCTTAGGTTGTAACTATTTCCCTTTAGATACTATTGAAAAGCGTGAATTTCATCAGCTTCATCTTGAGGTTCATTTTCATCTTGATAAGGAAATGTGTAATTTTCCAAAGTCATGGCTAAACTATCTCCCCTCTCTATTCTCGACAATAACAAGTGACTTAGATCACATTTAACTGTACTAATGTTGAATCATATCCTACTGAAACTAGTTTATTTCCCTGGGGTGGGTGAGAATCACATTGATCATTGTGATACATTGCAGCTAGGAAATATCTGACACAGTTTTGAATTGTGGACAATCAACTTTTGTATGATCATTGGTATTGTGAGTCCTGCACCAATTATTTATTTCAATTTTAGCCAAATTAACTTTAGATGTGGACCTATCTTCGGAGGAGTTGGCATTATCCAAAGGTGTAGATACTCCTCCATTATTAGGCCATGTATTCCAAGGTCTAGACGACCTAGGATCATTATATTTTTGAACTTGTGAATTGTGGTTGTTATTTTGAGAATAGAAATTATAATTCCTTGGTTGTGTAGCTTTAGTTGTTGATCTCTTAAGTTGAGTTATTTATTTAATTTATTCTTTATCCTCTTAAGCCTTTGCTCTTTGACTCTTTTGAGTCTATGTAAAGAAATAATTTCCATTAGGATGTATTCAGTGATAGCCAGGCCAGGGTGTGGGACTAACGCTTGACTATTTTTGGTTGGAAAGAGATATTTTAAGGAAATGTCCCATTCTGGACCATTGAAGGTAAAGGGTTAGGGATCACTATATTATTTAACGATACTCCACTCATACCTAGGATGAGATAGTTATTCAAACTATTCCCACCATTCACAAACGATCCACTTCCAAGGTGTTTCATTTCTAGATTCACACTTATAGCTTCTGTATAGGCTTTAGTTAGGGTAGGAGGATTTTTCTTCCATTTCACAAACATCACCATCAATGGATCAATTGTGGTGTAATAAACATCAACAACAAACAAATTATCCACAACATAAGGTGCTTGTAACTTCGAATAATCCTTTTGGAATCTATTGTTAAAAGTTGTTATAGGTTCAACGTCAAATCTTTTCATTTGAGAAAATTGATGGTACAGCAAGGCATGATCTACTGGCAATTTGAACTTAGCTAAGAACTAATTTTTCACATCTTGCCATGTCCTGACAAAATTATAAGTAGATTGATATACCATTGGTAAAACTCATGACTCAACATGTAGAGAAACAACTTGCACATGATATCTTCATGTTGTATTTTGGCTCTAAATCATGTATCCTTGAAGATACTTATATGTTTTTTTGCATGTTTATGAAGATAGTACTTTAGATACAATTTATCAAAATTCTTCAGAAGATCATTGTACACAGTGAATTCAAGAGGAGACACTATGTTAAATAAATTCATCACTATAGGTGGAGGAGGTGTCACAACGGCTTGATTTTGTGAGACTACACTGACTAACCTTAACCTTCAAGCCCTAGTTGATGTTCAATCACTAAGTTCTACAAGTGTCACACGAGGATCACTAGATTGAGAAATAGTAACCCTATGAAACTCCAACTTCCTTTATTTTTCAACAAGGAATTCCCTCCTTCTAGCGCCACTTTTGTTGATGCAGATGTTGCACACGCACACTAACAGGTAGATAAACTACCATAGAGAAATACATGAACCTACCTTTACTTGACAGATCCACTAAGAAAACTGAAATCTAAGGTAATCTTAGCTCAATCAGAAGGCTTAGGAATTTCAAGTCTTGATGCACTAGGTTCACTCAAGGTTCATTGTGTAAATTATTGTTAAACACAAGGGGTCTATGGTTTTCATTGGTTAGCTAGTATCCAAAGGATTGTAACATAATCTCAATTTGATCAATCACATGTCACTTGACAACTTCATGAAATTAAAGATTTGCAATGATATTTCATGAAATCAAATTACTTTTATATATTCAAGAAAATTTAGCATTAATCACTCTACAACTTCATGGAATTGAAAGATTTACAATAAAACTCCATGCATTTATCAATTTAAAAATATTTTCTTAAAATATTAAACATCTAATCTAAAATAAAGCATAAAAATACTAAAATGTAAAGATTTCTCCCAAGTATTATCCACACATGCCTCAAGAAATAAACTAAATCAAAGAAAATCACTCTATACTTCACTAGATTGCTTCACAAGTAGACATAGAATGTGTGAGATGAGGATTGTCAGTTTGGATCAATTGTGCTTAATCCATGATGAATTGAAGCATAATTTGCCCAAATAAACCTACATCTACCAAACAAGATCATTCAAATTGGAAATTAAACTAAGCATTTAATTGAAACTTAAAGTTACAAACTACACAAAAATAGTTAAATTTCTACTCTAACCCTTTTGAAACTTATCCTAATTTGGAATTGGTGTCGTGTTGATGTGAAACGATGAATCTTTCCCAATCCCATGATTAGTGAGCCTATTTCAGTCGACTCTATGGAAGATAATCGATGGAACCATTGTGATTGATGGATGAAAACCTATTTTATGCTAAAAATGAACATGATGCAAGCTAAGTTACTATGATTTTATTCTAAAAATGAAATGATTATGCTATTTCTAAGCTAATCTAAGCCAATTCTAAGCTAAAAGATGAAAACCCTAATTTATAAACAAACTAAGATGGATGCATGGAATCCATTAATGGATGCTCTAAGCTATGCAGTTAAAATTAACTAAAACAAGCTAAAAGTGAGTGAAATGTGAGTGTGAGTGCATATGAATTCAACAGTGTGACTTTGCAATTGAAAAGATGGATCCATTTGTCTCCAAATAGTTTCCTATTTATAGGAAAGCAAATGAGAAATGGAGGGTTGAGATCGAAAATATTAATCAACAGTCCAAGATGAAGGAGATGAGAGGAATGCATCATGGATTCTCATCAACTGATAAGAATGCATGATGGGATTTAATCAAGGTTCACACTTGCCTCAAACAAACACACTTTTGACCTACACATAGGTCAAAGGTGACTTGTTCAAAAGGTTAAAGGTTAAAACTTGCTTAAGAAGCCAAGTGAAAATATCCCTTTTCCAAATGATGGAGGAAAAAGAATATTATTTTGGAATATTCTCATGGGTGAGGAAAAAGGCATTTTGCAAATTAAAATAAAGTTTTAATTGTGCAAAAAGGGGATAAGGAATATTGCATGGGAATATTCCCTTTCCTTAGAGGAAAGTTAGTTTAGTTGATAATTAAACAAGGTTTAAACATGCAATTAAGGGATTTGGAGGAATAAGGTGATATTTATCAAATTAAATGATTTAATAAATAGGGAGAAGAGAGAGATGATATTTAATTAAATAACTTAGGGTTATTTAATTAAATAAGATGACATAGGGAATTAAATTAAATGTATTGATTTATTTAATTTAATGAGATGAAATGCTAGCATGAAAAGGGATGAATTAACCCGATAAAATTAATTAGGTTAATGGATGAAAATGATGCAATTAATTAATTAGCTAGGCTAATCCACTTAATTAAGCGAAAAGATGTGTTTGAAGAGAAAATTATGTTAGTAAACCTATTTCGAGTGTATGATAATGTTTAGGAAATTTTTCAATGTCTAAATTTTGCCCCTCTTTGAAGCGAGGTACCTATTGTTTCAGTTCAAAGAATAACGCTCTTTGGATTAAAACTACTGCCTAAACCAAAAAATAAAAAAATTCTGATTTTTTAGATAAAATAAATTTTATTTTAATTTTTTAGATGCCCCAGCGAAAGGATAAAGCTAATTCCTTGCCCTCTCGAAAAATCAGACAAAAATTTTGACTTTTGGGTTGATTTCTTGATAAAGGTAAAAAGCTACCCCAAGGGTCCATAAAGGCTCTGGGATGCAAGAATTATGCCAAAAACACAAAAAATAATGCAAAATAAGGTCCAATTTGGAAAGATTGGTGAAAATGATGATAAACCCTATCTTCAAGGTTAAATTAGGAGAAAAAACCCTTATTTTCTAGCTTAAATAAGCCAAGAAGGGTCACTTTCAATTCATTTGTGTATTCACACTTAAGAGATTCTTTCTATTTTGAGCTCTAACCCTCCAATGAAATGGCATGTTGAGAGCTTCCCAAACACATCTCTGATCGATTTTGAGAGTTCCAATGGCTTCCAGGCACATGACCACTGGTATGTAGCTCCAAACTTGATTTGAAAATTGACTTTTGGATGCATTTATTATGGAATCAAATTTGATCTTTGGCGGTGTCACTATATAGCGACACCCAAATTGAAATCAGCGATGCTCAAATGAATTATAGCAACGCTATTTGCGATTTATAATTAGGGTTTCTAATTTTAAATGGTGATGCATGCTTGTATATTGATGCACTTGCTAATTTAGAAATTAGGGTTAGGGTATGCCAGGGATTAAAATGTGATGTTCATGTGTTTGGTGACACATTTTGCGATTTGTAATTTTAAATGCTTTTTGCATCGCAATTTGAAATTTGAATATAGCGACGCTAATGAAAATACTGACACTTTTTTTTATTTATGAGTTGTAAATTTCAAATTGAGTCAAATATCCTTGATTTCCTAACACCACACGCTTTGTGGATGTAGGAGGTCTTTCCACCACTAATGTCATAGGAGCACAGGCCCACTATGTTGGAGAGACTTGGTGATTTGTCAGAGTTGTGCCAGGAGCACCTAGGATAGATTTGTTAGAATTAGGTGTTGTACACTTTGCATAATGTTTGTAATGTTTTATTTATTTATTATTATGTGTGTGGTGCACCTAGGGGTTTCTAGGTGAACGTGCATCACAAGGAGTTATAATGTTGGGGCCACTTTGTTGTATGTAACATTGGGACTTAATTGTAAAATGTAATTATTTAATATTGGGGAATAATAAAATAATAAAGTACCCAATATTAAATGTGGGGTCACATGATGTAGTATTTTGGGCACATGGTTTATGTAATACCACTTGGTGGTTTTGTGGGAGCTTGTTTCTATAAAAGCAACCACAAGGGTAGTTGTTTAGGGTTGGATTTGCAGTTAGCAGGTTGAGCTTGTGCATGTGTGAGGGTTTGAAGCATGGCATGGGATGTGTGGATTCATGCTTGGTCACATGGAATGCATGGATAGCTTGTGCTTTAGAAGTGTTCATGGAGTCTCTGTAGATGTATTGTAATGGGTTTTCATTGCTGAATAATACATGGAGTGTGGATGCTTTTGGAGGCTGGGTTTTTCCCTCTTGAGGGTTTTCCCAGGGTATATCTTGTGTCATCTTTGATGGGTATGTTGTCTATTCTCTTGCATGTTGATGTTGAGTATTTTACTTGCATGTTTTTCAGATTTGGGTTATGTGGAAATTGTCATTACATGACTACATAGTTTCCTTACAATATTGGCCTCTGGTATGTTGTGTATGCACCAATGATTCAGACACATCTTGCCATGATGACTACTTTATACAAGAGATGGCACAGTGAGATGTCATATTTCCACCTTTTGACAAGCAAGGCGATGGTGACCTTGGAGGATGTATGGCATATACTGTGTTTGCCCATACATGGTGACCGTGTGATCTATGACATTGATGTTGGGTTTGATGCCTCCTTGAGGTTATGGAGATGGATCAAATTGCTTTGGTTACACCACAGATCAACCTTGAGCCATACAAAGTTCATGTGCCAACCTTTAGATTGATTATCGTAGCCACCATTTAAGGTTTGGTTGCCCCAGATAGACGCAATAGAGGATTGAGCCCAAGATGGGGCTTGGTATGGCATCACATCTTGTATAGGAGGAAACTTTTTGCGTGGGGGCCTGTTATGCTAGCCTCCTTATATCATGATTTGCATGATTTTGTTTAATGTGATAGGAGAGTGATTGGTGCAGGGGTGACTCTGCTACACATTTGTGCCTGGGAGCATATTGTCATGCTTCGACCTATTGTTCAGATGACAAAGGTGGATTCAGATGATCCTGTCATTTGGAGGTATAGAGGTTCCATTACCCTGAGGCACACCAAACAAATTGGGCTCCCGTATTGGCAACTGGTGATTAATGACATGATAGTTTTCCACTAATGCTCGTGGCTTTAGATGCCACCACGGTTTGATGATATACAATAGCTATACATCACCAAGAAAACCCAATATATGTAGGGTCATGAGCATCATATTATTGAGCATTATCTACTAGATAGGGTAGCCCAACAGTTTGGAGAGGTCCAGGATAGACCTGATGATGCGTATAGGGCCATTTTTGCTAGGTTGGCCAAAGAGGTTCCCACATGGGGACCAACCATTCTAGATCCCAAGGAAATCGAGAGATTTAGGCAGTTAGTAGCTCAACCTTGGGCATATGATCAGGTTCAAGCAATAGCATAGACTATGCATGCATATGACGCTTATTTTTTTACCTCCTGACGATTGACAGATCCAACAGGTGCTCCTCCATGAGGGAGGCCTAGAGGTATGGGAGCAGGGAGATGTAAAGGACAGGGTGGCCAGGACTGCTAGGAAGGGAAAGTTCTGGGGGCTGCCTCAGTTGTACAACAACCTCTATAGGTTTAGCCACAGGTAGCACCACCACCACTAGATGTGAGGGACACACAGATACAGCAGGTGCAAACATTGACTGGTGAGCGGGATCAGGCCCGCCAACATATTTTGGGTATTACTACTGAGAGAGACCAGGAACGATAGTAGGTGGTGGTCATCATGGCCAAGAGAGATCAAACATTACAACAGGTACAGGTTGTGACCGCTGAGAGAGACCAGGAGGTTTCTAAGCACCAACAAATTGAGGTTATGATGGTGGCTACTCATGGTTGAATAGTTTCAATGTCATTGTACAAAGAGGTAGTTATAGAGGTTGCATATTATAGACAAAATTATCATCGTGATGTACTAATCGAATTGAGACAACCCGATTTTTCATAGCACAATGGTGCATGACCGCAAGCAGAGGATCAACCTGAGAGGCAAGTTGGAGAGGGTAGCAACCACTAGGGCTAGCTTTTGATGTAAAAACACTTTTTGATTTTTTTACCCCATTCTTTATCACAGATATACATTCATGGGCTCCTTTTTGATAGCCTTGTGGATATTGTACTTATGCTCGTTATACATACACTAATCTAGATTTTGTACCATGACATTCATTTTTTTATATATTTATGATACAGATGATTTATGTTGTGATGTGTTCACTTTATTTCATGCATGGATGGATAAGATGATTAAATTTGATCATGTATGGATGCACTTTACTTATGTCTATATGATATGTGATTATCATGATATGGATGGATGCAATGTTATTTTTTTTAGTATCTTTTCATGATATGTCATGGAATGAATGATATGAGATGAAAATGATGTGAATACATTTCTTTTGTATATTTTCTATGCATTTTTTATGATGAAAAGGCATGCATGTGGATATATGGATGCAAATGCTTATGATATGCAAAAATTTAAGATGCTTAGAATAACCAATGTATATTATTCATTACAACTCAAATAATTATGCAAAATGTATGATGTGTAATGATAATGAGATGTAAGTTATGATTATGCTATGATTATGAGATGCATGTATGTTGATGGTTTATTATTGTAGGGTGCATACATTGATGGTTTTTTTTGTCAACTGTCATGATGCGAGGTTAGCATGAATAGAAGATAGAAGAATAAAGAATGAATGATCATTGGATTTGATGATTGCTTCAAAATATCCAACAAGTCCATGATCCATCAAGAATTTATTAGGGATGGTGATGATACAATGCAAAATGTAGGATAAAAATGCACAATGATGAGGTACTCACATTTTAGGATTGAGATTTTTCATCATTCCTTATTGTTTGATATAACACATAGACACGATGCATCAAGGTATTGATAACTAGGATGGCGTTTTATCTAGGGTAATGGACTTTGACTTGACAAGAAGATATCATAGTTTTTGTTGACACCTTGACATACGGAAACCTCATTGGAATGCAAGTTAGAAGCTTAAAATACGTTGGACCAAAGCATATGCAATAGTCAATATTATACCCTAAATGAACTTCCTACACACAACTACGCAAGTATACATCAAGATTATTTTACAAGATTACCCACAAGCACAAAAAATGAAAGATAATGATTGATGCCCCATTCCTTTCTCTCTAAATCATTTTGATAGACATCATCGAGAGGTCCTCAGAATGGGTCATTAAAATAAATCATAAGAAAAGATCAAAGACAAACAGTCAATGTTATCTATATCTCTTGCCTAGTTTAATTTAGCTAAGGTGATAACTTATACTAATGTCCATCACAGGAAGGATACATCCTAGGACATGTTGATCAGAATTTGTTTGATGTTAGGATGATGATGCTAAGATGAGCCATTGATATAAACTTCACTGACATATTTACCTATGATTTATACTTTAGATTTTGACAATTAGGTTCTCACTTTGCGACTTTCTATACTTGTTTTCTATTTGTTTCACCAAAGGTTAAAGGTGATGATAGATTTATTATGGATCAAAGTTTATTGCGGGTGAAAGCAAGATGGGATGGATGGGTTTTGGATTTTCTTGAATATTTCAATGCTTTTGGTATTTTAAAATGTTTTGAGCCTATTTTTAGTCTTTTTGGATGTTTATGTGGATGTTTAGGATTTTCAGATTTTATGAGGTTGTTTAGGGTTTCTAAATGTTTTGAGGCTTTTTAGGTCTTTTTGAATGATTTATTGTTTTTGTGTTTTCCATTTTCTAATTTTTTTTGTTTTCTGAATATTTCGATGTTTAAGGATTTTTTTTTAATATTTTAATTTTTAGGGATTTTTAAGAGAATATCTGGATGTTTTTGGTATTTTTAAGGGTTTTACAAATGTTTAGGGGTTTTTTGAGAATTTTTGAGTTTCGACCAAGAACCTAACCTCAAGACCTATCCTAGGGGCTTAGGGGCTGATCAAAGATAAGCCTTGCCTACGTTATACATGTAGAGACCACGTAGCTCAACTAACTCAACCTATTTACAAGATGAAGATATGAACAGATGAAAGACGTCAGTTTAATATGATGGACTCCTAAAGGACTGACCTAGGGTGTCTCAGGGGCACATAAATGATGTCCTTTCCTATATTCAAGCTCAAAGATAACGTAGTTTGACAAGGGGGGCCACTTTTTGGATTTTTGATTTTTGACTTTTTTAGGATTTTTATTTTTTCTAGATTTTTTGGATTTTTCCTTTACAATTTTCTAGATGTTTTTGGGTTTTAACTATATAGGATTTTGTAAATGTTTTTGGGATTTTTGAGATAATATTTTAAGGTAAACGATACCTAGATCACGATGACAATGTCACATTTGTGAGATATAAGACATGGATCAAGAGTTATTCAAAAACAAGGGTGCAATAACCTGCCCCAAGTGTTTAGCAATTCTTCATAATCCAATGGACAACCAAGATAGGTAGTGTATATGCGAAGAGTTTGATAGAGTTTTATCATGCTAGATATGGGCTATGGGACTTCATGAGATAAAATGGTAAAGAGCCTATCAAAATTTTTCCATGAGTAGAGTTGAAGTATACATTGAATCTTTGTCAAGATCAAGATAATGTGGAATATCTGGATAAAGATGGATTGGATGGAACATTGGATTTATCATGACAAAGACGAGATGCTTCTATCTAAGAAGGATCATATAGACGCTCGATTCTACTCATGGTGCTTGTTTTCTAGGTTTTCATTATAGTACTTGCCCAAAGTGCCATCGCAATGGTTTTCACTGGAGGACAATTTTTATTTTTACTATTTTCTTGATTTTTTGATTTTTTGATTTTTATAATTTTTTTGATTTTTTAAATTTTTTGAACATTTTACCCTCATGTTGAACCACCTGGTGGAATTGATGTAGAGGCCATTGTCATAATGTTTCAGTAGTATCCTACTCAAAGAAGTTGCTTTGCTAAGATATGAGCACTTGAATGCAACCTTGAACAACTCTGGTCTACCTTCTGGATACCAGAATTAACCTTGTCTATGTGTGCACATTGCGATAGAGTGCCTTCAGAATCCTTATAATGAAGAGTAGCTACCAACACACGGTCAATACAAGAATTGGATATTGTGAATGGAGTGTACAGTGACATGTATGAAGGAATATAAGATGGATCGGTTGATGGTTTGGAACCTTTCACTCTCCAAACTTGGGAAGATGAACAATGATGGGTGGGAATGGAGGTTTTCATGGAATTAGGACCAACTGTTAGATATACTTTGTTCCTTGCTTGAGAAGCTTGCTTTTGTATTTGAGGACTCTTTTGATGGATACACTTCCTTTTTTATTTTTCCCCATAGTTTCTTTGACTAATAGAGTTTTTGAGAGATGATTTTATTTATTTTGCTTTGGTATCCATTTGTACTTGACATGTCCTTTTTTCTTTACTACTTCATTTTCTTTGATGATCTTTGCCTTGCTTTGATAGGAATTCTTCTTTTTATGTTGGTCCCAATTTGTGTATGAGATGATGGGTGAATGAAAACCCATCATATAGCTAGTTGTAGTGTTGACTACATTTTCATCATAAGGATCCTTCATGCCCCATATGTTGATGTTTTTTGTAGAAAATATTTCCCCTGACATTGTGAAGGTATTATCAATACCTAATCCTTTTCCCTGATAATGTATCCTATGATCCGTAGCCACCGAATATGACTTGTCATGAACACATGATATTGCTATGGGTTCTTGCTATTCAAGAATATGAACTATTTTCTCTAGTTCTATGACATCATTCTTTGTTGATAATGCTTAAAAATATGTTGATGCTGACTCAAAAGATGTCGATGATGCACAATCACTATAAGAATCAATAATCTTGACTGCTACTTGCCTTTGTGTAGGAATATCAAGAGTGGGAGACTCGTGTTTTGGATGAAGAACATCTATATGCTCATCAGAAAGAAACATCTCAGAGTCATATCAGGGAAATCTTTGGAGGTTAAAATGGTTTGGAAGATGTTCCTTATTTCTTTGTGAAACTTTGGGTATAGGGGTTCTTGATCTTGACTTGATTCGGAATAACTTCCATTATCCTCAAGAGCCTCTTGAAATGATCCTTGGGTGGATGATATATCATCAGTAAAAGACTCTTCGCAAAAATTTGTGGGTATGGGTGCAATAAGGGATATTTTTGGCTCATTTGGAACTTCTTCAACATGCCTAATCATTGATTCATATGTGGGAGAGATATCAAAATCTGATATCCACTTGATGTCATTATGGTATAAAATAGTGCTAAACACTTTTCATGGGTTTGGACTTTATTTTAAAATATTTTCTTGATACATATTTGATTCCTCATAAATAGTGTAAACATGTCCCAAAGTGGTATCTTGGGTATTGTTTGAAGTTGATGCCTTTGTCGAATCTTTTGTTTTTCCACGATAAGGGCATAGGGTTTGTGCAAAGTTTCAGATTTTCATTCCCAAATTTTTGATCGACCTCAATGTCTCTTTGTTCAATAAGATCATCTATTAGATGTTTGAACCTAAAACAATTTTGTGTGCTATGACCTTTGTACTAGTGAAATTCACAAAAGTGATCTTCTCTATAGCTATGAGGTTTGACTTGTGGCTCTTGATATTTTGAGAAATCTAGGAGTGTGATAAGGTTAGACTCTATCAACCTCTTCAACATGTCTTCCATAGGTTCCCCCAAGGGAGTGAATTGTCACTTAGGAGCATTGTTTGTTCTTTGTTCTCCACATTGAGTGTTTGTAGCATTGATTGTTTGATTGTTTGACGGTGACCTGTATGGTTTGGGTGTTTTCTTATCTAGGAGAAGTTAAGACCACCTTTGCATCAACAACACCATCACTAGTAACATTCATGTTCTTGGCCCAATAGTGGGGATTGTCGTTAAAACTAGTGGATGGGTGGTTGTCTCTATACACTTGTTTTTTTCCCTATGAGATTAGGGCTCGGTCAATGTTAAGGGCTCTAAGGACAAGCTCGGCATAAGATGTGTTGCATTGCATTTCCAAGTGGAATGATAGATCTAGATCTATATTTTCCATGATAACACCCACTTTTTGTTCATCAAGAAGTGGCCACTTGATTTTACTAGCTCTTTGTCTCCACCATTGCAAGAAATTGGCAAAAGATTCTCCCTTGTTTTGTCTAAGAGTGTACAGTTCTTCTATATTTATGTCCATGTCAATATTGAAGGAGAAGTGATCTATGAATTTTTCAACAATTTCTTGGAAAGTTTTGATGACAAGGGGCAGTTGAGAAAACCAATCCATGGAAGGACCTATTAAAATTTGTGGGAAAAGGTGCATCAAATAATACTCATTATAGGCGACCTCCATACACATGACATTAAACTCTTTGATATGGTCCACAGGAATTCCTCTCCCTTTGTATTTTTTGAATTTGGGGATTTCAAAACTGAGATGGAATGGTACCATTGCAATGTTTAGATCAAATGAATATGGACATAGGTTCTATGTATGGGACTTCTTTGTATTTCCAATTTGAAGGTCCTGCAATTTCTTGAGATAGTTCCTTAAATTGTGATGCTAGATCATTTGGTGGGTTTGGTGGAGGAACATATGTTGGGATGACGGATGGGTTTTATGTGGGATTTTGATATGATAAGGTGTTGTATGGGGTGTATGGTGGTGTAGGAATTGTGAAGGCGATTGTGGTGGAGGCATATATGTTCCCAACATGTTTGGGTTGACAATGTTTTGTTGAGGGTTATAGTATAAACCCTATTGTTGCTATTGTGCTAGCATTTGTTGTTGTTGGGAATATTGTTGAGAAAGCAATGTTTTTTGTTGGGTTTGTTGTTGTTGAGCTTGTTGTTGTGGAGCTAAGGCAGCTTGTTGGGCTTGTTTTTTTTGTTGTGCTACTGAGGTGGCTTGTTGTTTTTCTCGTTGTTGGACAACTTGTTGATAAGCATGTTGTTGGTGTGCTGCTAGGGATACTTGATGAGCGTGTTGCTGTTGTTGTGATGCTAGGGCTACTTGATGAGCTTGTTTTTGTTGTGTTTCTAAGGTTTCTTGTTGGGCTTGATGTTGTTGGATTGCTTGTTGGTAAGCCTGTTGTGCTTGTTGTAAAGCTAAGGCATGTACTTGCAATGTAGGATCATTTGATTGTTGAGACATCTACGATAGGTTTTGGGTGTTTATGTTTTGTGTGGGTTGTAGGTTGTTGATGAGAGGTTGGGGGTTCCCTTGGTTCAACATTCCTTGCAAGATGGTGGATTGAGATGGAAGAATGTAAGTTTGAGGTCCCATTTAATTTTGCATGGTAAGAGGGACAATGGGGAAAGATGATGATACCATTAGATATTGTGATGGTAATGGAACATTCAGACCTTATAACTAATTGAAAGGGTTCCCTTTTTGTATTTGAGGTGTGATCAAGTATTACCTCGGTTGATGGGATTTGTAACCAAGGTGTTATTTTGATTTGGTTGATGATAGATGGGTTTGATGTGGATGGCGGATTGACTTGAGTATCTTGGGTAACCACATGTTTTGATGTGTCGATGGGGTTTCTAGAACCAATTTTCAAGGGTTGACTTTGTGTGAGAGTGTTGACTTTCCCTTTTTGTCCTACTTGAGACACTTGGTTCACATTACCTTGCGTAACATTAGGCATACTTGGGGTATTTGTGATGATGGATGAAGAAGGTTGTGCTTGAAATGTCAAGATTGTTGTGGCATCATGGAATGTAAGGGATTTTCCAAAGGTTGGTATCCATCTTGTGTCTTGGGGAAGGTTTGTTGTTAATGGAATGGTCATTTTGTGAATACCCAAAGTTGTTTTTGTTCCTAGAAATTAAGTGAGACCAAGGTTGGTTCCTAGTTGAGTTGAAAGAATAGATGTTAAGGGTTGACTTGGCACAAGGGATGGAGTTGGTTAAATCATAGATGAAGTCAAGAATTGTCTCAATAATTATGCAAAACAATATGGGGAAATTGGAGCCAAATTTTCTAAGGCGTGATGTTCTATGATTTCTTCTCTAGTAAGTCCAAATGGGTTGTTCATGATGTCTTCTATCTTATATGGTCCTAATGGAGATGAAGGTTGTTCTGATGGTGTAACTTGACTTCTTGGATCAAATTCTTGAGGATTTGGATCAATTGAGGTGAATGTGACTTTGGCTTTCTCCATGATTATGTTGTGTTGTGAACTCGTTGTAACCATAGATTGTGGGTCAATGATAGGAGAAGTGTGTTGAGATTTGTAATGTTTGAGATCTCTAGTTGACTCAAATCTAGGTAAAAGAGATGCTCTGAGTCTTTTTGGAGCAATGATGACAATGTGAGCTAAAAAGATGAGTGATGTGGAGAGTGATCTTTGCAAACATTTTGGAAAAAAACTTTTGACTTACTCTTGATGTTTTGATGTTAGGATAAAGGATGTTTATGAACTTGTTAATCTTTAGGGTAGACTCGTGACCTTCAAGATGAACTAGTTCAAAAATGATAACTAACTCAACTAAGTGCATGGAAAAGGATTCATTTCACATACAAAGTAGCTAAGTTAGGGGCTGGTTTGATAAATTTCCAAGTCAAAGTGTTAGTATATTCAAAAATTTGCAAAGTTTGGTGAATTGAAGGATGAAATTTGATGGAGGGGTGAATGAAGTGTTTGACCCAATGTTGACCTAAAGTGAACCTTTGTTTTGTAAGACCAAGGTAGTGATAAAAATGTTATACCTCTAAAATGATGAAACCCTAAGAACTCAATGATTTTGGTAAAATAGGACTCAAATGATTTTGGAAATAAGACCCAATGATTTTGACAGAGTGAGACTCAATGATTTTGGATAATGGAACTCAATGATTTTGGACTCAATGTTTACAATGTTTTTCCTTGTCTCAATTTTCTTGTGTTCAGGGAGCCAACAATTTGAACATACATCAATGTGGGGTGTTAATTTGATTTAATCTTGTATTAATGAGGTTATTTTTACCACAAACACTTGTCTTGGTTATGTTTTCAAACTAAATGTTTATGTCAAAAACATCATAACTTTCACAATGTCCATTTCATGAAAATCATGAGGCTAAAGCCATAATTTCCTATGTTGTCTTTGGAAAATATGGATTTGAGATATAAGTCAAGATATTTAGAAATCTCTAAGGATAAAATCCTTAGGACAAGCAGCAATATCAAGGCTTTTTCAAGAGGTATCCATATTTAGGTAGAAGTGTTTGAAATTTTGAGAAAGATAGTGAATGTTTGTTTTTGCATAATTTTGGAACCAAGCAAAGTATTAAATTGACTCACAATCATTTACAACCCTAGGTTCAAAATGGTTATACTTGTTGAGTCCCCACTCAAATTTCTCCAAACACTAAACAAAGTGAACAGTTAGAGATTTGGTGACACTAGCTCCCCTCCACGACACACACTTCTCAGGACCACCAAATCTCAAAATCCTTAAAATACGGAGATCAAAAGAATTTTTAATGTTTTACAATTGAATAGTACAAATGTGGGGCGTCTTCAAAATGACCGTTCTTGCACCAACAAATATTAAGGATTTTTGGCTTCTAAGTTGTAACAAGGGTACATAATAAGGGCTTCCAATTTAGAGGGTGCAATGATAAACTTTGTCAAGAGGTCTCCCAACCCTTAGAATAAGGGCTTTACACATCATAAAGATACTACGGGAGAGCTATCATGTACTGCTTCCCATTTATCACAATTTTCATTGCAACCACACATTTATATCACAGTTTGGAAGAGCTTGGCATTAGCTCATTACTACTTGGGTCATTCTCTTGGGGTCAGTACTTTTTCCCACCAAGGTAGACCCTCTAAAGGTGAACAATAGTGAGGAAGTACATCCGTAGTTCGATCATCTTCATTCATATGAACAAAGAGAGCACACACTATGCCTTTTTCTCACACTCGTAAGGGGGTTCAATTTTAATCCAAATTGAAAGATGTAAGTGATTTTTCAAAGTGTTAAGGAAAGTTTTTATTTCTCAAGATCACTGAATGGTGCAAGAGAATTGCATAAGCATCCACTAACAACGTTGTCAATCACAAAACATAGCAAAAAGTTGTAAATTTTAACACCTCAAAGCAGTGATGAGTTCATTTTAAGCACCAAATGAAATGTTAAGTTGCCTTGTTAAATTTTAAACCCAAATTAAAATGATGATGTAAGGGTTCAGTTTTAACCAACTTTGAAAATGAATTTTAAGCCCAATTGAAACCTAGTTGATTCTAAGATTGTAAGTTTAAAAACCCAATGGAAATTTAGTGGTCCTAAAACATAAACCAAAGTAGCATATGGTGGGTTATAATTTCCCCAAAAGTTTCAAAACATTGTTACAATAACTATAACTAAGAAAAACTGAAAATTAAAATTTCTAATTTTTTTTAGTTTTTTTCTATATTGTAGTAAATCACATTTTTGAAGGCCTTCAGAGCAGAATTTAGGATTGAAACTTGTGTTAGTCCCTAAAAATTGACTACTAAAGGCACTGGATTTTTAGGGATTGAATGAGTCCTCTTGGAGAGCTTTTTGATCATGCAAATGGATTTGAATTTTGACCACCAAATAGAAAGTTATGACCCCAACAAGTTGGGGTAATTTTTTTCCTAGTTTTTCTCAAAATCTGTAAAACCAGTTAGTCTAAAAAGAAAAAAATAAGAAGTTAGTGACATGTTAGCATTTAGATAAAGTTAGAAAAATTAAAGCACATGCTGAAAAAATAGACATTAAACTTCTTACCCTGGTTGGACATCGCTAAACATGATAGCATTGTGATTTGAACTTTGGGCATCACTCTGTAGAAAAAACAAAGAGCACGATAGCGTCGGTATTTGGTCAGGCATCGCTGCACACAGTAGTGTCGCAATTTGAAATTTGGGGACATCACTTTGGTGAAGTTGGGTGTTTCTATTTGAACTTTTTGATAACTCTATATTAAATTAGTGTCACCAAATTTAAATCAGTGCCAATGCATTAAATTGGTGATGGTGCTTCAAATTGAGATAGCGCGGCTATATGGTGACGCTCTTCAAAGTGTGTCACTATTGAGACTTGGGAATTGTTGTATCCTACAAAACAACAAACAAATGAAATTCAAGCTAAAAAATTGTTAAGTTAATGGTTTTCCCTCCTTCTAGCGCTAGAATGTGAGATGAGGATTGTCAGTTTGGATTGATTACGCTTAATCCATGATGAATTGAAGCATAATTTACCCAAATAAACCTACATCTACCAAACAAAATCATTCAAATTGGAAAATTAAACTAAGCATTTAATTGAAACTAAAAGTTACAAACTACACCAAAACATTTAAATTCCTACTCTAACCCTTTCGAAACTTATCCCATTTTGGAATTGGTGTTGTGTTGATGCGAAACGACAACCCTTTCCCAATCTCATGATTAGTGAGCCTATTTCAATCAATTCTATGGAAGTGAATCAATGAAAACATTGTGATTGATGGATGAAAGCCTAGTTTATGCTAAAAATGAACACGATGCAAGCTAAGTTACTATGATTTTATGCTAAAAATGAATTGATTATGCTATTGCTAAGCTAATCTAAGCTAATTCTAAGCTAAAATATGAAAACCCTAATTTATAAAAAAACTAAGATGGATGCATGGAATCCATTAATGGATGCTCAAATCTATTATGCAATTAAAATTAACTAAAGCAAGCTAAAAGTGAGTGAAATATTTGTGAGTGCATATGAATTCCACAACATGACTTTGCAATTGAAAATATGGATCCATTTGTCTCCAAATAGTGTTATTTGTAGGAAAGCAAATGAGAAATGGAGGGTTGAGATTGAAAATATTAATCAATGGTCCAAGATGAAGGAGATGAGAGGAATGGATCATGGATTCTCATCAACAAATGAAAATGCATGATGGGATTTAATCAAGGGTTCACACTTGCCTCAAAAAAACACACTTTTGACCTGCACATACAGGTCAAAGGTGACTTGTTCAAAAGGTTAAAGGTTAAAACTTGCTTAAGAAGCCAAGTGAAAATATCCCTTTTTCAAATGATGGAGGAATAAGAATATTATTTTGGAATATTCTCATGGGTGAGGAAAAAGGCATTTTACAAATTAAAATAAAGTTTTAATTTTGCAAAAAAAGGATAAGGAATATTCCCTTTTCTTAGAGGAAAGTTAGTTTAATTGCTAATTAAACAAGGTTTAATCATGCAATTAGGGGATTTGGAGGAATAAGGTGATATTTATTAAATTAAATGATTTAATAAATGGGGAGAAGAGAGAGATGGTATTTAATTAAATAACTTAGGGTTATTTAATTAAATAAGATGACTTAGAGAATTAAATTAAATGTTTTGATTTATTTAATTTAACGAGATGAAATGTTAGGATGAAAAGGGATGAATTAACTTGATTAAATTAATTAGGTTAATGGATGAAAATGATGCAATTAATTAATTATCTAGGCTAATCCAATTAATTAAGCAAAAAGAAGATGGGTTTGAAAAGGAAATGATGTTAGTAAACTTGTTTCGAGTGTATGATAACGTTTAGTACATGTTTCAGTTTCTATAGAATGATGTAATGGTTTAAATAAATATGGATTATTTACAATCGGATAGTGATAGTATACACCCAAATCTGGCACAACACACACTATTTTCTGATAGGAACAAACAATTAGCTACGTATGATTTCATATCAAGAAATAGCCTTGAATTGGCCTTGGTATTAGTTAATCTCAAATGAAACATACAAGTTTTTAATTAGGAATAGAACAGAAACAAGAATAAAGTAAAACTTGAAAAAGTTTTAGTTCTTTGGAATCCACAAATTTTGAATTTAATGAAATAAAACAACTCTTGGCCCTTTTATAGAAACAAGGAGACCAAAGAGTTCAAATAGAACACATGAAGCAAAATAAGAGGAAAAAATTAAATGGTAGCATGTGGCAGATGATAGTTGGCATAGGAAATTTCCAAATTAAGTCAAAGATACTTTGACGTTCTTCAATAGCAAGCTTCCAAACTTTAGCCTCCAAGTCGCGGGTACTTTTGCATAAAATTTAAAACTATTAGCACTTTCTCTTTAAAATCCCCAAGATTAATTATCTTCATCAGGTCTGGGAATAACCATGCAAAATTACATTCAAGAACTCTATAGACATGCACAAGACCCTTGGGTTTCCGCTACCTGACCATATGCACTCCATCACTAGACTCCTGGTTTGAAGACTCATCTTCACCCTTCTTCTATTGATATTCCTAGAAAGCAATCAACACTTGACGTATATGTTCCCTTGGAACACTTTGAATTACTTTCCAACTGTACTTATGCCTTGAATATTCTTATGATGAATTTATTCCTCTGCACTATTTCTATCTCATATTTATTCATGGCATTCCTACACTTTATGATCTCTTCAATGACCTCCCGTATCAAAGGATGAATAGGATCCTTGTTTATCTTTTCAATCCATCCCCTAAAATCCTTCACTTTTTCCTCATCTTGTTCTAAGTTCTGAGGATCACAATTATATTTAGCTAGCATCTCAATGAATCTCAAATCTTTATCCACTAGATTCTCACCTATTTTAGTGACCTTTTCTAATCCATCTGTGCATTGTAATAAAGTTTCACTCTCCCAACTCAATTATACCTTCCATTTTTTTAGCATTGGAACTTCATGTTCCATAATTGCCTTTTCTCTTATCAACTCCTGAACATCTATCTAAATAATTATCTTTAATCTCTGCCCTTCTATATCATGATGCTTTGGAAGTCTCAAAATTCACTCTCAAGTCTTCTTGACTCTTTGAGCCAACAATAGTCCTCTTTACATTTCCTAATTGCCTCTTTTTATTGATTCTTCACCTTATTTCACTAGATGTTCTATCCATTCTTTAAACACACTCATTTTGTGTCAGAGTGCTATAATAGCATCTACTTTCTTTTTGGACACAAACACTGGGTTATATGGAAATTCAATCAGTGACTGACTAGGCTGGGCTAATGTTCTTATTAAATTTTATAGACAAGCAACCCATTCTTTTAATTCCTTCTTTTCTTTATCTTTCTTCATATGAGCAATAGTAGTTTCTAAATTCATTCTCATTTCTTCTAAATCCTACTCCCATGATGAATGTCCTATGTTGATTATTTTCACCTGGTAATCCTTAGTTGTCATTTCACGCTTGCTCTTTTCTCCTACTAGAGTAGCTATCTTGAGAGTTCCCTCCATTTGAATTTCATTTAATAACATGCCTAGTCTTTTCTCTAGATTTAGACTTAGGTGTTTCCAATTCTTGTATTAAAATTTTAAAATTTAGAGGCACCCATTCCACCTCCAATGGTGGAGCAACTTTTCTGACTAGCCAGTCAAGTGCTTCTTCATTTTTTCCTACCTCTTTAGTATTAACCTATTTTTCATGATTAGAATGTTTAGGAACATCTTCTCTCAACTCTTCAATGTTGCCAGTTGCAACCTCCAAAACTTTTACATTCTCTATCCCCAGTGGCAAGGATTTTGGATTACCATGATCTGGCCTCATCTCTTTATCTTTAAGACCTATATTTCCCTATTCTACCTCTTCAGTATGATTCCTTGGAGCAGATTCTTCAGGTTGTCCCAAAACATCAAGATTTTCACCATTTCCCCATTTCTTTCCCAAGGTGTAGAGGACTCTATATATTTATCTATACCCTTTCCTTTACCTTGTTCTCTAGATGTCAAGGGTTGCTCAACAATCAACTTAGCTCTTCCTTGTGAAGGTTGATCCTCAATTGCATGATTATCCGATGCATCTTCATGTTCTTTGTCTTCATCAATAATGGAAATAGGACTCTGAATCGTATTCCCCCTGTATCTCTTAGTGGTGACACCTATTCATTGTATTTATTTCTTCAAGGTTTCTCACCTCTTGAGTGATTGGTCTTGCTATGAATTCTTCTTCTTCTCTATTTTCTAGATGTAACCCTATATCAAGCACTTCTTCAACCATAGGCTACATTATTTGATTTCCCTTTGAATGTTTCTCCTTGAAACATCCTAATATAGAAGACCACTTTTCAAATTTATTCATAGCTTCCTTTGTAGTTATTTCAAGATATTCCCTTATAACTATGGGTTTCCCTCCCAAAGTTTGTCTCATTGTTATTGTATTAATAGAGGGTGGAGAGATAAACATAGCCGCTACATTTTGTGATGTTGAAATTGTCTTGGAATGTACCTATGCTCTCATACCTACTTTTGCAGAAGTTGGGGGTTGTGCTCTTGGCCATATCATGGAATAGAATTACACCTTTGATGTTTTCATTATTTTTTCTTGAGTATCCACAGTTTCTTTATTTGGATCAGCTACTTGTGATGCCATTGAAATTCCTTGGCTTGAGGTGTTAGGGACTTCTTCCCACCTTGCTTAGCTGCCCTCACTTCAAAAACTTTTATTTTCTTTTTAGCACTCCCACTATACCCCAATTCACTTACCAAATTTTATTCTCTTACTATTGTGGGGGTATATGGGTGTTATCCCAGCCTTCATTATTCTGAGGTAAACATTTATCAAAGACAGAGTATAATTCATTACTTGCTTAGAAATTTCTTCAATGATTAAGACCTCCTTTTTCCAGTCAAGGTTTGGGATAGGTTCATCATAAACTTTTTCTGACTCGTAAGCTAGGTTGCTTACGTCTCCATTATCAACATCCATTTATTTAGGAACATTATGATTTCCAAGAACCTTTATTTGAGTCAGTGATAACCTCTGATATGACTGCTTTCTCATAGTCTGGTCATCATCACAATTATACCTAAAGTACTCTAGGTGAGGAATATGGGCATATTTCATGCTTATGTTCTTGGTAAGACTCTCTATCAGGTCATAATTATCCCTCAAGAGCATGAAGAACTCTAACCCCTACGTTTTCAACTCATCTTCGCATAGCTTGGCATTCTTAGCTAAAATGAATTTGTAATTCTCAATAGTGATATAGGGAATTTCACTAATCCTTTCTTGTGGATTTGTGAAAAATATTATGATAAAGAACCTCTTGTCTTGTAAATTCAAGTAGCAATATCTTATCTATTGGATATCGAGGCAACATGAAGGGGTAGTATTAAACCCTTCCACTCTAATATGGGTGAATGTAGGAAACTAAATAAACCAACATCTAAGAAGGTGTAACATCCTGTGCTTCAAGAGGAAATTTATTTGCTTTATCTCCTTCCATCAACCTTACCAACTTCATTGCAAAAATATTATTCACCCTTCGATAGAGCTCTTAATACTGGTAAGCAGTAATTTGTGGTAAATTATGATAAATCAAATTATTTTTTGATTCTCTTCCCAGAGTACCTACTCTATTCAAACCTTGTATATTTTCCCTTAGGGCATAGGAATATACAACATATGATGACATTGTGAACCACTAGGTAGTTGGGAATGGCTGCATCTTTATGTGCAATCTGAAACTAATAAATCTTCCACAATGAATTTTCATGATATTTTCCCTCATTTTCCTAATAATTTTGAACATTTAGGGTTCAAATTTGTTGGCATATTTGTATCCAACCATTCTACTCAATATAGAGTTATCATATCCTAAATTTATTGAATGAATAATGACCTCAAGAGATGCTTCAACATCCTCGCCATCTTTTCAAGTGAAACTATGTTGATAACATGCCCCCCTTTTTTTGCTCTTATGAACTTGTATATGTTGTGGTCCCATCCTTTATTTCAAATGTATTCATTTTTTTGAACAAGGGGAGCCTGAATGTATACATAATACCATTTATCGAGAGGTCTGCATAGACTCTCCCTTCTTTCACAACAACCCTCCTATCTAGGTCATACCATTTCATACACTTTAGGACCAATTCAAGGGCATCCATTGCTAATGGGAACCCTCCTTCCAAATGCATTCCACAAGTAACCATATTCTTATTGCACTAAATGACATCTTTTTGATGAATCCTCCTAGCGAATTCATACTCGTTGAAGTTTCCTGGATTTGTATCGATGATAATCTAGTAGGTTGGTATGGCTTGGGAGATGAGAAATTCAAATTCCTCATTAGGCTTCCTCTTCCTTGAAGTACTTATGTCTCCTTTGATTTCCTACATTATTAGCATACATGTTCTCTATGTATGAGTTAGGGATAATTATAATCATGCATTCTTAAAATTTCATAAAATTTCCTTATCCATAACCATTTACTGATTGAAATTAGGTTAAATTCTTTAAGAATAATAGTATTTTCATCATGAATTAACTAGAGGTAATATTGTTTAATCGAAACCATGTATACATAAAGATTAACAAACTTTAGTTAAAAGAAAAGTACCTATAACATCTAGAAAAATGTAGAAGAAATAGATCAAAGCAAACATGCAATGCAACCTAAAACTCTAATGCAATCTAAGTTAAGCAACAAAGAACAAAGGAAAGATTAGAACATAAATAAACTAAAATAATCTCACCCAATATGTACTTAATTTCATGTATCATCTCGATTTCCCTTCTCCATTTTCCCGTTGTAGTATAATTGCCCTCAGATTTTCAAAAGTTCGTGCAAGTATAGCCTATGATAGTGATTTAGCAAAACATCAAAGATTCAAGATAGTTGCTCCAAAAAGTCATAAGATTTCGAGAGAGAGTGGAATAATGAATGACAGATCAATTTATAGAAAATTGATTATTCTAACGACAGGTCAGGATCGAAAGATCAAAGGGCAGTTGAGATCGA
Organism: Sequoia sempervirens; assembly: GCA_007258455.2. NCBI lineage: Eukaryota > Viridiplantae > Streptophyta > Pinopsida > Cupressales > Cupressaceae > Sequoia > Sequoia sempervirens. The sequence goes on along the minus strand of VDFB02358134.1, from coordinate 25,092,919 downwards.
CAGATTAGACATGCATTATGATAACTATTAGTAGTGACATGAGTGATACAAATTAGAAATAGAAATAATGATTAAATAAATGATTTAATTTTTGAGTTTGGTATTCAAAAATAGAAGAATTATCTTTGCATGACAAAGATAAAGATGGATTAAAGAAACTCTTTGTTTGAATGCACGCACAAGATTTAATTAATTAAATAGAAATATTTAATTAATTTGCATGTACATGCAATTGAGTTAGCACTGGACGATTGAATGATTTGATGAAGAGATTACTCGGGAAAGCCACTCAGACATTAAATCCTGAGTTAATTGAGCGATTTAAATAGATGTTGAGTCGAGTCAAAGTAAATACTTAGATAACTTACACAATTATCTAAATATAGAGGAATGCGTTAAAATAGAATTTATGAATTAAATAATTGATTTAATTCAAGATTTGATAGTTGAAGAATAATTAAATAAATAAGATTTATTTAATTAAGTGACGAATGGATTAAATGAATAATTAAATAAATAAAACTATTTATTTAATTATAGTTGAAGTACGATAAAGAGTAAATTAAATAAGAATTTATTTAATTTGACAAGAAGGATAAGGTTAATTAGTAACATAATTAAATAAAAAGCGTTTATTTAATTAATCAGATAGAATAAAGAAAATGTGAATCAATTAAATAATTAAGATTATTTAATTAATAGATGAATTAAAGTTAAAGTGAATCAATTAAATAATTGACATTATTTAATCATGACCATAGAAGAAATACGAATTATTAAGACTATTGAAGTCGCAAGATTAAACCAGATTTCGATGTCTACATTTTCCCCTCTTTGATACAATGTCATTTAGACATTGTGTCAAAGAAAATTGATAAAAATATTCCCTAGTCATGCCCCGGTGTAAATAGGTGAAGGTATGCCCCCTTGGGAAAATTGACAAATTTTCAAAAAATTTAGAAAAATTTGGAAATGATCTCGATTAGTCCATTGGATAGCCAGAAATGCAGTGGAGTTGACGGAATTGAAGTTGGAAGTGGTATGGACGGGTACAGGTTGATTGAAATTGGAAGCTGACGCGGCCAGTAGAAAAGAATGCCACCAAAACCCTAGGTATAAATAGAAATTGGGGTAAAATCCAATTCATTTTAACCCACATAGCTTTGAGAATTGAGATTTTTCTCTACACCCACAACAACAATGTCTCCTATTCCGAACACCCACCATCGAGCATACAAGATCTAGACCTTCATGCGGCCAGCCGACGTGAACCCCCTGGTATGTACCTTAAACTTGACTTTTAAATTTTTTAATTTGCGCAATTTTTTATGCATTTATTTGTATTTGTTGTTATGCGTCACTTTGTTGAAAAGCCGCATGTGAGTGCGCAATCGACACATTTGCATGTAGATCAATGCATTTGTAATATCACGTAGATAGGTAGCGTAGGTTTTCTAAGGTTCAATGCATTTGTCATTTAGTTCACCGCATTTGATAAATAACAACACATATGTATTTAAAATAGTCGGATGTGTTAATTTTTCAACGCATTTGCATTTATTTTGACGCAGTTGTTATTTAATTTACGCAGTTGCATATAATAGTTAATTTACACAGACACATTTTTCATTTAGGCATGCATATGCATTTTATTGTGATGCATTTGATAAATAATGATGCATATGTAAAATTTAACTACGCATTTGATCTTTTGCAATGCATTTGTAAAAGAATGATGCATGTGCAAAAGAATGATGCATTTGCAACATAATGACACATTTGAATAACATGTGATTTTGTCATTTTGCACTAGGATAGATGTTTGATGCTGACATGATGCATGTATAATGCCATTGCAAGTTGTGTTAGACACTGTATATAGATGAGAGTCGAGACCTATGACTTTTCACTTCTGAGACAGCTTGTGGAGTGCAGAGCAACAATTCTTATGGAACCTAGGTCTTCTACATGTGACAAACATGCTCTAGATTCAGGTGAACCGAGGTTTATTGACAGTGTTGTGCGAGCGGTGGCACTCATCATTTCACCTTCCTACTGGAGAGGCGATAGTGACCTTAGAGGACATCTACAGGATCCTCAGACTTCCCATCAGAGGCATGAGGGTGAGGTACGATACCCAGAGGGGTGTCATTGAGATGTGTAGATACTACCCTCATGCTGATGTCAGACAGCTAGGGTTCGATCACTATGAGATTAGATGGCATGTACTAGCGCAAAGGTATAGGTGGCTAGACTATCTAGTGTGTACATTGATAGGTGGGATAGTGCTTCTTGGTCGTCGAGGTCATGGTTTTCCTATAGGGTGGGGGGAGATGGTAGTAGGTATGCTAGAGCAATGGGAGGTATATGCATGTGGTCCCTGTCTCCTTGGTATGTTGTATTTTCACTTACATGATATAGCCCATCGAGAGGCTTAGTCCATGAGTTGTGGTACCATGCTCCTGATGGTATGGGTGTGGGAATACATTGCTATCTTTCATCCACCGATGATAGTTGATGTGCAACATGGAGCTCCTTATGCCTTCTATTATGCGAGGGAAAACACTCAGCACCACATGGGAGATACTGGGTATTTGAGGCATGCCATAGATACTATGGTTTAGTTTACATGGAGACTATACCTAGGATGCACAAAGTGGTCAGATGAGGATGAGCACTTGCCTTTTTCCCGCCAGACACAGTACTTGATTGGGCAGACTATTTCACACATCCACATTATAGAGTGACACTTGCCAGATTGTGTATTGTGGTAGTTTAGATAGGTACAAGATGTGCCGAGAGGACGGGTCGAGTTCATGAGGTCCTCGTGAGAGATCCCCCTGTAGGGTCCAGAGATTCCAGTAGCCACTGTTGTAGCAAATATTGATGGATTGCAAGTAGTTCCATGGGGATGGAGAGATGGTGGGGCAAACCCAGGTACCACAAAGGCATATGATCAATGGTGGGCCATGCATAGGTCGATTCCCCTAACAGATCTAGATCATTCAGCGTTGATAGAGCGGTGAGGGACAGGACTATGGGGCAGGTGTGGTAGAGGCAAAGGTTAGAGACGTGCAGGGGGTCATGGTGATAATGGAGATGGTGATGGAGGTGGTCGGCGAGGTGGTAGGAGAGGGAGGCATGGATAGAGGGGACGAGGGCAACCATTGTCACTGATTTAGGAGGAGGGATGGGGAGAGGAGGATGTTCCCATGCCAAATATTGGTAGAAGTGGGGAGGAGCATTCCATAGAGGAGGTCATTTCAGAGGTTCATGCAGAGGAGGAGGCAGACAGAGAGGAGGCAGAGATAGATTCCCTTTGCTTACTAGGTTCCTATCAAGATGATGATGAGGAGGAGGATGATCATGAGTCGGAGATCTGAGATAGGATTCTAGATGATTTGGAGGATGAGCATGACGGTGTACCGAGGGTGAGACAAGTTGACATAGAGGTAGTTGATTCTGATACTGCTACACTTTAGGCTCAGATTGCATCCTTGGAGGGTTAGATGAGGGTCATGATGTCTGAGAGGTATTTGGTACAGATGGAGAGGGACAGGACCGTCATGGATAGAGATCAGGCCATAGCTCGAAGATAGGAGACTAAGCAAAGATTCACAGAGATTAGAGCCTTATGTATTGGGCCGGCAACTGCATTTTCTAGAGAGCTAGTCAGAGCTGGGGAGAGGGCCACCTATTATAGGGATTTGTATGAGACAACAGTTCCTCTAGAGATACGGGCTCCAATGTTTTCAAAGGCATGCAGTGAGAGATCTCAAACTAGGACTCACTCCACAACAGTTAGCACAGAGGGTTTTCAGTAGCCACGTAGAGCTAGTCCATATGACAGTGCCCACTCAGGTCATAGGTCATCGGGTTCCTGACATCAGTCATCCGCACACTCTAGCCATGATAGCAATGGCAATTCAGGATAGAGACACCTCTTGATATGTATCGAGACATTGTATTATGATTATATAGCCTGTGGCCTTCCATATTTATTGATACATTATGACATTGTGATGTGACACTATTGAGCGATATATATATGATTTTGGTAGTGATTCTCATGATATTCATTTCTATTTATTGATTATGCAATTGTTTATTTGTACATGTGATGTTTATATGATATGCCTTGTGATGGATGATCGTATCTACTTTATGATATGTTTATGCAGCCTATGGTATGATGTTAATTCTATGTAATGTCGATTCTATATGATGTATGCATTAATATTTATGAGATGCAATATGATGTTATATGTACAATGCTTTCTACATGTGAAGCTATACAGATCTAATGTGGTGCATGTATTTACATTTGTTATGTACATGGAATACTTCTAATATGTAATCTATGATGATGAATTTATATGATGCCATGATGTCCTAGATATGATAAATGCCTATATGTTTGTATTCTTCTAATATGTATGTGTATGCAGGATGACTTATATTGTTGTGTGTCACAGGACTCCATCATAATGCACGAAAGAAGAATTGTTAGTGCGGAAAGAAAGATTGAGAAATATTGAAAGAAATGCGATGGATGTTAGTATTAGCAATCTTTGATGTTTTGTTGTATCTCAAAAGGTGTTGCACTTTATCATCATTGAGCGGGACTAATACAAATGGAGAAAAACACCATGATATTACATAGATCAAGGTGTGCAAGGTCATCCACTTGCTAACAACAGATAGTCGCAGACAAGGATAGTCGTTAACTCATACTAAGGGCACAAGTTGCCCCAGTCCTTTTGTCAAGACAAACCATAGACAGCAAACAAAGTAAAAGACGGGTCATGAGACATCATCACTCCTCTAAATCCTTCATGGGACATCCTTGAGGAAACTAGTAACATGACTCAAAATCCAAATTTAAAAGATAGTTGGCAGACAACAGTCAAAGAAAATAGAATTCTACATTGTTGCTTCTCTAAATCTTTCATGGGACATCCTTGAGAAAGCTAGTAACATAATTCCCATCATAAAGTCGAATGAAATGATAAGATAAATAAATTTGAAATTCAAATAGCCAATAAAATATTTTCCAAAACTTGATCTGGTTTGTTTAATTTGTTTTGATTGATAGATGGATTGATTGATAGAGCCTGATTTCAGGAGAAACACACCAGATAATACTTTAAGTCTGGTTTCAATGTTATGACTATCTATATAAGGCATGACTAAGCTTGGTTTTAGAAATACATGTATCCTATAAGATGTTAAGTCAGATGTCGTTGATGTGATAACCTATGTAAGGCTATGTTTGATTGTTTGACAATGTCGATATGCAGGAAGGACTCATCCTGTATAAGACATAAATTATTTTGTTGGTATCAATACTTAGGAAGGACTCATCCTGAATAAGACAAAGGTTGATTGTTTTGATTGTTTCATTTGGAAAGTTTTTTTATTTGACTTAGAGACATTGTTGACTTGTTCACCAAATTGATGCATGACTTAATATGATGTGTGGAAAATTGACTGTGTGCAACGAAAAACCCTAAAGGACTAACCTAGTGTGGCCTTGGGGGCTCATCGATTGATGGCCTTACCTATGTTATACATGTAGAGACCTCGTAGTTCGACATGACCAATGACCTTTTCAAATAGACATATGGATTGAATCATGATTTTATACAGACAAACCTAAACATACTAACCTAATGCCTCGTGGGCACATCGGCAGATGGCCTTGCCTACGTCCAGTCATAGAGGCAACATAGTTCAAAAAATGATAAAGGCTGACAAGTGCGACTGACTCTGACTCTTTTTTTTGGATTTTCTAGATATTTTGATTTTTTTTGTCTTTTTGAAGTTTTATGATGTTTTTGTGTTTTCTCAGGTCATTTTGTAATGTTTTTGGATTTTTCTATGGTTTTACGTCTTCAACACAACCAATGGAAGAACCAATATGACACACGTCAAGTGTTTTCCCCCACTCGAGTATAAGACCAATTGATTATGAATAGGGTAAAATGGGGAATATGAAATGCACTTGATGTCAATCGTTCCAAGTTATGGGAAAGACTACCACTTATTATGACAGATATGTACAAGCGATGGATGGGAAAGATAAGTGATATGTACAAGGATAGGTAGTATGTATAGGGATAGGGTGTATGTACAGGGTACGCTAGATTAGAATGATAGTAGACAAAGGAGAAGAGTCAACTACACATGGCAACTATTTGCCAGGTTTTCACCATCGTACCTATCCAAAGCGCCACCGAAGTGGTTTTCACTGTTGGACAAATTATTTGTCTTTACTATTTTCTGGATTATCTTATTTTTTTGGTGTTACCAAGACGCCTTTTTGCCAGGTTTTCATCTTGGTAACAATTTTTTTGATTGATTTTCTATTTTTTTCTTGTATTTTTGCTAATTAAGACAAGGCTCTCAGAAGCTATGCGTAGAACTTCTTCATATGAAGACTATTGATTAGTGAGGACAATGGTTCCCCTTCAAGAGTAGAAATTTGATATGCTCCTGATCCAAAGGCTTTTGTAACAACATAAGGTCCTAACCAATTTGGTTCAAATTTTCCTTATTTTTCTCTTTCTGCTTGATTCTTTGGGTTCTCCATTAAAACTAGGTCACCAATGTCAAAGTTTATGTTCAAGACTTTCCTGTTATAGCTATGACGAAGGCAATTCTAATATGCTTGGAGATGGTCGAGTGTGTTCTATCTGCGCTCATCCAGGAATTCTAGCTCATGGAGTCTCAATACTCGATACTCTTCATCATCAATGTGGCCTTTCAAGGATACCCTAAGGGAAGGAATCTCAACCTCAATAGGAAGAATGGCTTTAGAACCAAATACTAGTGAATAGGGAGTGGTGCCAGTGGGAGTACGAATACTTGTGTGATAAGCCCATAAGGCAGGATTAAGCTATAAATGCCAATCATGGCCAGCATCATTGATAGTCTTTTTGAGGATTCTAATGATGGTTTTGTTAGATTCCTCTACTTGGCCATTACCTTGTGGGTAGTATGGAGTGGAAAAGTGATGTCGAATATGAAATTCATCACAAAGATGGTAGACTTCTTGATTCTTAAATAGGCGGCCATTATCAGTGATTATGGATTGAGGGACACCATACCAACAGATGATATAGTTCAGGATAAACTTAGAGATCTGTGTGTCGATAATGTATGTCATTGGAATAGCCTCAATACACTTTGTAAAGTACTCAGTGGCAGTAATGATGAATTTTCAGCCATTAGATGATGTGGGATGGATCTTACCTATGAGGTCGAGTCCCCATTGGGAGAAGGGCCATGGTGACATTATAGGATGGAGCTCCTGTGCTGGTGCATGTATCAAGTCTCCATGAACTTGGCATTCATGGCATTTCTTTACAAAGACATATGATTCCTTTTCCATAGTAGGCCAATAATAACCCAGTCTCATAATCTTTTTGGCTAAGGTAGGACCACTAGAATGGGAACCACATATACCCTCATGCACCCCACGCAAGGTTACTTGTGCTTCTGTAGAATCAAGACATATCAATAAGGTATTATCTAAGGCACGTCTATATAGGGTGTCTCTGACGATGGTATACTTGGTTGACTTTCGAAGGAATGTCCTACGTTGGTTGTTTGAGAGGCCAGTGGGTATGATTTTGGCATGAAGGTAGTCATAGATTTCTTTGTACCATGGAAAATCAAGACCAACAATCTCACATACCATCTCAGAATCTGGGATATCGTAGGCTAAGACCAAAAGTTGTTCTACCAAAAACACAAACTTAGGCATGTTGTTAGGAATGTCCAGAAGTGATGCAATTGTAGCCATAGCGTCTGCTGCCCTGTTTAAAACATGAGGTATCTGAAGAAATTCGACTTTGTCAAAGTACTCTTTAAAGCTATCAACCATGTGTTTGTATGGAGCAAGCTTCTCATCCTTAGTCTCATAAACATCATTTACCTATCTAATTACTAGTTGAGAATCACCATATACTTGTAGGTTCTTAATTTTCCACTTGACTGTCATGCGCAACCCTATCACTAGAGCTTCAGACTCTGCTATGTTGTTAGTACATGGGAATGAAATCCTAAATGACTTAGGGATGGAATCACCCTATGGTGTGATAAACAGTATACCATCCCCTGAGCCATGATTTGTATGTGAGCCATCAAAGTACAGTTTCCATGTGTTTGTGTCGATGGTGAATATAAACTCATCAGGAAAGTCTGCAACTAATGGGTGATATGCTTGTATTTGTGTGTCGGCTAACTGATCAGCAATTACTTGTCCTTTAATATCCTTTCTTTCTACATATTGGATATCATACTCACTAAGTATCATAACCCATTTGGCTAGTCGCCCTGTTAATGCTGCCTTGCTAAGAAGATATTTCAAAGGATCTATTTTAGCAATCAACATTGTTTGATGGTTTAGCATATAGTGCCTTAGTTTTTTGGGTAGCAAATACTACTGCAAGACAGGCACATTCAATGGTACTATAGTTGAGCTCATAACCTACCAAATTTTGACTGATATAATAGACTACCCTTTCATGACCTTCATCATCATTCTATGCAAGCAATGCTCTGAGTGATGAATGGGTTGCTATAATATAAAGAATTAATGGTCGTCCTTCAACAAGTGGCATTAAGACTGGTGGTGTGAGTAAATATTCTTTAATCAATTGAAAAGCCTCTCCTCACCTAGCTATCCATGCAAAGGGTACCCCTTTCTTAAGTAGATGTTGAAAAGGATGTGTCTTATCTACTAACTGCACTATAAATCTTATGATGGATTGCAATCTTCCTTGTAATATCCTTAGTTGACTGAGATTAGTTGGCGAAGGCATGTCTATGATTGCTTTTACCTTGGTCGGATCCACTTCAATGCCTCGTCTAGAAATGATATAGCCTAAAAGCTTTCCTGACTTGACTCGAAACACACATTTCTTGGGATTGAGTCTTACTTTATACTTCTCCAGCCTTTGAAATATCTTGTCTAAAACCTATAAATGTTCTGCTCTTTTCTTGGATTTAACTATAAGGTCATCAACATAATCCTCCATAAGAGTGTGTACTAGATCATGAAAGATGGTGGTCATGGCACATTGATAGGTTGCTCTAGCATTTTTGAGTCCAAAGGGCATAACATTCCAGCAATACGTTCCCCAAGGAAAAATGAAATCTCTCTTAGGTTGGTCTTCAGTTGTAATTTTGATCTGATTATATCCTGAAAATCCATCCATAAGGGACATCTCATATCCTATTGTCTTGTCTACTATCATGTCTATGTTAGGCAAAGGGAAGTCGTCCTTAGGACAAGCCTTGTTGATATCTCTGAAATTGATGCAAGTGCGGATGCCTCTTATTGGTTTAGTGACTGGTACAAGATTGGAAATCCAATTTGCATAGTCAATTGATCTAATGAAACCAACGTTTAATAGTTTCTTGAGTTCTACCTTGACTAGTAAAGCAATCTGTGGATGCAATTTCCTCAACCTCTGTTTCACTGGTTTGACACCTGGTTGTAAGGGTAAGTGATGTAGTACAAGTTCAGGATCCAACCCAGGCATGTCTACATATGACCAGGAAAAATTTATCTGTCTCTGTGCAAAGAAGTTGTAGAATTTTGGCTGCTCTTTTGTTGTCAATGACATTGCAAAATAAACCAGTTGAGGATTCTCTTTTGTGCCTATGTTGACTTCTACTAATTCTTCCACAAGAATGGTGACTTTTCATGTGCAATGGGAAGAATGTTCAAACCTCCATCCTTAGGTGCCTCAGAGAGGTTTTTGTCTTTGAATGTGTCCTTTCTTTTTACTTTTTCATTGTCTAAAGGTGCCTTTCATTTTTCACCTAAAGACTCATAATTTTTATCTTGTTTATTCTTTTTCTCATTTTTGCGACTGGAGGGTTGAATAGATTCCCCAAAATATGATTTTTTGTCCAAGTCAATGGTAAAACTAGCCTTGTGATCACCGCTAGGTATTCCTTCTTGTAATCCCAGGAACTCATCAATTGCTTTGTCATTCTCAAAAATGTCTAAGACGGGTGTGTCTTGTTGGTCCCAATCAATGAGTTGGGGATAAACTAAGGGCATGTCATCATCGGAGTTATCAAATTTTAATGGGGTCAAGGTGAGGATTGAGTTGTTCATATGGTCACAAAATTCTTGTACTAATTCTTGTTTGCTCTTAGGTTTAGATCTAGGGGGATTGAGAGGTGGGCCCAATTCCAAGGTTTGGTTATCTGAAATAGATGTATCAGGTTGTGAAGAGGTAGGATCAAGTGATTCCCAATAGTAGTGTTTAAACCATTCCTCTTTTGTCATTTTCTTTGGTGGACAATAATTCAATGGATTTCGTGAGGATCTTAACATTAAGTCAAGTTCTCCAAATAGCTTTTCAAGGTCCATGGAAGAGGTAGAGGATAGGGAATTGCACTCATAGTCGTTGGAGTCAGAGGAGTCATAGTTATATTGGTCTGATGATTCGTGAGATGTCTTAATATCTTCTAAAGCACTTACTTCCTCAATTAGGGGTGGTGTGGTACTAGGAACACCAATTTGAATTGGTTGAAACCCCAGCCCTAAGCCTTTTGTCCATTGAGAAATAAAGATTGGTTCAATCCTCCCATCTTGATTTAAGCCTAAACCACTCAGTCCATTATATACACAGCTTTGCATGATTGTGAAACCCTTTCCATATAGATCTGTAGGACTGTGAGCAAGTGAGAGAGGTTCTGCATCATCTTCTTTGTATTTACGGCCTCTTTGCTTAATTCTCCCCATTTAGTGAAAAAAAATTTGGGAGGAACGTGTATAGTGACCATAGATTCTCTCCTATCTAATGTAGGTAAACCATTTGACTTAGGAGGAATTAGATGGCTAACATGATAAGATTTCTTCATGTAATACTCTCCACAACCCTTGTCTTGGATCTCAACCATAGGAGTGGTAGGAATTGAGGGTGAAATAGATGTTCGAGCGAGTGTGGATGGATCAACATAGGAAGATGGATTGGATGATGAAGCCTCTTGGTTTACTGGCACTTGGCGTTGGGGTATCTCTTTTAGATTGGTGCAATATTGGAATGGATCTAGGTCACCATCTATAGTTATTTCAATGCCATTGTAAGGAAATTTGAGACACTGATGATATGTGGAAGGGATCACCTTCATGGCATGAATCCATGGTCTTCCTAGCAAAAGGTTATAAGGAAGGGTGAGATCCAAGACCTGGAACTTTGTCTCCATTACTGCAGGACCAATTCTGATAGGAAGTGTTACCACCCCCTTTGATTTTCATTCCTCATCATCATAAGCTTTAATGAAAATAATTTTGTTTGTGTCTACGAATGCTTTTGAGAAACCTAAGGCCTTAATCAATTTTAAAGTGCATAGATTTAACCCTGCTCCTCCATCTACCAAAACTCGTCTAACTTTGGTGTCATCAACAAGGACTTCAAGATGTAAAGGGTCGTTATGGTTTGTCTTTTCAGTTGCGTAGTCTTGTTTAGAAAATGTGGCATGATGATTATTGGTCAAGTAGCCCACCATTTCCTTGAAGTGATTGACATCAAGATCATTGGGGACCGTGGTGTTTTATAAAGCCTTATCTAGAATGGATCGATGCTCAGGGGAAATACGCAACAGTTCCAAGATTGAGATTTGGGCTGGGGTCTTCCCCAACTGGTCAAGTAGGTTATATTGTGACTTGGAAGGTTGTGTTGTTTTCTGCAATGGAGGGTCTTAGATAGTGATCTTAGTACGACAAGTATTGACCGCGCACTTGGGATTTGTATTGATAGTAATGGTATTGATATTCCCATCAATGGTGCAAAGGTGATGAATGATTTTTCCACTATTATAATCATGCTTGATACTCACATAGTTGGCTGACATATTGGCCTTAGTACTCGAACTAGGAATAGTTCCTTTCCCATGGGCATGTAGTGGATTAGAAAATACTTGATGATTAGTGTTTGATGATTTTGGTTTCTATCCACTAACTTAAATTATTCTCCTTTCCACAAGATCTTGTATGATATTTTTCAGTTGGCGACAATTTTGTAGGCTATGTCCCTTAGTTCTATGATAATCACAAAAGAAATTGTTATCCCACAAAACTAGTTTAAATTGTCCTAGATTGTATTGTCTTGGCTCTTGTAGTTGTATAAGATTACGTTGTAATAGTTGCTTGAATACGAACTCAATGGGTTCCCCTAAGGAAGTGAACTCACATTTTTGAAACCTCCTTTGTTGTTGCAAACGTTGAGTATTTTGGACCATGTTGGGAGGTTGATTGACAGCATTAAGCGTGCTGGCGGAAGTTTTAGGTCCTTGTAATGTAATGATTGGTCTTGCTTGTACATTTTTAGCATCAACTAGCCCATCATTGGTGAAATTTTTGTTGCGAGACCAAAATCTGTTTGTCATTGGGGGTGTTTTGCATGATCAGATTTCTATTCGATGTTGATGTCTTAAGTTCACCTTTTTCAATGAGATCCTTTTCTATTATAACCCCTTTTTCCACTAATTCTAAAAAAGATGTAAAACAATGTACCCTTAAGTTACTCCTTGGTTTTGCATGAAGGTTTTCCTTGAACATAGTAACTTTTTTGCTTTTCAGGTATCTTGACAGGACATCGGCTAGCTATAGTCCTCCATCTCTGGAAGAAAGTGATAAATGTTTCACCTTTCTCTTGTGTTGTGTGACACAAGGTTGCAATATTTATCTCATGGTCTATGTTGAAGGAGAATTGCTCAACAAACTTCTCAGCTAGTTCACCCCAAGATCTGATGCCATAGTCTAGACCTGAAAACCACTCTAGTGCAATCTCTACAAGACTTCTTGGAAATAGTCTCATAAGATACGTGGGGTCATAAGCGACATCTATGCATATGGTAGAAAATTCCCTTATATGTTCTATTTGATTCCATTTGCCATTGTACTTAGGGAGATTCGGTATGACATACCCGTGACGGAAAGGGGTCATGTACAATGATCTATCAAAGCGAAATGGGCATATGTCCTTTGTTGAAAAGGATTTCTTAGTTGACATCGCCATGTTTTCCATTTGTGTTTGTAGTGCATGCATTTGTTTTTGCAAGACATCAACCTGGGTCAATGATGTGCTAGGTGGATTATGCAGATTTGTGTATGTATTCTAAAATCCAAGGTCTCGTGATGGGTTTTGATTGAACGTTGGTATTTGAGGTGGGTTTGGATTCAGAATGTAGGTAAACGTGTTTTGGTTTGGAATCTGCATAAATTGGTTTTGACTCAGGATCTATGTGAATAGATTCTAAGTATCGTGCTAGGAGAAGGGATTTTGATTCAAAATATGTGTAAATTGGTGTTGACTTGGAATCTAGGAGGATGGGTTCTGATTATCCATCTAGGAGAATGGATTCTGATTTGGAATCTGTGTGAATGTATTTTGACTATTGATATAGGAAGATGGATTCTGATTGCCATATTGGAATGAGGGAATGCCTCTTGTTTGTGTAATCTATGGTATAGTACCAGTGGTCTGAACACTAGGTATGGCCATTGACTGAGGTATGGTACCTGTGACGTGAACACTAGGTATGGTTGTGGACTATGGTATGGTACTCATGACACTGGCATTTGGTGTAGAAGCTAATGTTTTAGATCTTTTACTCCCAACAACAGGACCGAAGGGAGTGGACGATGATGTTCCTATAGTGAAATTAAATCCCGATGTCATTACAGACATACCAAATGGAGATGTATGGAATGTCATACTTTGTATAGATATTCCAGATGGTATGGTTGTATTTACCTGAGGTATAGTAGTACTGGTAGTCATTGTATTAGTCCCTTGTGTAGGTTGAGGTTGTAAGGTGTTAATATTGAATCTTGTAGGTAAGGTAGTGCCTTCAGCTAGCAATTTGGCTAAGTATCGTTGATGATCGTTTGCTAGGTACTCATCTGCAAAACAAGCAAACTCATGGTCTTGTGTCGTAGCCTCTATGTCCTCTACTATAATGTGTCCTTGAGTGTTTCTAGTGGTGAATTTGTCTAATAAAGTCCTATGAGGTCTTGTGGAGAATGGATTGATGAATTTTTTTGGGTTTGACATATTGTCTCTCTCTCTCTTCTCTTAGACCTAGTTTCAACCATGTAAGATAAGCTCAATATGTAAGGAATGCAAAACTACGTCTATGGACAGTATGACTAGTCTTTTTTTCTTTTTTTTCTTTTCTTTTTTGGGATTTTCTGAATGCAAAATAAGGAATGTTCTAATGATGACACTAGTCTAAAATAACAATATCTAAAGATGCAAAGTCTAAGAAAAATTCTAAGGTAATCAATTTTGTAAACTCGAGACGGGGGGACCAACTACCTAAAGTATAACCAAGGTTTCAATTTAGTTAAGTCAAGGAACCAATGTAGGATGAGGATCAAAGCAAAGTTAAGTTTCCTAACTAGACTGATGAGCTAGGAGGACTCTCTGTAGGACAAAGGATAAGATGATAGGACTAGGTTCAATGATAGATTTCGTTGACGCTATGATTTTTCTAAAGTGTAGATGGTGGACCTATCCTAAAGCTTGTAAAAGTGACCTTCCTAGAAGTTTAAATCTAAAGGTAATATGTACTCAAAGATGAAAGTAAAACCTAGAATCAGAACGACTATAGTAATGACTAAATGATACCTAAAGGATGCACAATTGAGCAAATCGTTTCAGGTTTCTGTCCAAGGACAAGTAAGATAGATCAAAGACTAGTATGACAGTGTTGACTGGATAGTGACTGTGAATTCTGGTTTTCTAATAATCTGGCAAATGCGTTGCAAAATTTCTCAAATGTGGTTATGTTTCACAGTTGTGGTTTTCTATCAATCAGTTGCATGTTTCTGGTAAAGTTCAATGTTTGAATATGGAATATGCGGTTAAGTTTCTCATAGATGCAACTCGTAATGGCAATTGAGACTCAGACTATAACAAATAAGGTTTTCCTAAACTTATGCACTAGTAAAACTTCTGCGATAGTGGAAAATGCATTATTTGAGACTACAGTTGCAACTCACCTTGTCAGATGCATCACAGAATATAACAAGTGCAGTTTTTGAAGATAGATGCGGTTTTTGACAAAGCAAATGTGAGCTAATCTAGCAGATGCAACTCTAAGGTAAACAAATGTGACTTGACAGAACAATCGTGACTTTCTGGTGAATAGTTGCGACTCTATTGTATTTTTAGTGAATTGAGATATAAAATTGATGTTGTTTTCCGTGATCAAGTTCTAGAAAACAAAGACAATCATAAGAAAAAGTGTTTTCAGTTTGATTTTGGACTCAAAGAACATGTAATTTGAAAATAGATAAGGACAATCCTAATAGGCCAATAGGCCAAGGGTTTGTATACTTGGTATAGCCCATAGATATACCCCTGATTGGTGCTAAACACCTTTCCTTCTCGAGATCGGATAGATTAGAATTTTGGTGGCATTGGCTCCCCTCCATGGCTCATTAACGTCATTTGAGCACACCAACTTTGAATTCTTCGGTAGTGACTTCCCAAGAACTACTATCTCTACTTAAGGGGATCAGTAGTGAGTGTCTTCGGGCATGATATTGTACCCTACACTATACCAAGCAATGGCCGAAAAATGGTTGGTCTCTAAAACAAAAGGTGTTTAGTACAGGAATTTCATTTGTAGGGCATGATCCATGCTGCGAGAGTCCCCTTTCGGATCCATCTCATCGTAACCATACACGTGATTCTTGGGCTTTCCCCAAGAATCCACTTTTATAAACCGGTTGGAAGTCCCTCAGGTTCAGGGTGCTACCGGTCTAAGTCGTCCTAGGGTGAGTACTTTTTCCCACCAGAACAAGCCCAAGTTCTAGAGTTGGTAACAGTTTCTCTTACACCCAGGATTGCACAAATGCATAAGGGGAGAGGATACTTCGATGTACCAAATCGTGAGGGTAATTACATAGTTGTGCTTTCACACCAAACATAGTAGACACTTTGTTAATTTTAATCCAAATGAAAGATTTGCTGCACTACCAAACAATCTATTTCAAAAATTTAACTAGGGTCTTCGACATACATTCTGCAGAAAGATTCATTAGTAGTTTTCAATATTGTCTTCATCAATCATCCTGCAAAAACTCGTTAACTCCTCAAGAAACACATTGAAAACAAAAGATTAGCAACAATAAAAACACAAAAGGAAACTGTAAATTAAAAATCTAAAACATAAAAATATACTAGTCAGATGCGTTGTTTTCTCTATCAAATGTGTCGTCGTATTTTACCAGTTAGTTACAACTCAGAAAAAGACAGATGTGTGCTTCCTTTTTAGATGCATCGTTTTCGTTTACAGATACAGTTAGGAATGTCAATTGCGTTGTTTCATCAAGTTGATGCGTCTCTGAATGTCAATTGCGGCATTTCATCAAGTAGATGCATCGTTCCGTACAAAAACTTGCAAAATTAAATAAAAGTCTACAGACACGTGAAGATGGTGTCTTCATGTCGAGTTCACCAAATGTAACGTCTAGAAAAATGTAGAAGAAATAGATCAGAGCAAACATGCAATGCAACCTAAAACTCTAATGCAATCTAAGTTAAGCAACAAAGAACAAAGGAAAGCTTAGAAAGTAAATAAACTGAAACAATCTCACCCAATATGTACATAATTCCATGTATCATCTCGATTTCCCTTCTCCATTTGTCATTGTAGTATAATTGCCCTCAGATTTTTAAAAGTTCGTGCAAGTATAGCCTATGATAGTGATTTAGAAAAACATCGAAGATTCAAGATAGTTGAGATCGACAGATTAGACATGCATTATGATAACTGTTAGTAGCGACATGAGTGATACAAATTAGAAATAGAAATAAAGATTAAATAAATGATTTAATATTCAAGTTTGGTATTTGAAAATAGAAGAATTATCTTTGCATGACAAAGATAAATATGGATTAAAGCAACCCTTTGTTTGAATGCACGCACAAGATTTAATTAATTAAATAGAAATATTTAATTAATCTGCATGTACACACAATTGAGTTAGCACTAGACGATTGAATGATTTGACGAAGAGATTACTCAAGAAATCTACTCAAACATTAAATCCTAAGTTATCTGAGCGATTTAAATAGATGTTGAGTCAAGTCAAAGTGAATACTTAGATAACTTACACAATTATCTAAATATAGAGGAATGTGTTAAAATAGAATTTATGAATTAAATAATTTATTTAATTCAAGATTTGATAGTTGAAGAATAATTAAATAAATAAGATTTATTTAATTAAGTGATGAATGGATTAAATGAATAATTAAATAAATAAAAGGATTTATTTAATTATAGTTGAAGTACGATAAAGAGTAAATTAAATAAGAATTTATTTAATTTGACAAGAAGGATAAGGTTAATTAGTAACATAATTAAATAAAAAGCGTTTATTTAATTAATCAGATAGAATAAAGAAAATGTTAATCAATTAAATAATTAAGATTATTTAATTAATAGATGAATTAAAGTTAAAGTGAATCAATTAAATAATTGACATTATTTAATCATGACCATGGAAGAAATACGAATTATTAAGAATATTGAAGTCGAAAGCTTATACCATATTTTGGTGTCTACAGTACCTAGTTTCACTAATTTATAGTTTAACAAAGACAAGTTCAAACCCTGATAAAAGTATTCGTCTATGCTCTAAAACTTACTTTTCTCTCTTTGCACACCACAACCATTGTTTTAATTCATCAATGTTCTTTCAAATGGATGATCTTGCGTGAGGTAGTGGATTGTGGAAGCAACTGGATGCTCAAGGTGGTGCCAAGTACGTGTGTTTCTTGCCACCTTTATCAATTATTTTTACTATGCATTAATTACCTTGAACAAAGTTACAATCATGCCATATTAGTGTTTACATCACAAAAAACTTGATTCATGCATCGGGGCCGACCTTTGAAAGGAAAGTGACATCGGTGGAAGATGTGTTAGGCTTGCATGTCATGTTAGTCCCCATGGGGCAACAACATCAGAAGAAGCATCCAACTTAGATGTTGAATGACTAGCTAACAATAAGATTTGAAACATCCAACACCTGGTCTCAAATAGTTATCAGGGTCGGGATTTTAATTATCGGGTTTATGGGAACTAGGTGCAAAGGATACCCAAGTGTGGGTAAAAAGTAATACCGATATGGTTCAAAATCAACTCAATTCCCAAAACTCCCAAATTTCAATTTTGAAGAAAATAAAAGTCATGACTGGGCTTAACCAAAGAAGTGCTAACACATACACACTTAGGAAAAAAATTCTTGGGTGAAAACTCACTGGGCACAATGACTAGCTAGGAATAATGTGAGTTTTGCAAAATATGCACTACACTTGGAGCAACAACACCCGACACTCGAAAACACAAGATTTTGAATAATCAATAAAACGATAGGGATTGCAAACATGCCAAGCCTAGGAAGACATCAATTTGAGTGGGAGCTAGGAACCTTGGAGTAAGAATTTCATTTTACCATTTCTTTCAAAAGAAACACACCAATGCAAGTAGAAAGAAAAGAAAGAGAAAAGTGGGAAAAAAAGGGGGGTTCATATTTTGCGAAAGGAAAAATGGGGTGTGTTGTGGGACCACACAACAAATCCCTCACAAGGCACTAGTGGTTTATAACTAGTATCATGAACTACATGCACAATGCCCTTGTGGGGGAACTTTAAACAGTTGTTGACTACAAAGTTAATGTTGTTCATAGAGGCTAGCCATGGAATGCCTAGATTGACTCTAAATAGGCCAGACTCTGGAATCACAACAAATGACACATCTATAGCCTTGGGTCCAACCAAGATAGACAAATAAATGGTACCCATAGGGGCAACAAAAATCCTATCATGAGTACGAAGAGTGGTCCGCGACTCTTCGTATTTCTCCTTATGTAAATTATTTATGAACAAGGTTTCCATCGTTACCACATTCACCCGACTCATTGGATCGACTATGATGCTAGTTACGACATTGCTATTAATCTGAGCAGGAATGCACAATGAGGAATCCTCCTTGTTTAGTGGAAAATATTGTGAGGTAAAAGTTATGTTAGGAGTAGCACTCACATTCGCTGCAAGAGGCATACACATGAATGTGACCATGTTCATGTACTCAGATGAGACTAGTTTAGAAGATGTAGAAGGCTTTGTGACTAGATTTAGCAAGCAATGACCTTCTCAGATTCTATTGTTGTATGTTGAAGATTCCTTCTAACTATGTATCTAGAAGTCATAGATTGGGTCGTAAAGCTCATAAATGCTTCACAACACATGAATC
Source organism: Sequoia sempervirens (assembly GCA_007258455.2). Classification (NCBI taxonomy): domain Eukaryota; kingdom Viridiplantae; phylum Streptophyta; class Pinopsida; order Cupressales; family Cupressaceae; genus Sequoia; species Sequoia sempervirens. The sequence goes on along the minus strand of VDFB02358134.1, from coordinate 25,073,617 downwards.
TATGACACACCTAAGCCATGAGAGAAATATTTTCAACGTACAAAGAAACGAAAAGAGGGACGTTCATGTCAGGTTCACCAAAATGTTGAGAAGGGGGATTCACTATCCCCAAGCCTCTCAGGTCATAGAAGAGCCTAAGGGAGAAAATTGTCCTAAACTACCTTAAGACTACCTTGACTTTAGATGGAAGGGACAAGCTGAAAAAGAAGGGAAAATAGGACTTTGTTTCCCTTATGTTTTATGACAGAAGTTTCTTGGAAGTGGGTGAGAAGATTGTAGATTTCTCATACTATAGACCGAATGAATCTCTGCCAAATAACGGTAGCACATGGGTCAAACTTCAATGTGTTGCATTAGAGCCTCAAAGACGTCCTGGCATCCTATACCAATAGAAGGTCAAGTGGCAAATAGAAATAGATAGTCTATTAACAACCCAAAATTTTTGGTCTTTACAATTCAATAAAAATGTATGGAAATGCAAACTACAACAAGAGGAATACTATAACTTATTGATATAAATGAAATGAAAAAGAAGAAACAAGAATAATGCCAACTTACTCAAGTTTGAATTCTCTAGATAGCTCCTCACGAATGAATAGCACCTACACACACAATAATAAAAATGTTGGGGCTATGTTTTGAGGTTTACCTTACTCAAAGCCCTCTTTGGTGTTCCCACCTCCACAGATAGTCAATGGACCATAATATGTAGAAAAGTGATAAAGAAGTAGAGAGAATTGACACAAGATAGTAGAGAGAAAAGATAGCCTAGATGCTACTCTACAAGTAGGATAATGAAAATAGACAAATAGACACAATATCACCTCCCCTTCTTTGAGCACTCAAAGCTAAAAGAGGAAGGAGAAAAAGAATATCACCATGCCAATAGAGTAGAGCCTTGGCAACCTGCAATAAAAATGGCATTAGAGCAACAAGATGGTATAGAAATGAAGTATGGAGCAAATAGAAGCAAGAGAGAGTCAAAAAGAAGCAAGAGAGACTTGGTAGAATCTAGAGAGTTTGAGAGAGTGAAAGAATGAGGTTAAAATGACCAATTTGGAGGCAAATGGTAATTTTGGGGTGGTCAAAGTTTGAAGGAGGACATTACATTTTCTTGGTGGAAAAAACTATAATGTTTCCAATGTTCCCTAACACGTAAATCTTGTTAGGACAGTAGTGCGACATGCAAATGTCCATGTGACATGCACGTGTCCCCAAAAAAAATTCCTTCACCAACACAAAATGACAAGGACATGTGTGCAAAGTATGGTAAAAGCGATGGGCTTTTGCATTATCAAACTTGTAAGGCTAAAATGAGGGTAATATAATGGGAATTTGCATTAGGTGCAAATTTATGCCATCACAAAAAAATAAAAAATATCAAAAATTATGGGTTGGAAATACCACAAACTCTTTATATGGATCAAGGAATTAAGGGTTAAGTAATGGACATGTCAATAAAGAAAGCTCTAAAATTCCAACATAAAGGAGTGGTAGGGAAAGAAAGGAAGGCATGATAGGATGGAGAAGTATAAAACCATAAAATAAATAAAGGAAAGTGGATTTGGGAGAAAAATCATACTAAAATAAGTAAACAATAACATATTAACATAGGAGAGATGAAATAATACAACTAATATGTATAGGCACAGCTTAATTAGAAAAAATACATTACAAATTCACCCCACTCAATTTTTTTTGTCCTCAAGAAATTTTAGGTTTAGATGTTCCAATATTTATGGTCCTTTTCACATAAAATCCTCCATAGGAAGATATTTTAACCATATTAAATAATCTTTGGTGCTTTTTTTTCTCAACTTCTCTCCCTTACATCCATGATTACTTTTAAAATCAATACTAGTTTTACCTCCTCATCAATTAGGGGCAACTCATTGAGGGTTATATTTTTTACCAACACATTTTTTATAGTATAGCAAATGAAAAATATTATGCATCTTGTTTTCCTCTTTCAACACCAATTCATAGTTCACTTTGTTGATTCTCCTAAAAAATTGTAAGGTTAATAGAATGGTGGTTTGAGCTTCTCCAACCCACTTTCTTTTAAGGAGGATTGCTTGTATAGATGCATTCTAACAAAAACCATATCTTTGATCTTGAATGTTCTCTTGATACTATGGTTATTTGTAGACACTGTATATTAGTTTTGAGCCTATTGGAGATTATTCTTAAGTGATTTCATAATATCTTAACTCTACTTGATCATGTCACTTTCTCTCGGTACTCTACTATTTATTAGAATAAGATCAATGAAGCTTCAAGCTTCATACCACAAAAATTCATGAATAATTTCCTCTTTATTGACATACGATAGGCGGTGTTGTAATATTTCCCCCCAAGTAGGTCAATTTAATCTATGAATTCTACTAATCAACAACATAATTTCTCAAATAACATTCCACTAATATGTTCACAATCTAAATTTAGCCATCTATTTGTGAGTGGTAGCTAGTTATATAAGTGAGCTTTGTTCCCACCAAAAGGAAATGTTATTTTCAAAATGAAATGATGAAATGATTGTGTCTATCACTAATGATGTTCTTGGAGACTCTATGGAGTTCCATCACTTTCTTGAATACATTAACCATGTGTAGCACCTTAAAATATTTAAAGATGCAGGAAATAAATTTGTGTACTTTGTTAACCTATTAATAACAACATATATGTAGTCTTTTCCTTGGACTTTAAGAAGTCTCATGATGAAATCTATTTAAAAAAAATTATAATCCAAGATGGGTAAGTGATGCAAAGGATTTGTTGGGAATGCCTATTTTATTTTATTATATTGACAAATGATTCATTATTTAATATGGATAAGGATGTCATATTTTAATCCCTTCCACATTTGAATATTTCCTTGATTGATTAATAGGTTTTAAAGTACCTAAGGTTTCTTATATTAATGGGTTGTTGTGAACTACTTGCAAAATACTCCCCTTTATCCTAGATTTTAGTAGCAAGTAGACTCTTCCATTGTAGAGAATGAGTTTATTGTAAACTTTGTACCTATCATCCAATAGCTTCTATTTTAACACATTTACTATAAATGTGTTCTTGGCATATTCTACTTTGACTTTATTCTTTAAATCCGTGAAGATGTGATACATGGAACACAACTTTGATCATTTGGATAATGCAATTCATTTAACATTCTCGATATAAAAATCATAGGCCTAGATTTTTCTCACCCACTTTTTCTACCACTCATTGATATCCTTTTTATTGAAGAAATAACTCAAGTTTTTATGATTAATTTTAACCACAAATCAACCACCCACTAAGTATTTGATTAATGTATGCATGATTTCAAGTATTTCCCTGTCATATATAGAAAATCAAATTTCCACCTATGTGATTTTATGGCTCTTAAAATTAATCAAGAAATTTTTACGCTTGAGAAAAACTATAATCCATCCCCCTAATACATTACATTATAGTGCAAAAGGAATGGAAAAATATAGGATTTCTAACATATGACACAAAATCATTCCATTTTTATTCTATTAATTATGTTTTGTGCACCCTCAATCCATGCAAACTATCATTTCTTAGATAGTTTAGTTAATGACATGAAAATTTGAGAAAAATACTTCAAAATATTCCTATAGTAGCTACAAAGGCTAAAGAATCCCCACAATTGTGTCAAGGTCTTTAGGGGAGGCTAATTCCAAATGGATTTAATCTTCTCCATATCCACCTACATTCACTTTGTGTTGATGATGTGAGCTAGATACAAGATCTTTTTTATATCAAACTCACACTTTGACTCATTGGAAAATGATGTTTGCACTTCTAGGATTTCCAACACTTCATCAATGTTCCATAAATTCTCCTATCATATCTTGATGTAGATCAATATTTCATCAAAGAAGACAAGGCTAAACTTTCTAAGATTCTTTCAAAAGAACTAATTCATACATGAGTAGAAGGTTATTAGAAAATTGGTCAAACCAAATGGCATGACCAAAAATCCATAGTGCCCATAGTGACAACAAAAATCAATCTTATGAACATCATCCTCTCAAACCATAATCTGATGGTAGCCTAATAAAAGATCTAATTTTTAGAAATAGACTTTTCCATGAAGCTCACTTATAAATTAATTTATCCTACAAATGGGATACTAGTTCTTCATAGCTTTATTTTTCCATTCCTTGTAGTTGATGTGCATCCACATGGTATCATATTTCATCTTTAGAAAAAATATAGAGGATGCAAATAGTCTTGAGTAGGGTTAGGTATGCCCCATTTCTATTAGTTCTATAAAAAAAAAAAATTAATTTACTTATTGTGTCTCTGAGGGTAGTGGTAGGCAATAGTAATGACAAGCTAAATTCTCTCCTCTAGCTTAATGATGTGTTAAAAGTCCCTATTTGGAACTCACCAAGGAGCAATGTTTTTGAAAAAAAATGTGCCTATGCAAGATACCTTTCATCTCCACACGATACACATTATTTCCTTTGGTAAGTTTTATGAAAATCACCAAGAAATAATTTCCCCATATCTCTTTCTTGTGGTAGGAAATCCTCTCCATTATCCTAACTAATACATTGCTTTATTATTATTATTTGTCACTCCCCATAGTATCACCTATTTTCCCTCTAATTAAAACTTTAATTTTATGGTTTAGAATTATTGCATGGTCTCTTATAATGAGTGTAGCCAATGGATACCTAGGACCAAATATATCGCTTATTTTGATAATGTAGAATTCATCCTATATGTCATATCCACATGAATTGAGATTCAATTGAGAGATATTTTGTCACATTTGATGGTGAAATAATCGGATACCATAACACTAAATACTTCAAATTCCATGTGCTAAACCTTTCTTGGGAATTAGTCCCTCATTAATGAATTTATGGGTGACATTACTGTTAATAGTTGTATTCACCCTTTGACCTCATTAAACCTAATCAATATAGAAGGAATTATATATTTTAGTATAAGAGAGTGTGGCAAGAGTGCTTCTTGATATGTCTCCTTCCTCTTTTGACTAGTATGAACTTCTTTTGCAAAGTTCATATTTGCGTTCTTCTTCACTTCGTGGCTTAGGCTCCTCAAATCCCAATTCATCATCAAATATTACCTCGATGTAGTGTACTCTTGGGTAGTTGTACATTTTTATAAAAGACCTTCTCTAGAATGAATGTTTTGTTCTATAACTTATTCTTATGCATGGAAGTCTCTAGTGTTATCGCATAATTTATGGCTTTATGTAGGGTAGGTGGCTCAAAGGCTTTGACTAATTTCTTGAGATATTTTCATAATCCTTCAATGAGAATCATAGTCAATCTTCTCTCTATGATGTCTAGCACCATAACCATCAACTTTGAAACTTTGTAATATAGTTCTCCACTAAACCATATTTTTAAGCTAAGTAGAATATTTGAAATAAACTTTAGGATCCTTCTAATCAAACCTCTTCATCAAAATTTTATTAAATTTATCATTTGATGTGATAGATTCCTGAGCTCGAGTGATCAAACCATGGTAATTATAGTGTCTTGTACACCTTACATAAAAAATGAATTATTTAATTATATAAAATAAATATTTATTTGTAGTTCATCTCACATGATGTGCTTAGCCACATTAAATATTTATTTGGGTCCACTTGTAAATTTATATGTGACATTGGTTAGATATTTATGTGTGGGTTGCACATGAGAAAAATATTTATTATTAGGAAATATTAGTACCAAAAATTAAATGTTGAAGTTCACTTTATACCATATGACCATTTGCACGGGGTTTGAATTTCTGAGGAATTCTCTTTAATTTAATTTTTAATGCCATAAGGTCTCAAGGAAATGTTTATCCTTATGGAAATCTTGGATTTTAATGAAATTTCCTGAAAACAATAAAGTGTCACTCTTAATAATCTATAAATTCAGGTATTTAATTAATAACCTTAATTGATATGATTGATGATCCTAGTTTATGGTCTAGTTTTGGGTAGAATTTATGGTTTATTTGTTGAAGATATCATGGACCTTGATGTTAAGTGTTGATACTTTTTATGATATTTCCTTAGAACTATTGACATTGGGCTTAATCTTATTTATACAAACCTTTAATGATAATGGCATGTTATATGGACTATTTATATTAATTTTGCATGTGGTTAATGAATGTTCTTTAAGGTGGTTACAGATATGCAATTATTGTGTGTACTAACATTGCCATGCAAATATAATTTGAGGATTAATGTCCAGCAAGGGAATCGTTCAAAGGTCAAAGGAGGAGGAGGGCAGGAGATTCCCCATCCAAATCAAATGTAACCACCTTGTAGTGGTCTTTATTGATGTTGAGAAAATGTGTGTATTACTGCGATGCTAAATCTGCAGTTGGACATGCATGTCTGGCCGAATTCCATGCATGCATAACTGTTGCCCCACTTTCTATGTTTTCCCTAAATGGCATCCTCCCAGTTCATGGAGTTGATAGCCCTGTTTAGTTGATAGTATAAATAAGGATCAGATGCTCCTTTTCTGGAGGTTGTACAATCTAATATTGTATTTGCATTCTTAAAGTTTTCAATAATATAGTTATGCTAATCTTTTGTACTCATGTTTTTTGATGAATAAAATAAATTTTTGAGTTCGAGCATCTAAGTTTTTGTTAGTAGTAAAGGATACTCATCTAAGGGGCCCACTTGGTGAGCAATCCATCCTTTAGCTTATTTTAGTATAGTTATTACTTTTTGTTTAGTAATTAGTTAAGAATCTGGCGCTGACTGTTCCTACAGCCACTAGAATTCCATTGTGTGACTATTCCTACAACCAAAGCAGATAGAGTAGTTTTATGTTTGTTGTTCATATTTTCATTTCTATCATGCATTTCAAAGCTTAGTATAGTTGTTGCTTGATGTTCAGCATTTATGTTATTCCCTTCTAATCAATTTACTTTCAGCTGTGTCTTTCTTAGTTGTAGAATGAAAATGGCTACTTTGAGTTCCTAGTGCACATACTACGCTAACCCATTTCAAGTTCACATCCCTGGGTTGACAAGTTAAATTCACCTTCATGATGATTGAATAGCTATTAGTTTAGATGTCCAATCTCTGAATCACAATTGTAAGAGCTTATTTGTTAAATCATTGCAAGAGGCCAACATTTTTGGTGCCATTGTCGGGGACGGTGTCAAACTAGGAAGTTCTTTGGATTCATTGGTAGTTTCTTTTTTTTAGTATTTTTGAAAGTTGTTCTTAGTATGCCCCTCATTTGGGAAGTAATGACCCCCCTTATTCTTTACCAATTCTTTGTGTGAGTTGGTTGATAGTGAGTTGATACTGCATGCATAGAGGAAGGAGAAGGGATGCTTATGGGATATTCCTTCCTAACAATCCTAATCCATTCTAGCTAGTTGAATACTAGAACCTGCCAAGAGAAGAAGAAGAAGATCTACACCCCTTTGCTAATGCATTTCCTAATCTGACTAGCTCTAAAATTTCCTCTGAGGACCAAAATTAGCTTGAGAACCCCTTTGCTTTAGAACTACATCAAGCAGGCATGGGTGATGCAAATAGGAATAGACCCAACCAACTAGCTTTTCCTTTCCTCATTGCCCATCAGAATGAAGTTGACAACATCAAAAATATCCCTTCTTTAGCACTCCCCAAGTTTTATGGAATTGAAACAGAAGATCCTAATACCTTTTTGTTTGAGTTTGACATACTCTGTAGGAGTTATGATTATACCATCGATTCCCATAGGCTTAAGCTATTTCCTACCACTTTAAAAGAAGTTGTAGTAAGATGGTTCATGAGCCTAGGCAGAGATACTATGGAAACTTGGGAAGAATGAAGACAAAATTCCTTGAGAAATACAAGGAATATTGTAGGGGTAGTGACATGAGAGGAGGACATTTTTAGGATGCAACAAAAGGAAGATGAGATCCTGGAGGATTATATTGCAAGGTTTTTTATTTTCCTACAAAAATCTCCACACCATACACTCAATGAAGACTAAAAAAAATTGTTTTTCCTTAGAGAAATCAATGACAATTGCACTGATGCCTTGGACCTGATGGGAGGAGGAGATATCTCTCGAGTTCCTTGGGAAGATATCAAGAAAATATGTCAGAACTACTCTAGGGAAGCTTCAAAGAAAGGGAGAGCTTACCAATCTTCCATGGGTAAGTCATCTACTGGTGAAGTTTCAAGAATGGAGATTACTCATTTGTTGGTAGACCTCAAGCAAGAAATTATAAACAATCTAGCTACTCAGCTAGATACACTTTAGGCCAAGAAGAAGCATGAGGAGGTAGAGGCAATGTTGGCAGAGTATTTCCCCCATTGCAGAAAAAAGGACTACAGATGCAAGATGGTAGCTAATATTGAAGGCAAGTAGATTCCACCTGAGTTCAAGCAAATCTATATTGAAGAAGATCAAGTCTACTATGTTGCACAAAGGAGGCCTTGGGCTCCAAGACAAGGTATGCCACCAAATCCACTCTCTTATGTTGGGCCATATTTCAATTCCTATTCACTTGACAACCAATGGTAGCCCTCATATCCATCTAGCTATGGAGGATATCGACCACAGCCTTGGAGTAACCCTCCAAATGCTTGGCCTAATCATCAAAAATCTTCACCCTAGTGTAAGTAGTCTCAAGGGAATTGGCAGCAATTTCAAGGGCATTGATAGCCACCTCCAAGAAATTGGCAACAAACAAATCAATGGAGGGGAGGATAGCAATGGCCTACCCAGAAAACCAGTTACATACAACCACCTTCTCAGCCCCAATAGCCTACTATAATGCCTCCACCTGCTAATTCAAGCTCAAATGCACCTAAACCTACTCAGTTACCAGCTCAGCTCACACCCAATCTAAATAACAAACCACAACAGCAGCCTGTATACTTTGCTAATTTAAATCAATTCCCTACATGTGTTGTGAGTATAAGTGAAATCCACTTGCATTTAGGAACTACTCTACCAACCCCTTCCAATCCCATTATCACTGAGCTTCATGTGGAAGAGGAAAAGGAACCTTTGAATGATCCCATTTAGCCAAGTGAACCCAAAAATCCTGAACCAGTCCATGTCAAGTAGACTAAACAAGAACCACCATTTCCTTAGAGATTGGAAGTTTCTAAGAAGAAGGAAGAAAAGGAGGATACAAATTTTGACATCTTGGATCATCTAAAGCATATATGTGTCCAGATACCTTTATTCCAAGCCATAAAGGATGTCCTAATCTATGGTAAGGAAATCAAGGAAGCATGCCTCAAGAATCCAAGAAGGAAGAAGAAAGACCCCACTACAGTTCATGTGGTGGGATAGCTAGTTGACATCATGCTTGGAAAAGTTACTATCCCTAAGTACAATGACCCAGGTAGTCCTGTGGTAGCAGTTGTTATAAATGGGATTCAAATAAAGAATGCTCTAATTGATTTAGGGGTAGCAATAAATGTAATGACCAAGGACATCCTATAGCAACTAAATGTTGCAAGCATGAGATCTACTCCTATTGTCTTGAAGCTTGTTGATAGTTCTACTGTTAAGTCTAATGGTATAGTGGAGGATCTTGTGGTGATTCTAGACTCCTGGGAGTACCTAGTGGACTTCATGATTCTTTCTCCTAAAGCTACACTAGGCGAGTATCCCATTATTCTTGGAAGGCCATGGTTAGGAACTGCATATGTATATATTAGATTTCATTCAGGTGACATGACTATTTCTGATGGGAATAGTACCAAAAATTTTGTTCTTTATCCTCCTACTCAGCCATCTCGTGATGAGGATAATCCTATTTGGCCACATGTTGGTGAAGAGGTTGAGGAAATTAATTATGTGGTACAGCTTATGATGTTAGGTAGAAGCTCCTTCATGTAGCTTCAAGACAAAGATGAATTATTGGTTAACATCATTCAGAACCATTGTGAAGTGGAGGAAGAATCATCTTCTCATTCTGCTACTCCAATCAAGACACTTCTATTTGTTCTTCCTGTAGCCACTGTTCCTGCAGCCACTCTTCTTGCAACCACTGATCTTCCAGATAGACTTCCTACAGCAATATGTATGTCCCATACATTGCTGCCATATGAACTCAAGGTACCATTTGTTAATGAAGTAGTTGTGAGAGTTAACTACACAAGTACATGTGTCAGAAGGAAAGTATATGAATGTTAACAACAAACTGAGTGAAGAACAATAATTACTATTGGAAAACTTATTAAGGACCCATAAGCATGCATTTGTGTGGTACTATCATGATATTAAGGTTTTGGATCATAAGCTTTGCACTCACATAATTTATATTAGAGATGATTGCACCCCAGTGAAGTAGCCACAAAGAAGAATTAACCTTGCATTGAGAGAAATTGTAAAAAGAGAACCATAGAAGTTGCTAGATGTAGGATTTATCTACCCCATTTCAGATAGCCAGTGGGTGTCTCAATTAGTGATTGTGCCTTAAAAATGAGGGAAATGGCGAGTTTGTGTTGATTATAGGGAACTTAATGCTACCACCAAAAAGGATCATTTTCCCTTACCTTTCATAGATCAAGTTTTGGACTCACTTGTAGGAAAACAATAATTTCCTTTTCTAGATGGATTCAACGGCTACAACCAAATCCAAATTGCACCAGAGGACTAGGAGAAGACCACTTTTACCTATCCATGGGGGACCTATTCCTACTCAATACTCCCATTTGGCTTATGCAATGCACCTGCAATTTTTTAGAGGGTAGTCATTAGCATATTTTCAAACATTTCTCATGATTGCATGGAAATTTATATGGATGATTTCACTACCTATGGTACTAATTTCAATGAAGCATTGGAGAATCTCAGGAAAGTCCTATAGAGATGTGAAGATCAAAAAATCTCTTTAAATAGTGAAAAGTGCTTCATGATGATGCATGAAGGTGTAGTTCTTGGGAACTACATCTCTCACAAAGGAATTCAAGTAGATCCTGCAAAGATTGAGCTAATCTCAAATCTGCCCACGCCTGCAAAGCAAAAGGATGTTAGGAGTTTCTTGGTCCATGCAGGCTATTATAGGTAGTTCATCAAGGATTTTAGCAAAATAGTAGCACCATTGTATACCCTCCTCACTAAAGATGTTGAAGATTGTGGCAATGCATTTTCTTATTTGAAGGTAGCCTTGACTCATGGTCTTGTACTCAAAGCACCTAATTGGGAGCTTCCTTTCCACATCCATATAGATGCATCAAATTGTTCCATAGGAGTGGTCTTAGGACATAAATAAGGAGCTATTGAAAATGCCATTTATTTTGTCAACAAAAATTTGCAGGGGGTTGAATTCAACTATACAATGATAGAGAGAAATTTTGGCAGTGATTTATGTTGTGAACAAATTCAAGCACTACATAACAAGCTATCAAATCTTTGTGCACACTAATCATGCAACCATTAGGTATCTCATGAATAAACCTTTGATCATAGGTAGATTGACAAGATGGTTGTTTTTGATGCTAGAGTTTGACATAACCATTGTGGATAAACCAGGGAAGGTCAATGTTGTTGTAGATTTCCTTTCAAGGTTGACTACATCAAGGGATAATCAATCCATAGATGACTCTTTTCCTAATGAGCATCTATTCTCTATCAGTGTACAAACACCCTGGTATGCTGACATAGCTAATTATTTGGTCACAAGTAGAGTTCCTCTTCACTTCTCTCTGAAAGAGAGGACACTCATTGAAAAATCTTTTCCTTTCTCATGGATTGTTACATGTTTGTTTTATACTAGAGCAGACCATGTCATGAGGAAATGTGTGAGAAATGTGTGAGAGAAGATGAGACATATGACATTTTTCATGCATGCCACAATGAACTGTGTGGAGGGAATTTTGCAGCCAAGAGGATAGCAATGAAGATTTTGAACACAGGATATTACTGGCCAACACTCCACAAGGATGCAGGAAGGTATACCAGAAAATGTGATAGATGTCAAAGAATGGGTAGACCAACCAGATCTGATGAGATGCCACTTTTCCATTAGGTATTAATCACTCTCTTTGACAAGTGGGGATTGGATTTTGTAGGACCTATTGAACCTCCATCAAATAGTAAGTCCTATATTCTGGTATGCACTGATTATGTAACTAAATGGGTAGAAGGTAAAGCCATGAAGCATGCAAGAGATAACAAGGTTGCATAATTTCTTTATGAAGATATTTTCACAAGGTATAGAGTTCCAAGAGAGATAGTGAATGGTCAAGGGGCTCGATTCACATCAACCCTTGTTGCAGCACTAGTTAATGAGTACAACATCAGACACAAGAAGTCTACTCTTTATCACCCCTAGGCCAATGGACAAGTTGAGGTGACCAATAGAGAAATTGAAGATATTCTAACCAAGATAGTAGCTATCCATAGAAATGATTGGGAAAAAATATTACTAGAATTTGTTTGGGCCTACAGAACTACTTGGAAAACAACTACAGGCTTCACTCCATTTGAGTTATTGTATGGAAAGACAGCCATGATGCCCATTGAATTTGAACACAAGACTCTTCAGACTGTAGTAGATTTGTGTATGGATATCTTTGAGGAACAAAGAGAAAGAGTATTGCAGCTGAATGATTTGGAAGAGATGAGGAGAGAATCCCTGCATCACACAGAGGTAGTGCAGAATTATAGAATCAAGTGGCATGATAAATTCATCAAGGACAATAAATTCAAACCAAGAGATTGGACCCTACTCTATGACTCAAAGTATCAAGAAAATGCAAGAAAATTGCAGACAAGGTGGCTAGGACCATATGAAGTTGTTGAAGTATTCCCTAATGGTGTTGTACAGCTCATTACTATTGACCCAGTCATATTTAAGTTGTTTGTCAATGGTCATCACCTCATATTATATCACAATATGGCTTCCAAGGAGGAGTTCCTATAGCAATTCACTCAACATGTTGCACCCGAGCTTCTTGTAGCCAAAGGAAGTGGACCCAGTGTCCCTCCTTCTAGCTAATTAAGGTATGTACTTTTCATAATAAATACTTCCACTCCCGTGGGAGTCCATTTCTTCGCCCATCCGCCCATCCATTTCCACCTTTCTCTCTTCCATCAAATCACTTCATTCAACTCCACTCCACCTTATTCCACCTCATCTTTATTGATTTCTCAACTTATTTCTTAAAAGGTGAGCAGTACTTTCTCCACAATCTTTGCAATGAATCCTCCACACATTCAGGTATGTGCACATTAATTTCTATATCTTAATTGTCTTTTAGTGTATTCATTTAATTGTTGTATGTTAGTATGGACATTCATCATAACATGCCAATATTCCCTACCCTGTCAAATCATCATCCCGCATGTGAGGACACATGCCCAAATTTAGGTTGGGAGGGAGGAAAAAGATGTGAATATTTTACCCACGTGTCAATCCATGTTGGTCTACATCAGTAAAATTTAAATTGAGCCAATTTGAAATATGAGTGAGAGGATGACTCGCATGTGTGAGTGACACCAGCTGTCATCGCCATTTATTTCCATCATAGCTTTCCTTTATTACTTCTTCCTTTCCATTATTGACCTTGTCATATCTCAAGTTGTGTTGCAAACAAAAGGTAAAAAGGGAAAATTCAGTCAACATTGGCATTGGAAATTTAGCAAGTGTTGTAGGAAGGTGAATCTGGTTCAGATGAGAATTGCAAGAAGGAAACTACAGAGTGTTTGTTTGATTGTAGACAATGGGAGGTGGATTAATTCAAAATGAACCCACTGTGCGTGATGTATTATTGCAGGATGCACAATGCCTAGCTGAATTCAAAAACTATGGGTGGATAGACTACTTCCTGAAGCTTGATGATTTTGATGAAGGAATTGCACTAGAATTCACCCAGACATTGTCTAAAGGGAAGGTTACAGTAAAAGGGCTAGAGGTCATAGCAACTGAGGAAAGAATTGTAGAAGTTACATGGCTACCTACTGATGGTGAAAATTATCCTACTTCCACAGACGTCGGGTCAGGTAGGGCCAAATTTATAGAGCTGAACGACCCTCCATTGAGCATAGATAAACAAGGTGTTGAGAGAATGTTTTTACCCGAGCCATGAAAGCAAATAGCCATTTATGTCATAAAATACATCACTTGTGAAGGTTGCCAGTCGAATTTGCATTTTGTGCACTTCAAGCTTTTGAATCATATGAGGCACGGAAGGAGGATGAATGTGTCGAACGTGCTATATAATCTTCTTTCAATCATGGAAGTCGAGACTCGGAAAGGTAGGGACAATTTCGTTTCCCACCATTGTTTGATTAAATTGCTAGTTGAGAAGTCTATGCATGATGTATCTGGAATGACCTGGGAAGAATTCATAAAAATTGATCAAATTAGACCTGAGCACTTGCAACCTAGGGTTTTACCTCAACCCCATAGTTCTAGTAGGAGATTGAGCATAGCTAAAGCCACTCTTGGTGCTTGAACCTCTAGCGCAGGCCCTAGTGCAAACCCTCCTATAGCAGAAGAAACCATAGAAATTAACTCTTTTGGGACAAAGCACTCAGACAAAGAAAGTTCTTCACCTGACTCTGATGATAATGTTCCACTTGGAATGTTAATGAAAACTAGGGCACAGAAGAAATAGGTAGAAACAAGAAAAGGAAAATCCAAAAGGTAGATAGCAAAAAAAGAGGTGCCAAGCTCTAAGAAGAGAAAGGCTAACACTATTAATCCTGGAGCCAAAAAAAAAATGAGATCCCTCCTAGGAAAGCAAGACCAATCAGGTCAGCCTTTGGTATGCCTCTGCAGGAAATCCCTAAATCTAGAGAAATATCACAAGGGGACATAGAAACTCCAATGGGGCAGGAGAATGTCGAGGAAGAAGATATATTTAAGACGTCAGTAAACATAACATTAGTCGATCTTGCTAACATTGCAGAACAAGTCAAAAACCAAGATTATGAGGAAAATCAATATTTCCTATAGCAAGAGATCCTGCAACAAAAGCCAAAACAAGAACAAGAATAGGAATTCCTACAGCTGGAATTGACAAGACAGCTTGAAACCTTGCAACTAGTATCATATGAGGAGCAAGAATCAGTGCCAAGAAAAATGTTGGTAGTAATTCCTAACCCCCTAATTTTTCAATGCACAAGGTAGCCATGCATTTATGGAAAGAGATGCAAAGAAGAAAAGAGGAATGGAAGGAGGAAAAACGTAGGTTGAAAAAGGAAATTCAAAAGAGAGATGAGGAAATCGAAGACAAAAATGCAGAAATTGCCACCTTGAAGAAAGTGGATGATATGGCAGCCTTGGTACCACAAATTTTAGAGTGCAAGACCCCTCCAAGGGTCTATGCTTTGCATTTGAAGGAGAAGTATCTTTCTTTTAAGCTGGCCAAAATTATTTCAGGTTTGAACCCTTCTATTGAAACTCCTATTGAATTTTTTAATGCTTATCGGATTACTTCCCTTGAAATGAATAATTTGTTGAGTGAGTTTTATTTTCATAACTATGTTGTGACTCAAGACCATGATTGGAACCCACTGTTGTATGTTGGAGATATCCAATTAAGGGCATTTATGTCTTGGGTACAAAATGAGATTAGTTGTGGACAACAACATGGGGCTTACAAGCAATTGGAGTCTAACATCCCTCTGCCCATCAGGGTTGAATCAAGCAATCCAAGGGACATTTACAGGGAATGGCACATAATTCTTTTCAAACCTAGCTATGGTAATAGGATTATGCCATGGATAGAAGCAATCTGCAGTGAGTATGAGGTAAAGGAAAAAGCAAAAGAGGAAACCATGAAGAGATACCTCTCCCAAAGATGGAACAGCCTAACTGATGATCTCAAATAGGTTGAGCCTCATTCCATCTAGAACTATGCTACAGCTCTTAAAAGAATTGGTAGATATATTCACATTGGAAGGACAAAAGGGCAATTTTGGTTTCCCCTGACTTTTCAGCCACCCATCCTAATGTGGCCTGTACCGAACTTTAGGTTCTACCAATATGATATTACTGCAGAGAAAAAGAGATGAAATAGATTGGACATATTGGGAGGATTCTATTGGGACCCTGATTCACGAAAAGCAAACACAGATGTAGGGAAGTTCTCAGTTGCAAATTTTAGAGCATTGACCAAGCAAAAGAACAACCCTTCCCCTGCTGGAGGATGAGCATGACCTTAGGTTGGGGGGAGTGATGAGCCTAGTTTATGGTCTAGTTTTGGGTAGAATTTGTGGTTTATTTGTTGAAGATATCATGGACCTTGATGTTAAGTGTTGATACTTTTTATGATATTTCCTCAGAACTATTGATATTGGGCGTAATCTTATTTTTGTAAACCTTTAATGATAATGGCATGTTATATGGACTATCTATATTAATTTTGAATGTGGTTAATGAATGTTCTTTAAGGTGGTTACAGATATGCAATAATTTTGCATACTAACATTGCCATGCAGATATAATTTGAGGATGCTAAATTGAGGAAGACACCGCCAGCTGGGCATGCACCATAACATCCAACAAGGGAATCATTCAAAGGTCAAAGGAGGAGGACGGCAAGAGATTCCCCATGCAAACTGAATGTAACCGTCTTGTAGTGGTTTTTATTGATTTTGGGAAAATGTGCGTGTTACAGCAGTACTAAATCTACGGTTGGACATGCATGTTTGACCGGATTTTATGAATGCGTAACCACCACCCCACTTTCCCTATTTTCCCTAAATGGCATCCTCCCAATTCGTGGAGTTGACTGCCCTATTTAGTTGATAGTATAAATAAGGATTAGATGCTCCTTTTCTAGAGGTCGCGCAATCTAATTTGTATTTGCATTCTTAAAGTTTTCATTAATACAATTATGCTACTCTTTTGTACTCATTTTTCTTGATGAATAAAATAAAGTTTTGAGTTTGAGCATCTAAGTTTTTTTTAGTAGTAAAGGATACTCATCCAAGGGGGGCCACTTGGTGAGAAATCCATCCTTTAGCTTAGTTTAGCCTAGTTATTACTTTTTGTTTAGTAATTAGTTAAGAATCTGGCACTGACTGTTCCTGCAGCCACTAAAATTCCATTTTGTGACTGTTCATGCAGCTAAAGAAAATAGAGTAGTTTTATGTTTGTTGTTCATATTTTCATTTATGTCATGCATTGCAAAGCTTATTATGGTTGTTGGTTGATGTTCAGCATTTATGTTATTCTTTTCCAAGCAATTTACTTTTAGCTTTGTGTCTTTCTTAGTTGTGGAATGAAAATGGCTACTTCGGGTTCCTAGTGCACATACTGTGCTGACCCATTTCAAGTTCACATCCCTAGGCTGACAAGTTAAATGCACCTTCATGATCATTGAATGACTATTCAGTTTAGATGTCCAATCTCTAAATTACAGTTGTAAGAGCTTAGTTTTTAAATCATTGTAGGAGGCCAACAATGATGTCACCCACTAATTCTCTGCTTGCATATTTTTGACATTATAATATATGGAAAATTGAGTTAGATCTAGAATCTTTGAGATGTGTTAATCCTATGTGTGATGTTTATTGATATTAGTTAGATGCATTTAAAAATTTGATGTAAATGTTAAATTTTATGATGATGTGATGCACTTGTTTCATTTTGATTATGGTTTATGGGCTAAAGTTATTGATGAAAATTTAAGTGCAAGTGTGTGTAGGTATATGTTGAAGATGAGAACATGGTTGAGGTAGGGGTGCTTAGCTGATTGACATCAATGAATATGATGGAATCTTGCATGTCACATCATGTAGGTTTATAAGTTTCACATTTTGCATATAGGTGGCCAAGTATAATTCTTTGAGTGTTTGCTTAGTGATTGTTTGGAAATGAAGAAAAATAGCGGAAATACATTAGAATCTAGTAGTAAGTTATAATAAAATTTAGTGATTAAAGGACTAATATGTTTATTTGGATGTTGAATATCATGTTTACTTTATTTGAAAAAATATTTTTTATTTAGAATAATGTAAATATAATAAAACAATATTATTACTATTGGCTCTAGGAAAATTCACCCCTAGAAAATTCATCACCAACAATTCACCAGAAGAAAATTCGCCACCAGCAATTACCAATTACCAATGGAAAAATTCATCCCAATAACATTTTTAATATATATTTCCAAGACTTTGAATTTGCTGATGTCATTACTATTATCCTATTTAATGCATGATTAATAAAAATTAAACTAATAAACTTAAAATTCAATTAAACAACTAAATAAATAATAGGTGAATCAGGTTTAAATTAAAAAAAATTAATTAAAAAAATTAATTAAATAAGCTAAATAAATAGAATTGTAAGAAAAATCATGCAAATTTTAATTTAAGATAGTTCCAATTCTGAATTAGAACTATAGTTCACTAAATTTGCATGGTATCTAAAACTAAAATTTGCATGATTTACCTGTCATTAAAATGAAATATAGATATGCTTGCCACAGATCAAATAAACAAAACCCAGTATAAGAAAAATTTATATTTGCTAATTGTATTTGATTTGTAATCCGTGCAGCCTTATTTTAACATGGCATTGAACCATTAATTATAACTGTACATGCACCTTGTTTGTTCTTGATCATGAGTTGAAGAGATAAGAAAATATATATTTCACAATAGGAATGCAATGTATCCACTTTCATTTATCATGTTTGTGCTCTCTGAAATTTTGTTAGTATGGAAATTAACTCATTTCCATTTCAATAGCATGTTTACAAGCTGTAAGTCCCACTGTATATGAATTTAAAACCCCTTTTTTATTTTATTGATTTCACATCCAAACCATATGGTTGTATTAATCAAGGGGAATGAAATGAGGATTGGATTCTAATCCATATAAATTTGGGACAAGGATATTTGGTAACTGTTTTTAAGGTGAAATCAAGTTTTTATTTATTTATTTAAATAAGAAGTTTAATTCTTGCATTTTAATCCTCGTTCGAATCTCTTATATTAATAGTCAAATCAACATAAAAAATTCCTTGAGTTATTGGTATTTGAAAACTATTTAAAATGGAACTGATTGGGAAAATAGAAGCATTTATTTATTTATTTATTTAAGGATATTATACCTGTTCTAAATTTTAAGTTTAAAACCAGGTAAATGTTCGTAAATTATTAGTCAACTGCTGTTACAAACTTCTCATTTATTAATGCAAATATTTCCAAATATTTTTTTGGTTTTGTTCCACTATTTTCTATCCTTCTCGAGAATTTTAATTTTTTTAATTTCATTAAAAAAGGAAAAAGTTATCACTGTTTTATCATAGCTATGTTAATCTGATCTTTTTGAGAATTTTGAAGTTTTCAAAATTTTAAATGTTTTAAATTTATTAGACATGCAAGTTATATTTAAATGTTAAATTAGGAAAATGATTGTTCTCTGTGTTTTTAGAAAGTTACCTTTCGAAATGAGTGTCAAATGTGGGTAATTAGGGAGTGTAGATTCTCCTTTTCTAGATCTAATTTTATATTATTGTATATGAAATTATGCTTGGCCAAGTTATTTAGACCATTGAGATGGATTTATTTATATATTATTACTCTCTGCCATATTCTAGTATCGAACATAGCATCTAGTATGATAGAAATGCATGTAGATATACTAGGCATGCACAAAATTCCATCATGTTTGTCAAATTTTTTTTGCTAAGCAGCTCATGTAGGGTCAGTGGTTCTTCATGTTAGGAAGAACTCTTTGGGAAGCATAAGCTTCATGGTTAGGTGGAAAAAGCACCTGGATCATGTTCTCATCCTTGAGTTATAGGATGATATATGGATTGGACTATTGATGATTCTAGCATTTATGTATACTACTTATACTTCACATTATATTATTATGACTTATTGACAATTTACTACCCAAGTCAACTATTGTATCTCATTATCTCATGTATTCACATGATCTATGTATGAATGATATGTCATATGATGACATGACATGTATTGAGGATATTTCTCTTAAGTTAATCTAAATGAAATTATTTCTTATTATTAGGATTTATTTAATGTTATTTGAGATCCGTTACTTTACATATAAATTGACTTATATAATTATATAGTCACATAGGTTGATTTATTTCTCAAGTGATTTTAGATCTAAATAAATAAAATCACTTAAATCTATAAAGTGTCACTTAAAATAAAAATTTAATAAGGTCAAGGACTTTATTTAAATATTCATAAAAGTGATTTGATTAATTTAGTAAGTCTTGTAGTGCACTTTCAAATATTATGGAAATAAATTTTTAAGTTTTAACTTATAGTTGAGGGTCCTAATAACATTGTCTCCCACCATGGAATAATTCACAGTTAAACAATTTTAATTAAAAAGAAATAAAAAGTTTGAAATTAATGGAATGTGCATGAAATATCATCCATTGGATGGGGTCAAATCTGAGCCATTGGATATTAGGGCAACTATAGTAAACCTAACCCATAAGGATGGTCTTTAAAACATGTCTTTCTTTCATTTTACTCTTCATTTGTTTGTTTGAAAGGAAGAGATGGAGATGCTCTCATGAATTTTCTTTTTATCTTTGGTTTACTTTTTCTCATTTCCTTCCATGATTTTCTCTTCCCTTATGAAATTTAAGAACATTGCTTAAATTGCATCTGCCAATTGAAGGTTTGCATGAATTCATACCAACTAAGAGAATATCTATGCGCATAATCCTTTTGTGTATTTACATATGAAATAAACTATATAATAAAAGGACAGGTTTGGCCATTTTTATGTCAAATTAATCAAATTGTTTTTTATTATTTATTTTATTATGTTTCACTAACTCATTGTTATATGAGTTGGAAATGTGCAGGGCCGAAGTCATGCTGAGACTTGCATCAAATAGGAAGTAGTGTTAAGAAAACATAGTAATTATTTTATTTTATTTTATTTTGGTTTGAATATGGTGAATTTAAAGGCGTTTTAGGGTGGTGGTGATATATTTGTATATTACAGATCAGAACAATTTTCATTTTTGAATATATATATTATTGAAGGGGATTTTAAAAAAACATGAAAAAACATTGTTGTGTTTTGTGGGGGCTCACGGCCCTAAGGGAGGCGTATGGCCTCCCCATGGAGGTCGCATCCCCCCAAAAGGGGTCGCAGCTCCCATGAGGGGTCGTGTCTTTCCTGTGCAGGTCGTGGGCCTCACTGCCATTAGATTTTTATATATTTATTTTCTTTTCTTCTTTTGTTATTTGGTTTTTAGATTATAACAATTCAATTTTTATTTTTATTTTTATTACAGTTTATATATTTCAATAATATAATTTCATTATTTTATAATATATATTTATTATTCATATATCAATATATATTATAAAATAATTTATATTGAATGCATAAAAATATATATCCTATAATATTTACCAAAGATTACACATATTAAGCAATATGTATTATTAGATATATGATAACTATATAAATCTAATGTTCCTCTTCTTCTTTTTCTTCTCTTTTACTAAAAATGTACTTATGAAAATGTGTTTTATATTTCTGAGGTAGTTGTCAATGAGGAAGATTGCATTTAAGATTTATACATTGTATTGAAAAGAACGTATCATAATGTGACTACTTAAATGAATCTTAACCATGTAAATGCATTTATAGATAATACCCCATTAACTTTATAATAAACATTAAACTATATGTGTGAACCAAGATTTCCAACCTACACAAACACAACAAACAAACAATCAATAGATTAGATCAAATGCAAGGTTAGAATCATGATTCCTCAAGAAATCCATTTGAATGCAAAAGAAGAGGAATGAAATGAAGAACACAACAAAATTGAAACAAAAATATCAAATCCTATTCTAAAGCAAAGAAAATTTCTTAATCTCTTGAGGGAGTTGGTGCCAATTTGATGTGAAAATTGGCCCTTTCCCAACTCCAATGATATGATGAAGATGCTTGACAAAGGATGAATGCTTGTAGTAATGACTTCAATGGAGCTCCACGTTGAAAATCTGCAAAAAGCTTAAGTATGCTTGGATGAAATTGATAATAAGTTACTATGGATTTGAGTATAATAACTTTGCTCAAATTGTGGAGGATAGAAATGAACGATGAGCTCTCTATTTATAGAAAGAAAGAGTTGAAGATTGAAAGATAGGATGAATGTGGGATAAAAGATAAGCCAATGACATGATGCCACTTGTCAACATGTGAGAGGATGAAGGTTGAGCATATTTTGATCAATGTGCAAGTTTGAAATTTGAATTTGAAGAAGTGGCATGTTTAGGGAGGATGAAAGAGGAGTTAAATGCCACTTGGCTCAATGCACAAGGACATGTAAGAGATTTTAAATGCTTTGTTGGATGTACATGTCTATTTGGGGGGAGATTTCAAATTTGAAGAATATTCCCACTTGGATGTCTTTTTTTGAATGAAAATAGATGATTTATAAATCAATTAAATTGATTTTCATGTGCAAGTTGCAAAATCTAGAGGATTTGAGTGATTAGGATTAGCATTAATCATGATTTGATTAATTTAAATGATGTTAGTTGATTTGACCATTTTGACTTAGATTTTATGATTTATAACTCAAAATGAGAAGAGAATGATTTAGACTTAGTTAAATAAATATTTTTGATTTATTTAACCAAAGGGGGTGATATTAAAGATTAAATTAGATAAATTTTTTATTTATTTAATTTAATTAGATTAAATTTATAGATTTAATCAAATAATATGAATTATTTAATTAAATAAAGATAGGAAGATGAAATGACCTAGCTAATTACACAAGACAATGATTTAATTAAATTGAGGGATTTATTTAATTAAAATGAGAATTATGATGACTTTAATCAAATAAGGCTATTTGATTAAATCGTTAGACAGAGGATAATTTAGGATGAAATGATGTTAGTAGATTAGGATCGATTGTGCGATATCAATTTGTATATTTTCTATGTCTACAATATGCTCCACTATTCTTCCAAACGAATAGGCAATATATTCCATTCTCCATTACTTACACTCTTCTTTATGGAGTTACAAACCCATCATATTTCTTTAATCCTCAACAATAAGGAGTTAAATACACTTTTATTTATAAACTTGAAGTAACACTTGTACAAGAATCCATCTTGAAACATAGATCCATTTATAATTTCTTCTTTTTTTTAACAAAATAAAACATTTTCCTTAATTACTAATATAAGAGAAAACATCAATAAACTACTA
The DNA here is from genome assembly GCA_007258455.2 of Sequoia sempervirens. Lineage (NCBI taxonomy): Eukaryota > Viridiplantae > Streptophyta > Pinopsida > Cupressales > Cupressaceae > Sequoia > Sequoia sempervirens. The sequence goes on along the minus strand of VDFB02358134.1, from coordinate 25,050,442 downwards.
CAATATTTCCTTCCTTTCCAAAAGAATCCCCTTCCTTTCCAAAACAAGCCCCTTCTTTTCCAAAAGAAGCCCCTTCTTTGTCTTGTTGTGCCTTGTACACACTCCTCGTCTGAAATGGGGACCCCCTCTTTTTCCTATCCTACTTTAGGTTTCCTTTTCCTTTTCTCCTTAAAAGAGAGGCCCTCAAAATTTTGGTTTTGTCATCTCCCCTATGCTTACAAAGCTTATTCAATTGGAAGATGAAATGGTGTTTTACAAAGATTTGAATGAATTAATCATTACCTTTGGGAGGCCTCAGACTTAGTTGGTTTGTGCCTCAAGATTTCATAAATCTCGCAGATTTCTCCTACCTCTAAAATTAGTGAAACTAGAAGTCCTCATGGATTTCATGAGATGTTGAAATTAGTGAAGTTTCTAGACTTCATGGAATCTAGCTTTGCTTGAAATTCCTGAATTTCATGGCTTGTCATGTTCTCCAAAGGCTCACGAAGCTCGAGAAGTGCTAAAAGGGAGTGCAAGTTAAAAGTGGTAAGTGTGCATTCTTTGTGGATTTCATACGTCCATGAAATACCTGATGTCTCCAAGGGTTCACAAAATTTTCCTGTCATTTGGAGTGGATCTCTCTAAAGTAATCCCTTCATAGATTTTCCTTCACGATGAAAAGTTTCAAGAGCCATAAGAATCTACGAAATCATCAAAAAACCAAACTCATTGCTGATTTGACTTAATGAAACATGTCTCTTCATTAATTTTGGAACTTCTTGAAAGGTCCAAAGCTAGTGAAGGAATCCAAAATTTTCTTAATCCTCGCTAAAATTGATCCCTTGTGAAAATTGATCTTTGAAATATTTAATGACTACTAAAATTTTGCAAGCCTCTATAAAACTCGAGCCAAGTTTAAAAAAGTAATAAGTCTTAGGGAAAAATAGTTAAGCACTTTCAAGGATTTCTTTGTGCTCCAAAATGTTTGAAGTTGTCCATTCTCGAGGATTTCTTGGTCACTTGAAGTCTGTGAAAGTGTCCCAAATTCTTACAGAGCACAGGTGAATATTATTTCCTTCGATGATTTTAGCATGCTATGAAATCTTCGAAATTCATAATGCCTCCAAATCCTTGAAATGTTTTCTAAGGTTGAATTTGACATTTTTCATGTTGGTATTTTAAGCATGTGATTTCAAAATGGTTTTCTATACAATTATGGAAGGATTGTGATTATTTTTCTCATGAATTTGTAATAATTTGAAGATGTTTAAGATTTAATAGGACATTTGTTCATTATTTCCACAGTTCTCCTCCTTTTCAAGTAATAAGAGTATCTTGCTAAGATATGTAGGCAAAGGAAAGAAAACAAGCAAAGATGGGTAAGAAGACAAGACAAGGTGAAGAAAATCCCTCTAGAGTAGCACAAATAAAGTTTGATTTCAAGGGTGTTCTTCCAGAGAAAAAGATTTCTTCATGGTGCTAGGGCAATGTGGGAGCTAGTCTTGGTCATGTGGACCTTGAAGAGTTTAAAAAGAGAATGACTAGCTCAAATCCCTTTGAGTTAGACAAAAAGATGGTAAAAAATGGAATTTTTTAGGCTGGAGGATTCACACTCTTAGTTCAGTGCTTGAAATTGATTATTGAGTGTGCAAAACATTATAGGTTTGATGAAAGGAGGATTATTGGCCCACAATGCAGAATCATGCCCAATTTTACAAAAGAAGCTCTAGATAAATATTTTGAGATTCTATCACACTCAAAGCTAATAATGTTCACCTTGGAGGGAGCCAGGAAGTTTTATGTAGATAACTTAGACAAGTGCATGGAAATCATAAATACTAAGTGGGTTAACAAGGAAAGACAACATTTTTCAAAGCTACCCAAGGACCTATACAGAAGTAATTTCCATGATGAATATGGTGACATGGTGATACTATTAAGCATAATCATGGGACTGGAAAAGGTTGTGGAGTTTGAGGACTGGATGTTTTATGTAATTAGAGAAATTGATAAGGGAACAAATGTGCATTGGGATAGGTTGATAAGAGACAACATTGACAAGAAATTGAAAGAGGTAGAGAGGACCAAAAAAATCACAATGACCTCTTATGTTGTCTACATGTTGGCTAGGAACTTTTAAGTACATTGGATTAACATGTAAAGGAATAGTAGGAAATGAACCCGGGGAGATCAAAGTTTATGAGTGCTATCCACAACTGCACTTATCTAGCACCTCTCATTACAAGAGGGTTAATGATGCTTTTTCAATTTATATTACTAGAACTTTGCAGGAGGCCTTGCATATCAGGTCGTTACTAGATTCCATGGAGTTTGTGAAGAAATATGGCTCCTAGATTGTTCAATTTCAAAAAAAATTGTACATCAAAATTCAAGGCTTCCCTCTTAGGCCTTATAGATTGCCAATATATCCAACCACCAAAATAGTGATACAAGAGGTTGCAAGGCAGTTGGTTACCTTTGATAAAGTATTAAAAGGAATGCATAAATAGGGATGGGAGGTTAATTCCCAGTAGCAATAGATGGTTAGGATGCTTGTCCAAACATTACCAGTACTTTGAATTTAGAAGTTGAAATAGAATTGTTTCATCTAAAAACACATACAGAAAGAAGAAACTTTGATATGTATTGGGTAGCAAAGAAGGTTTTCAATACGTCATACATGCATAAGCCTCATCTTGAAGACTATTGGGCCAATTGCAGGGAAGATTTTGAAGTGGTAAAGAGAAGATGCTCAAGACTATCCATAGAAATGATTAGATTGTATAGGCTTGTGGAGATCCTTGACTAGGTAGAAGATGTTGGGGACTTATTACGATATCATGCTTATATGGAAGTAGCAAATAGACCAGTTCCTCTTATTAATTGGGCAGAGTATGAAGTGATTGAATTGGATGAGGTTACATCTCCAGTGTTGAGATACACCAAGCTATGGGATAATCACACTGTAATAATGGAGCTAAAGGGTGATGGTGTTAAACTCACATATGATCTAATGGGGAATCTTGAATCCCAATCCTCATTAGAAGAGCCAGAGAAAGAAGAAGAGGAGGAAGTTCAACTTCATGAAGTTGAGGAGGAAGAATCAGGAGTGGATCAAATTATAGATAAAAGAGCTAAAAGGAAAAAGAAGAAAGTAACTCCCAAAAGGATGCCTACAGAGAAGAAAAGAAAACCAACAAGGAATTCTATTGAAGAACCACCTAAAAGAAGAAGAACGAGGGACAGTAAAAAAGGATGCTTCCTCTTCAATAGAACAGGCTCCTCCCTCTCCTCCAAAAGATCAAATGACTCAAGAAAAGGAGATCCCATTTGGAGAACAATTTGAAGAAATGATAGAAGGAGAAACAAGGGAAGAAGCTATCAATGTGGGGATTTCAGGAGAAAATCCTCAAATGGTGTATCAAATAAAGGCTTCTCTGAGGAATGGAATTACATTCCCAAAGTTGGATAATATTAATAAAGTGGCAAAGAAGTTAGAGGAGGATGCAAGGAAGGAATTAGTCACTTAAGATGAAATAAATAAAATGGATCTAGAAGAACATGTTGGGCATGAAGAAGAACTGCATTAGGAAGAAGTGCTTGTGGTGGAGCAGCTAGTTGATGAACAACCTATGGACTCAATACCACCTATCATAGAGGTCAATACTAAATAGGATAAGGAAGTTTTTGAAGATAATTTTCTAGGATATGGAGAACAAATGAAAAAAAATTATGTAAAAAATGTTGGAAACCAACAAGAAACACAAGAAACTCAACTTGAATAAAAATACGAAGTACAAAAGGAATAGTAGAAAGAAGAGCAAGATAAGGAAAAATAAGATAAAGGAAATAATATGCAGGAGTCACAAGTGAAAAAATAGTAGGAGAAAAATGTTGAAGTTGAGAAATACAACCTCACAAAACCCAATGAACACCTGCAAGCAAATAACCTATCACATAGAAGAGATACCAAAAACACAAGAATAGTGATGTGCTTGCCCATGAAGCAAAAATGCATAAAACAAGAATAGAATAATTACAAAGAGATCAATCCTTATGAAAGGAGATTGAAACCCTAAATGGAAACCCTAGTGTGCACACTTAATAATTAATTATTAATGTGCCTAAGTTTATCTTAAGTAAAATTAAAGTGATGAGTGACTTAATTAATTAACCAATATGATTAAATTAATTAAGTGAAATAAATTATTACTCTAACACCCCCCCTTAAGATGAACTAAGGAAGTAGCTAAAACACTAAGGAAAAGATGCATGAAAGCAAAGATGGGTCCTGACAACAAGGCCTGATCAGGTACCCATGAACAAATGCAATGTAAACTAAACCAAATAAGGTAAAGGAGAAAACCACATGGGAACAAAACTCCCCAAAATAGGATGCAAAACACAACTAAGTGATGAAAGATGGAGGAATTCATAAGACCCACCAAGGACACTATCCATCACAACGATACATGAAAGAAACCCCCCAGAAGAGAGGAAGAAAGAAACCACATAGCCCCCCCATAATGAAGTAGCTCCAAAAAGACTGAAGAAACCGCATCTCCTGAAAGAAGTGAGAGGGAAGAAGCCTCATGAATTCAATCTTTGAAGGTGCATCAGGTGTAGCCCAAGATTTCTCCACATAAGCAGGTGTGACCTCAACTAATGAAGAAGTCAAAGTAGGTGAAGACTGAAGAGAAACCTCCAAATATGAATGATCAGCTAGGTCATGTTGCACTAAAATAGAAGAACCACATCTGTAGCCATAGAGGTATCAACAACTGCAACAGTAGGTGGAGGAGATGGAATGGATGGCTCAAGAACTAGATCCGAAGTGAGAACACCAATGTTCAAGAAGCCAAATCTCTCCTCTAAATGATGATTCACACTAGAAGTGTGATGAACAACTGTAGGAACATAAGCACCATTAGAAGCAAAATTTGCAAAGGAATACAACTGAGATGAGTGATCCACTACCCCAATAGCAATAACTTCTCTACTCTCCAAGTCTCTGATGATAACAGAATTAGATGTGAACTCCATAGATCTCCCATTGCCTCCATGTGTGATCTGATATATGGAAAGAAGGTTATTTGTCATATGAGGAACACACAAGACATCCTAAAAAGTGTTTTCCCCAAAACTAATAGACCCCTTCCTTGTAACACTCATGTATGTATTGTTTACCATAAAAATAGGAGACATAGTGCAAGGCTCAAAGGAAGTGAACATAGACTATGAAGATTCCATATGATGAGATGCTCTTGAATCTAGAAGTTATCTCCCTGATCCAAGACCTGAATAAGCACAAAGAGCATGTCCCTTCATATCTGATGAAGTATGTAAACCAATTGTTCCCCTATCATGCTACTATGAAGAAGAAGAATGAGGGGAAGGAGATGATGTAGACATCCTAGAAGGAAAATCAATCTAATGTTTTTGAAGAAGATGCTTCAGCTCATTAATTTCCTTCTTATAGCAACTATGTTCTGCATGTCCTTCCCTCTTGCAATATGCACATGTAACCTTATCCTTCTTCTAAGATGATTTCCCCTTAGAAGAGGAGGATGAATCTGAGGACTCCTTTTGTTGCTCATAAGATTTGGAATCCTTTTGTTTATGTTTCTTTCCTTTTTCCTGTAGAAGCCTTCTGATCTTTGGGCTCCTATTATGCAATAAGTTCTTGTGATGTAGAAGGTTTCAACTTGCCCATGCTAGCCAACTTGGCCTTCTCCCCAGTGAGAGAAGAAGAAAAATCATCATAGGAAGGCATAGTAAACCTAGTACCAAGAGCATCCCTAGTGGCATAAAAGGTAGATACAAAAAACTGAATAATCTGGTCTAAGCTTAGAAAGAATGGACAATATCAACTGAGAGTCTTACTTTTGAACACCACATTGTGAAAGCTACAAGCTGAGAGACTTGAGTTTAGTGAAAAGATCCTATATGCTATCAAAATCCCTTGTATTTAATCCAATAAGCTCATTTTCCAACTGAAACCCTCTCATAGTATCCTGCTTCCCAAACAAATACTCCAAAGTAGTCCAGATCTGATGGGGTGCAGTGCAAGACTCAGTATGGAAAAGAATATTAGGAGAAATAGACAAGCATAATGTCCCAAAAGCCTCATCACACCTATTAAACCACTTTCTCTTTTTAGTAGCACCTGTAGGTTCAACTTTTGTACCCATGGTCACTTTGTACAACCCTTTGTGCATCAAATGAATCTCCATTTGTTTTTTCCAACCAATGTAGTTGAATGGAGTAATGGATATAATATTATGTGAATCCATGATGAAAAAAGCAGTATATACTCTCAATACAAAAAAAAATATCTTTGATCTCAAAAAAAGAGCCTGAATAGCATGTTTCCCAAGAAAATAACCAAGAAAGAAAAAGTTGAGATCTGACAAAAAATAAAGATACCTGGTAAAAATTTTAGAAAAATCAGGTTTGAGATCTGTGAAGAGGATGGAGTCAGCTTTTTGATGCCATGAGAATGGCAAAAAATGGAGTCCGGACGCAAAATTTATGCCTCCCAGACTGAAAATAGCAACTTCTGACTTCAGAGGCCGAAAGAAGCAGCAAAAAAGAAAAATCAAAAAATAAAAGCTAACCATTGGATATTTCCCAAAACCAGCTTTCTGACGATATCTCGTTTTTGAATATCTGAGTTTGTATGCAAAAGTTATGGCCAAAATACCAAAATTGCTCCAAAAGGGTTTGGGGGTTAAGCCTGGCGGTTTGGCTAGCCGCTAGCATTAACCGCTAGCGGTTAACTAAAGGTGGCACCCTACACCACTAGTTTTTTAATTGTTTTTCTTGGATTGCATGTCATACTAGGCCATACGACCCAAAAATGGAAAAAAAATTTCCTATCGGAGTCACTATGTTTGATTTCGACGATTTGACAGTCAATTTTGGGGTTTTTGGGCACTCTGAACGTGATGGTGAGGTCCGTTTGGGCTCCAAAAGCTCCAAAATTGTAGGTATGCTCTAGATCTAGAAACCTTCATAAACTTGAAACCATCGTAGATTTGATGCCGTGAATCCAAATTTGACGAAACAAAGGTCAATCTTGACTGATTCGAGCATTCTGAACACAATGATGAGGTCCAGTTTGACTCAATATGCACCAAAATATCACTTTCAAGACATGATCCCTCAAAAAATGAATAGGATGCGGTAGATCTGAAGCTCTGATATCATGTTGAATTTGATAAATACAACCTCACAGAACCCAATGAACACTTGCAAGCAAATAACCTGTCACATAGAAGAGATGCCAAAAACACAAGAATAGTGCTCTTCTTGCTTGTGAAGCAAAAATACATAAAACAAGAATAGAATAATTACAAAGAGATCAATCCTTATGAAAGGAGATCAAAACCCTAAAGGGAAACCCTAGTGTGCACACTTAATAATTAATAAATAATTAATTATTAATGTGCCTAAGTTTAGCTTAGGTAAAACTAAAGTGATAAGTGACTTAATTAATTAACCAATATGATTAAATTAATTAAGTGAAATAATTTATTACTCTAAAAACACCAATGTAGAAAAGTCTACTACTCCTGAATGGCTCAAGGAAGATCTATAGACTAAGCCTATTGTAGAGATAGCTACTCCCAATTGGAATGAAATTTTGGCCACAATAAATAAGGCCAAGGAGAAGAAAAGGGAAAAGACATATTCTAAGATTGTTAGGGATGACTCCAATAATTGTATTGTGCACATTGCCACCCTAGCTATAGAAAAAGAAAAAGGAGTCCCAAATATTATAATGTCACTACAATAAACTTGGGACCTACTTCAAAGTAGGAAGTCCTTGAGCTAAGGGATTTCATGGAAATAATTGTACAGAGGCTCAAGAAAGAAGTGAATTCCAAGGAGAAACTAAAAGCACAAGTGGAGGAATTGTAGAGTTACATCAAACACTTGGTCAGTCCACTTCAATTGGATGTTGGTTCTTCTACACAACCCAAAGTGCTCTAAAAAAACCCATTGTTGAATCAGGTAAGATGAAATCCTCTGCCTAGGTTTTTCAAAAATGGATTGTTAGGGTGTTTGACAAGGGAATCCCCATTCAAGATGAGATAGTGTAGTTGTATGATAGATGTTCAACCTACTCAAATAAGATTCAATAAATAATTACATCCTACAAGGCCACATATGACAAAATGATAGTGAGGTTGAATGTGTTGGTGGATACTCCACAACACATTTTGGTAAAAGCGAAAATAATTTTTGAAGATAAGGTTGGTGAGCTTAGGTCTTGGTTACATTCTTTTAAATTAAAAAGGGAGATTGTGGACAAGGCTTTCATTGATTACCAAAAAATTGAACAATATTTACATGATGTTTTTGGAGGTTGTATTTTATTTTTTGAGGCTATGACTAGAGAGAAAATTTCCAAGAAATATGTTAAAATTGATGTATTAAAACAATGGTGGAAAGATAGTTTTACTCATGTGTGGTCACTAAAAACCATCTTGAAGATGCAATAATGTATATCAACTTCATGCATAGATTCCAAGAATCATATTAGCAAGAGTGAACCAAGGAGCTAAAAGGTTTTGAGGTTGAGGTGGTATCTACATCATACAAGATCTTAGTAATTCTCATGCCCAGCCTAGAAGAATTAAATGTTGTTTTGTATAGATTTCAAGAATATTCAAAAAGGTAGCAAATAAGACAAGCTTCTGATGGGGATGGCCTACCTTTAATTTCCCACCTTATTTATTTTTATTTTGCAAAACCTCCCACACTAGGCTAGACTGCCTCGAGTTTTGTGTTGCACCTGTTTTAATATTTCAAAATCTAAATGCATTTAAAATGATAGGGCTGGCCTATTTTGGCTAACCTAGGTAGGTGCCCAACATGTTTAAATCTTGACCATTGTTTTTAGGTTAATCTAGAACCCTAAATTGTAATGAGACTCTACAAATATGAGGCTCTCCCTCATTGAAAAATTGAATTTGGAATTGTTGTAAACACATTTTAAAGTTAATACAAGGAGAAGACGTTAGCTTTCGGCACTCTTATTCTTTTTTTCTTCACATACTGCATGGTTCCTTCTTCCAAATTTTTATTTTATGTTGTTTAGTTTCAATTTAGTTGCAAAAATGAAAAAAAAAATTGAAGGTATTTTGATAGATATTTGGTTCATACCATTAGTAATGTGCTAATTGTATGTTACTTTGCATGGTTAGTTTGAACCCTTTTAATGCAACATGGTTCAACTGTGAATGTTTATTCATTATATCCCAAATTTGGGTATGTGTTTGAATGTTTACAATCTAAAATCTTTTAGTTTCCTTTGAAGATTACACTATTTCTATGATATTATGGGTTTAACTTGATTAAACATAAATTATTTTGTTATAATCCATTTATCAGAAGCATCAACCACTATTTTGATTTCCCTTAGGATTTAGATTTAGAATTCTTAGAAAACCCTTCAATATTTTGATCTTTTTTATAAATCTAGGTTAAAGTGCTAGGAAAGAAAAGAATCACTTTAGATTGCTATGGATGATAAAATCATTTTTAGATTTCAAATCTGGAAATTATAGTTAAGGTTTGTATCAATTTTTTAGATTTTATTAAACCCTCATTTTGATAAGCTTTTAGTCTTTTGTTGAACCATAAAGTCCCCTTGTGAAACCGACATTACATTTACCACTATGTTGTTTTTGTAAAGTCAAGACTTGACATCTAAATCCTTGGGGATATTTTTTGAAGTAATATGAGGAAATTTTCCTTTCAAGAGAGATAGAGCACTTGGTGTTTTATCTATGTTATGGAATGCAAAAACACTCATTAATAGAATTGGCACTAGCAGGGCCTATTTTAACAAAATTTGGAGCATATAGGATCATTTACTCATGAGAGGCTTCGAAGAATACTCAGATCTACACCAGATAAAGGAGAATTTCAAGAGCTTATATTCCCCATATGAGTTAGAAGGCCTGCAACAAGGGGACATCCATCATTAGCTCCACCTCACACTTCCACTTCATCTCTGTCTTCCACTTCCACATCATCTACTTCCTCTATTCCATCCTCATCTTCATCGCAAATTCCATATGTGGTACCACAACCACCACCTCAACCAATGGCTTGGTTATCAAATAGCCCATCACCTCTCACATTTGATGAGCTTACCATACTATACCCAAGAATCTTGAAAGTTTTTTTTTTAAGTTTCAGGTAAATTGTATCTAATTCAGCTGATTATGAACATGTATCTGATTTAGTTGTTACAGGTATGTAAATTGATTAACTTAAAATTAATTTATATATTCTACGTAAGTTTCAAGCATGTTTATATATAAATATATTAAATATTAGTTTCAAGCACGTGCTTATATATAAATTTATATATTAAAAATATATAATATTTATAACTTTTGTAAACTTTACATGGTGTGTGTACATGAGATATTTTCACTGTTGTTGTAGATCTTGACAATGTGGTTGGTGTAGATTACTATCTACTAAGATGTACATGCAACCAAATGAAAATTGGTGGAATCGATGACAGATGGTGATGGACAAGAGTATTCCATTGGATCGGTCATTATTGAAGGCACATATTATCAAAAAATAAAGATAGATAAAAATGGTATATATTTGTTGACTATATGCTAGGACAGAAGGTTCTACATTATAGTCACTTAGTTATAGCAATAAAAATAAATTTAGAAACTTACCTAAAAGAGGACTTGCCAAACAAAAGTGGATGTTGCCTATTGAAGATCATGAAAATATTTTAGAGATAATTAAAGACAGAGAGAATCCAGATTATATATACCAAGAGCTTTAAGTTTATATATATATATATGGGTGCTGCCACAATAGTGGTTTACAATTTTTGGGAGATCCTAATTTTTGCTAAAATCACATATTTTTTGAAAATATAATGATTTAACCCTTGAAATGTTCCATTTAAAGGATTCCAATTGAATATGGTTTGATCAAACTACATCAGACCAAGCCCCCTTGGATAGAACCCGGCTAGTTTTAAACCATACCTATAACAAAATCTCCTTTACACCTATCAAAATGTTGATAAAAAACCACTTTTTATTTACCTTTTGTGGGATCAATGAATTCATTTAAAATTTATTTTTTTGTAAGTATGTAGTCCTTATTATAAGCTTCCAAAAAATTATAATTTTAATCAAATTTAATTTGATTATTAGATTTATTTATTTTTTCTTGTGAATGTAGGTTTTTCACTGAAAATCAAGCTCTTTGTTCTACACATGTGGAAAAATAGTAGATTATAAAAAACAATTGAAAAATATGTGTATACTAGATATTGAAGTCCTTGATCCAACAAAAAAAGAAAAATTGAATTTTGATACATACAAAAAACCATTACGCATTATACGGTCGCACTATGTCTGAATTGCAATTGGTTTAACTTCAAAACTTGATTAAAGAAAAAAAAATCAATAAAAAACTATCTAACCAAGTGGAAGCACTAGATATCGGAGTAACAAATCTAAATTCAAAAGATTTATAATTTTATCCTTCATAAAAAAAAAGTTATGCATTATACGGTGAGAGTCACTTTTAAAAATGTTGTTTTCTGAAAAAAACTAGTTTTTGAGGGAGATGGAATCTGAAGAAGTGCAATCTGATTCCAAAATTTTTGAAAAAAATATATTTAAAATCTACAGACAAAATTTCATGAAACTCTAGTTTGCATCATCTTCAAATCCCTCACGGTTTAGCTGCTATAGGTGCTTGAAAGTGAAGATTTAGTTAAAAAAAATTATTTCAGTGTGTAGTTTGGCCAAAAATTGTAAACCACTATTGTGGGATCACCCATATATATATGTGTGTGTGTGTGTGTGTGTGTGTGTGTGTGTGTGTACTCAAACTTTTTATAGATCTATATATATCTATATTGATTGGACATGTGACATGATTTAGAATGGGTTTTTTTCAAAGGATTGGTCATTTATTTCCAATTGTATTTAAATTTTTTCCATGTGGAATTCTTAAGTTCAAGAATCTTTGATTTTATTTACATTTGAAACACCACTTATAGCATCATCTAGATCACTTTCTTTGCTTGCACATGTATTTATTCATATATGTATTTAAAGATTATATGGAATTCTTAAGTTCAAGAATCTTTGATTTCATTTGTTCAACTCCACTTAAATATGCTAGATCATATATGCTTGATACAAAACATAGTGACTTTAAAAATGTGTGTTCAAATTTTTCCTAAATTCCTTTAAATCATCTATTCCAATTGCATTTTTATGTTGGACATGGAATTCTTAAGTTCACTTGAATCTTTGATTTCATTTACATTCAACTCCACTTATATGCTAGATCATATATATGCAATACAAAACCTAGTGACTTTTTAAAAGTTCATATTTTTCCTAAATTCCTTTAAATCATCTATATTCCAATTGCATTTTTATGTTGGACATGGAATTCTTAAGTTCACTTGAATCTTTGATTTCATTTGTTTAGAAGTTCCTATTTATCATCTATTTCCAATTTTGCATAAATTTATGTTCCATAGAATTATTTTAAAGTTTCAAATAAAACACTCAACCTCCTATATTACACATTCATCTTCTTTTTGTAGATTGGTGTTCATGCATTTTTCTAATTTCATAATGAATTTGCTACTTTATCAACCTTATTTTTTTTAATTCTCTTGGGAACCATAACTTTTTCATATAGACTTGAAATAAGGTGTCATTTTTTGAACTTGCATAATTTTTTAAGATGAATTCAAATATGCAATAAAATTAAACATTGTATACCATATATGGTCTATTTTGAAACTTGTAATTAAAAATTCCCTACTCACCATGAGAGAAATTATATTCTTTTCAAATCACATCTCCCCAATTAGGGATATTTTGATCCCCAAAATATTAGAGACTTAATAGATGAGGGTATACAAATCCCCAAAAAAAAGACACATGTGTCCTAACATCTTGCATTGTAATAAAAAAATTAACCAAATTTTAGTAAAACTTTGTCTCAAAGTATCTTGATGTTACAATTCAAAAATGCTTTAACAAAAATTTACATTTCCACTATTAGTTTACTCTACAGGAAGGATACATGTGTTACTATTCATTTTACCATTAGTACTTTATATGACCATCCTTTCAAAATGATTACAATGTGTAGATTCATTTTAATTGCTGGGTAAGTGCACCAAAATGGTTCCCAAAAAGGGGGCTTAAGTGGCCACTTTTTTTCTGAAATCAGGAAATGCTGACGTTGGACGTGAAATTGAGGATAGTTACACTCAAAATTTTGAGATGGAACAAAAATAGAGATCGAAGTGCTCCGAGTCTACTTTCTAAAATACTAATTTATTTTTAAAATAGTTGAGATTAAGGGGTTCAAAAGAGGGATGTATAGAAATTTGTGTTGTTTTTTTCAGAAAAACATAACATAGCAACTCTTGTACGACCTGAGCACAGTGAACTTTTTTGTAGTATTTTTAAAATCACTATATTCAAAAGTTATCTAATATCATCTAATTGGTGCACAATTTTTCTGATAATTTTTTAATGAATATTTGATTTTTTACTAATTTTCTAAGTGGACACTTTCTGAAAAGCAGAATTTTGGCCATGCTCACTCTACAAATTTTTTAAAATAATTGATTTTTTTTTTCAAAAAAAATTGTAGAATTGAGTCTAGTTTCTAAAAATGTAATTTATTTGAAATTTTGATGAACGGTTAATTTATAACAAAAAAAACACTAAACACTACTTTTTGGCAAAAAACAGACATACAAACAAAAGAAATTATGGATGAACGGCTTAACATTGTTGAAAAGTGAAAAAAATTACATCGTTGGATAGCTAAGATAGAACCTAACATTACCCATGTTTTTTATTTTGTGAATATTGAACTAGATGCAATCTTGATGGTGAGTACGGACCCGATTATGTGAAAAATCGTAGAATTTGCAAAAACGCATCTCTGGCCTTGTTGGGAATGCCCTCCAAGCCTTTTGGTTGGTATTCCAAGGCAAATAATTTCACTTTTTTCTCTTTTTTTAACGCGAAATAACGCATGCACGTTATAACACGAGCGCGTTTTTAAAAAAAAATTCATAAGTGGCCAGAAAATTGGTACCCAACTTCATACACCCGCCCTGCTAGTGGAATTAACTTTTTATCCATTTTTTATGGCCTTAAATTTATTAGAATTGGAAGAGGAAGTATTACTAGAGCCTTCTCAAGATAATGAGAATGTAAGTGGGCTTCATTTATATTAGCTAGTTTAGTAAGCATGTTTTTCCAACCTTACCAAAAAATGAAATATTTTTATCTAAATTGAGAACATGCATACTAAAATACATCTCAAGATGAGTGATCTAATTGCCAAGCTTCTTTGTATTTATTTCCCCTTCAAATGGTGGTATTTCAATATTGGCTTCCACCTTGAATAGAGACTTGTTTGAAATACTTAAAACTTCAAGAATCTTTGATTTCATTTTTTCAACTCCACTTATAGTGCATCATATGCAATAAAAAACATCTAGTACAACTTAAAAAATTCATTTTTCCAAGAAATTCCTTAACTCATCTATTTCCAATTGCATAAATGTGTATTAGATTATATGGAATCCTTAAGTTCAAGAATAGATTTGATTTCATTTACATTCAACTCCACTTATAGCTCATCATCTAGATCACTTTCTTTACATGCACAATCAAATTCATGTGTATTAGATTATATGGAATTCTTAAGTTCAAGAATAGATTTGTTTTCATTTACATTCAACTCCACTTAGAGCTCATAATATAGATCACTTTCTTTAAAGAAAAATTCATTTCTATAATTAATTGTACATCCATCTTTTTAAATTTACAAAGAGCAACCATTCTAGTCCAACTTTTTTATTTCTAAGGTTCAATGCTTACAATTAATCAAAGGATGGTTTCAACATTAATCAATATTGACTTTAAAGAAAAAATTAATATGTGTAACTCTAATTTTAATCAAGAACATATTTAAGGAAAAAAATAAGGTACAAACTTGCTAAATAAATAAAACCATAATAATGCATGATGTAAATCATAACAAGTGTTCAACCCATAATAATGTGTATAACATACTTCATGTTTCAAACTATGTATGAATGTGATGTAAATAATAACAAGTGTTCAAACCATAATAATGTGATGTAAATCATAAAAAGTGTCTCCAGTATAATAAGATTTCAAACCATAATACTATAAAACATATGTAAAACAACTCAAATAGAGGGATGTCTAGTATGAATAGAATCATCTAATCCTTGCCCTGATCTCTCCCTCGATCCATGTCCTGATCTCGACTAGATCCAAGTTGTTTGGATCCCTGTCCTGATCCAAGCTATCCTAATCCCTATCCCATGCCCCGTCCCAATCCCTACACAATTTCAAGTACACATGTAATTTAATTTAATACATGTATGTGTACATATATGTAAAATTATCTAAAACTTACAATGTACAAGTTTAATGTGTTCAAATTTACATCAAGTAATTTAAATTTGTATTATTTAAATGTACCTCAGCTGTATAATGCATGGGATTGCCATCATGCTCCAAATTTCCAAACTCTGAAAGATCACCATACTGCTAAAAAATTTCAAATACACAATTTCAATTAGGAGTTAAAGAACTACTTTAAAATATATGTATGTACGTAAATTTTTAGAACGCAATTTATATATAAATTATTTAAGTACCTATCATTCCTCCTCGATGGCTCTACCAATCCCACTAATATCACAAGAATGCAAAGACACTGCATAGGGATTTGTAGTTGGTACGGTATCAATGCTAAAAAGAAGCTGACTATATGTGCCATGAACAAGATCAAGTGCCCTAGTAACATCAGTGTGATCTATAACATGTTGAGGACCTAGACATGTAGTAGGATCAATAGAAGCATGTTGCACATGGGATCCTATAGGCTAGTGTGAAATATATTGTGAAGTTGCCACCCTATGGCTAATATTATATCAGGATATCGTTATCTAATAAAAGCCTATACCTAATCAACAGGGATCCCATGGTCCTCACTGATGACTTGGTAAGCTAAAAGTAAATCCAAAATTGAGACTCTACACACATTACGCAAAATTGTGTCACTTATATGGGTAACATCTGATGGAGTTGGTAGATTGGCTCGAACAAATGGATCATAAGATGTAGATGTAGCCTCAATGGTAAGAAGGCTAATTTGCGGCCATAATAAGTATCTACCAACACAATTAGATGACATTTGATCGATTTGTGTAGTAATAGTGGCAATACTATCAAAAATCTGGGATCTAGTGGAGCATGCTACCAATTCCCCTGCTGCTACCAATTCCAAAAAAATTGGTAGAACCAAAAGGTTTGAACCAACTAATGCCCTCTTATTCATAGGAAATGGAAAATCTCGATGTCTATACTTAGGTTTGTCAGAAAACCTGCCTCTACCTTGTCGAGCATGCTCAAGATTAGATGTGTAGTCCACATCTATCTATAAATGAAACTCTGCATATAAATGTTAGACAAAATATAGTGGCAGTTCATCATTGTGAGGCCATCTAGATGATAAGTTGCCAACCATCAAGGATATAAGAATGGGGCAAAAAGCTCATCCACACACCTCGTCATCATATATCCTCTAATTCTATTTTTTCCTCTATAAAAAGGAAACATGGTAAACACATTTTCTTGTGAAACTAACTTGCTAACATCTCTCCATTTATGTGTATCAACAACACTCCTCGCAAGAGATGAATAAAACTTCTCAATGCTCATATCATCATGAGGATTGAATGATCAAATTGTCCCAATCATTCATAAAATAATGTCTTTAATATTGACTAATCTATCTCTATTAGCCAAATTAGGGGATTTGTGAATCGTTTGATCTAAACATCTCAGTGTATTTTCTAATAGATCTACTAATACTCTCCTCATATAAATTTGATCTAGCCTGAGCATGTTGCTTAGACTGAGGAGAATGGTGAGATCCCTGATCATTAGCTATATATATATAAAGAGATCTGCATATCATTAAAACAAAATATATGATGTTAAACAAATTAATATCAAATTTCAAAACTAAAACATAAATTTAAATTACAAATTTATCAAGTTTCAAAACTAAAACATTTTTAAATTACAAATTTATCAAGTTTTGAAAAACTTTAAAATATTTTTAACTTTATATATTTAATGAGATAGAAAGTTATAGATCTATGAAATAGAACCTCCTACATAACAACTTAGATCAGCATAAGAAATGAAAACTCCAAAGAGACTTTATATGTATATATGTACATATATGTGTATATGTATATATGTTTCAATATGTATATATATACATATATGCATATATGTGTACATGTACATGTATGTATATATGTATGTGTTCATGTATGAACATATATGTGTATGTGTGTATGTGTACGTATACATATGTGTATTTATGTATGTATGTATATACATGTGTACATGTATGACATATGTATATATGTATACATACATATATGTGTATGTACATGTATGTATAAATGTATGTACCTACATATACATATATATTTTTATGCATACATATGTGCATATGCATGTACATACATACATGTACATATATACATATAATACATTCATACATACACATATGTATACATGTACACATACACATATACACATATGTATGTATATATAAATGCATACATACACATATGCATGTACATAAATACATATACATATATGTACATGTACATACATACATACACATATATACATACATACATACATACATACACACACACATACACATATGCATACATACATGCATATGTACATATATACATATATACATGTACATGTACATACACATATGTACATACATATATACACACATACACATATGTATACATACATACATATACATACATGTACATATGCATGCATACATACATATACATATACATGTACATGTACCTACATACGTGTACATATATACATATGTATGTATATATACATACATACATATATACATATACATACATACATACATTCATACACACATGCACACATACACATATGTATACACACATACACATATGCATACATGTACATACATATACATATATGTACATGTAACTACATACATGTACATATACATATGACATTGAATGTATGTATATATCTATACATACATACATACATATATACACATATGTACATTCATGCATACACACATACACATATGTATACATGCATGTACACATGCATACATACATACATATACATATGTATACATACATATGCATTTATACATACATAGATTTACATATGTATGTATGTATACATACATACATACATACATACATATACATATGTACACACATACACACATGTAAGATTAAGATTAGGGTTATTTATTTAGAGTTACCTGTTATTTAAGGTTTACAATTTAACTAGTGTTTAGTTAAGGTTCAACAATGGTTAGAGATCAATCAGGGTTGAGTAATATTGAAATAAGGTTAGAGATAATTTTACGGTTAAGGTTAAAGTTCAAATAGGGTTAGATGAATGGGACAAGGGATAGATTTTATCTTACCATTTGTGCACTCATTGAATATGACAATTTGCTCCATAATATAGGTAGTAAGAAATTTCTACTATCAGTCTGCTTTTCTCTCTTTGGAGGGTTTGTAAGATAAATATATAGTGTTCTCAATTCTTCTCTCTTCCTCTCTTGAGTATTATTTAGTTTCTAATCTAAGTAGCATAGTACAATTTCTTATTTCATAAATTCTACAAGCTTAGGCTTGAGAAATTAAGAATCAAACATTGTTGTACTTATAGCAACATTGCTACATTAGTGCAATGACTATATATGCATATTCTTTGAATCTACACTCAGCTCTAAAAGTTGTCTTTCATTATCTAGTTGAGCATAGATCATCTAGATTTGAACATACATAAATGAGTCAATTAATCAAATATACAATTAGCTTTGTTTGTTTTTAGCAACCAATATAACAATTCTTATGTTTTATTTTGGGCTTCTTTAAGAATCCCTTAATTCTTACCTGCTAATGGTATATTTTGTAGATACATACCTCAATAATGACCTTAGTAGATGATGTTAATCTAGAAGAATTTGTAATTACTAAGGATGAGTTTTCTAGAGCAGATATAAAATAGAAATGCCAACTCATATTGAAATGTTAGTAAATTTAGTGATTGTCTTGAATATGACTTGAATTTAATGAGGGGTTTGAAGTTTTCTACTTGACCTTAGCAAATAATCTTAATCTAGAAGAATTTGTAATGACTAAGGATGAGTTTTCTAGAGTAGATATAGAACAAAAATGCCAACTCATATTGAAATGTTAGCATTTAGTGATTGTCTCATATGACTTGAATTTAATGAGGGATTTGAAGTTTACTTGACCTTAGCAGATGATGTTAATCTAGAATAATTTGTAATGACTGGGGATGAGTTTTATATATATATAAGACAAAAATGCTAACTCATATTGAAATGTTAGCATTTAGTGATTGCCTCATATGACTTGAATTTAATGAGGGGTTTGAAGTTTTATGCTTGCATTAGTGAGGAAGATGTGTTAGTTTGCATATTATTGTAAAATCTCAAGGTTGAATAATCTACCTAGACATTATTATATTTGTGTGTTCCATCTCTAGCCTAGCTATAATGTTAGACTATACTTAATCATTTGTGAAGAGAATGTTGATGCCATATTTGGGAGTTGAAGATGTCGAGCAGATCATATGTTGGTGACTTTGTTCAAGGGTCATTCCTATGAGTGTGCTTGAAGAGACTTTTGGAGGTTATGTATTTTTAATGACCATGAAGTGCTCTATCTAGGTTGTACCTAGAGCTGGCTTTTGTTTTGAGCCAATTTTAATTTTCTTTCATTTTAGGGTTCTTTCATTTTAGATTTTCTATGAGAAAGTTGCCATTCAAAGGGTTTATATCACCCGAAATTGAAAACCCCAAATTTGCAGTTTGCCATTCAAGGGTTTAAATGGTTTACCAAATTTCAACTATTCAATCCAAAAACAAATTGCATTATCACTTGGTGGCGAGGGTTTCATATTATAAAAATATATTAAAAAAAAACAATTCCATTCACAAGTTTATAATTTTCCATTCAACTATTCAAGCCAAAAACAAAATACACACTACCATTTTCACATATTATTGCTAAAGACGAAAATTTCACATTGCTATTCAAACAATGAAACATTTGTTTCAAAAAAATTACAAACACTCATATGGTCACAGTTGTGTGCCTATAAAAAACTACTAATTTCTTCAATAAAACCTTTCAGCTCAAAAAAATCACATAAACCCCAAAATCCCATGCATAACCCACCAAGACCACAAAAGAAAAGACTCGTAGAAGAGGAGGAGAAGAGCATGAAACTTGGGGTGTTGATTTGTATTTATCGACACTCAAACGCTAGCTTGATCGATGTCCCCTCGTCCAAAATGCTTCCGTCTGAACAAGAAAAATGGTTGGGCTCTTTGTAATTTCCCCCTTATTAGAGACATAAAATGCACAAGTTAGGGTCAAGAATTTGTTTTTACCAACACTTAATTTTGTACATGTAATTTGGCTTGAGGGCCTGCATACATCATGCATTACCAACAAACACACATAGTACCTTAATTCAAATTAGACAATTCCATATTGAATATTTTAAGAATAAGGTAAATGCATTATTATCTAGTACATAAAACACATCATAAACTGATATGACTTATTACTCTTGATCAGAATAGATCTTTGCCTTGTTTCCTCTTTCCTAACCTCTTGGATGGTAGATTTATTTTGCCAAGGGCGCATGCACAATCTCTAATTGGATTCCCTCAAGGTTTCCTACCTCTCTTGGGACCATCCATCAATGGACCGGTTTACCAGCCTTTCCCTCCACACACTCCCTATCCTTGTTGAGTGCTAGCGAAAGGGAATTTTGGCCGGAAGTCTATTCTTCAAGGTAAAGTCATAAAAGCTTATGATATACAATAATTGCTACAAGCATCATTATTGGACTCTAGTACATAATATCCCTTTATATCTACTCAGGGTGTTTGTCAATCACTTATGTTGTATAGATGAACTCAAATATATTGACATATAAATATCCATTTAATTTCTCTATGCATTCACCTATTATATTTAATCGAATTCACAATTTATCCCATATTAGAGCATTATAAGCATTCACTGATATTGAATTAGATATGGGGTTAGTTAACATACCGTAACCCACTATTTCGTATTGATTCCATAATCCTTAATGCTTAACTAGTTGGTGAGGTTACTTAGATCTGATCGATGTACTAACTGGATTTCTTCCAGACGTATTTCCCTAAGCCCAATCCATCTTCTTTCTTTGATGCTCTTCTTCTAATATCATCTTATTATTATTGAAAATTCAAGAGTATTTACTAAATATCATTATCTAAAGTCCTAATGTATTTAGCAACTTAATTACTTAGATCCATGAAGTACTTATTTGTTTGTCTGCCCGTATTCCTTTCTCTCAGCCACGATCTTATGAATGCCCATACACAGACTGCAAAGAAGTCTTCAACACGTAGCTGTAGAGACTGGTTGGTGATGAGGGTGGAATAACATAGCAAGAGAGTTGGTATTGTGAGAAGCCCAATGTCCCTCAGCTGATTTTCTTGAACTTCCAGAGGATAGATAATGACCTCCACATCAGGAGTGCAACCGTCCATAATAGCTTAGTGATTGAATATTTTTAGAAGTAGCGGCAGACCCCAGGCCTAAGTATCGGTAATAATTTAAAAAGGAATAATGCCTTGATTTCTCACATTATCTGAATAATATATGTGGTCAATTAATAATGAGTAAGTGCTCCACTCTGAAAACTATGAATAAATGATGTTTCCATTCCCCATGTCTTCATTGGCATAGAATCCTATCATCGTTCACATCCCATTTCATTACTACATGTCATGAAGGATGGGCATCAACGCACATGGCAACGAAGGTGGTAAGATGACTGTTTGAAATCCCATCCAAGAATATTATCAGCTAGAATATCACTTAGTACAGGATTCTCATACTGCCTGATAAATTCAACGCCAACAAGGGAATCGCATGTATCAAAAATGTCCGATAACGATGGTACTCGGCCAATATCACACCAATATGAAGTACGCACCCAAGTAGCACCCGACAAGACAGTTTTGGTCTATCCTTTGTTTTCCTTTGCAACGTCAATTCTTCGAGCCTTCAATTGCCTCCAAAAGGTCTGTTACACACCCATATGAAGTAGTTGATGATTATTATATCCTCAATACCTCCCTCTTTGCTCCTTTATATCACTACGTCTCTTTAAAGAGAGATATACCCTTTGAAAGGTCATAACCATTCAATCGCTCCTCAATTAGCCTTAGATAAACCCTTAATCGTTGCTCATTTTATTTGTAAATATTTACATCGTTAATTTATTCTATTTATTTATTATGATTTGTATTATTATAATTTATTTCATTTATAATTTTTATATTATATTTATAATATAATATAATTATAATATTTAAATCGAAGTTATTTATTTCTTTGTCTTTTAGGCGCTTTAGTTTTCCAATCTCAGGGGACATGACGCCCTTTCTTTTTTTAATTTTATAGCTCATTGTTTTAGCCGATATGTATTTGATGGGAGGGGTTTCGATCGAAACACTACCCACTGAAAAGGTTCTGCCATGTCAATGCCATGTCACTGCCGTGTGGTTTCGACTAAAAGCCGAGTATGTCACCGTCATGTGGTTTCGACTAAAAGCCACTCGGCCGAATACATTCTCGTCGGAAATAGTTCACTCGAAACTATTTATTTAGCCGAAATTGTGACATACTATTGTGCTTTTACCCAAGTGTATCGCTAGGAACCATATTTATCATAAATTTCTTCATCTAGTATAGAAATTAGGAGTAATGGGGCCCAATGCTCATCAAAAAGGGGTGAATTATCTTTAAAACATCTCAAGAACACTTAAGTGGTAGCCTTGGGAAAATTTATGAATAATTTTTTAAAATCCATTTTTTCTACAAGTGTTGTGTTTTGCATTTGTAAACCCTTCAAAGATTAATTTGGAAATGCAAAGTGTCACATAGTGGTGAGTACTTTCCTCTCTAGTATTGTAGTAATTGTAGTTATTTGTTAGTCAATACATTAGTTGGTAGCCACACTTACTCATTTAATGGCTTGACACTGAAGTTATTGGTTTAATAAAAGATTGTAAGTAACAAGTGCATGCATTTTATTTATCAACTAGATTGTCTCAATAAATTGAGGTCCATTTTAAGGCATATTCAATCATTTAAATGATATTTGTAACATAATATTTAATGTCCTTTAGCGATAGATGAGACTTTGGTATGTGTCATACCAAGGCATATTATTGTTTTGTCATGGTTTAATTCTTAATTTTTCTTCATACTCATATAGTCATTTCTCTAATGTAACACCATATTTAGTTCATGTTTATTGTTAAACCTAGACATAATATGTCACTATGGACATGCTATAGATATTTGTATAGTGTGCAATTATAATTTACCATATGATTTGTCTATGTGTATTTTAAAAATTAAAAATTAATTCATAAATTATATGGTTTTCTTGTGTTAAAGAAAGTATAATTGAATCGTTAATAAGAAGTCAAAACATAAATATGCAATGATAATTATTTTTTAAATTATTTTTAATAATTTAACTTATATAATTTTCAAAACATATCAATAAATATTATTATAAATATAAAATAATATTGATTTTATAATTGTATATTTAATATTTTTAAAAATATTATAAAAAAATTAAAAATTGATTTATATTTTCAATTTGAATATTAAATGCATTAGTAAAAACATAAATACTTCCTAAAAATATATTTTTATAAAGAAAAAATGTATTAATAATATATCAATAAAATATCAAAATACAAAATAAAAATTAAATTTATTAATTATCATTTTGAATATAAATAATAAATAATAATATTCTAAATGTTAATCTATTAATACAAATTTGGGACATTAACATTAATAATTATTAATTTTAGTTAATGGACAAAATGGTTGCATGCCTATATTCTAGCAACAAAAAATGTATTTGACACATTAATATTAATAATTATTAATTTTAAGGTGGTGGGCCTAGTTCAATTGGCTAAAGCATCTTGTTGTAGGCAAGAGATTAGGAGGTCTAGTCTTTCCATTGTCCCTATGGTATTGGAGGACATGTTGGGTTACTGTCATTGCATGCCTATATTCTAGTAAAAAGATAATGACTATACATAAATTAAAAAAAAAAAATTTAATTCAAAAATTTAATTTATCTATAGCAAAAAAAATAATGTCAATATATAAATTTAAATTTTTAATTTTTAATTCAAAAATTTAATTTATCTATTTTTGTAGCTTAACTTATAGAAAATAATGCAAGATAAAATATATTTGAAAAAAAAAAAAGCCAAAATAATAGTTTACCTCATTTTAATTTTTTATTGGTTCAAAAGTGACTTATTAAAATTTTCAAAACTCATTGCAAGTACTAATAACAAAACAATTAAATTATTTGAATCAAATAACTTACCAATACCATTTTGTTTTGTTCTTCCCCCCGTTATATGAATCACCAAGATCATCTACATACCAAAACATAAAATAAATTTCTTTTTATTTCAAATAAAATAATTTATATTTAAATAAAGCTCTTTGATGCCAAACATTGCCGAGAGAAAAAAAAAGAGAGAGATAGAGAGAGATATCACTGATATAAGCTTATGTCCCTTATAAATCAAAGACCTTGTTGTAGGCTACTGAAAGCGTACCTGCAATTCGATATAAAGCGAGCTCCATAACAGAAGAAACCACTTCTTTGTTCTTCTTACGGTAATCGACGAAACATTCGAACTTGGAAACCGCTCTCACCATTTTCAAAACTAAAGCGGGCGGGTTGCTTTCAACGAAACCTTCGCTGAAAATAGAACGCAACACAGCTTTCCGAAGTTTCTCCACTCCATGATTTACAGCAAGCTCGAAAAGTCCATGAACATCTCTACATCCATTAAATTGAAGAAAACTCTCACACATAGACGTCAAATGAGGCAGATCATACTTCTGAGAAGCCCTGTAAAGTGCAACGACATGATTTTCCAAGCTTCTTTGATTTACTCTGCCTGTATATAGAAATTCACGTAACGGACACAATTCTTTAGCTGTCATATCTATATTTTCACTTTACCGCTAACAGACTCAGACATTCCTGCCCTCAGCATTGCCTTAAAAACTTTGGACTTCCCTGCCTGTCAAAAAGTGACATATCAATATAATATTTAACAGTTAAATGCTATGAAGTTTGCACAGTTCGTAATGCTTTCAATTTTTCTGTTTCTGAAGTGTAAGTTTTTGGATGAAACAAAATTGAAAATATTCAACAAAATAAAGATCGAAAGATTGTAAATAGCGAGGGTTTATAACATACCATAACGGCCTTATGTGCCCTCAAAATTCCTCCATCGCTTCCTTCCAACGAGAAATCCGCGAAAGGTTCAAGGAATACATCTTTGTCCCAGTTTTGCGGGAAATCATGGTCAAGTGGAATTTTTGAACTTTGACACATTCCTCACAGTAAAGAAATTTTTTGACATGAACATTACGGCTAAAAAGCACCCCTAATTGTTTATCACCCGAATCGCATAAAATATACAAATATCCCTGTAAGTTCTGCATTTGTAGTATAGAAAAAGTGAATGGAGCAATCATGTAGCGAGTAAAGCAGGCAGAGCAATAATCGATTTCTTCAGTCCGGCAGAGAGAAACGGAAAACAAAGCAAGGACAGCTGGTGACTATAAAAATATTAGCGGAAGGAAGATTGCTTTTCTGAGAAGCCAAGTTGCTTTAAAGTCGATTATTATCGCATCAAAAGATTTTTCCCATGGAATACAAGAAAAGTGAAAGAAATTGCTCTGTTTTCAAAGTTTTCCAGCTTTATTACATGCAGCGAGTAAAGCCGAGTTGCTTTAAAGTCGATTATTATCATAAGAGGTGGAAATTTAGATTCTGCTGTGAGGGGAATACAAGAAAAGTGAAATAAATTGCTCTATTTTTCAAAGTTTTCTAGCTTTCAATCCACAACAATAGATCGGAGAAATGGTGGGCGTGCCGTTTGGAAAATACGATGGGGAACTAGGTAAAACTCCTCCTGGGATGAAATGGACAGCCGGTTTATCAGGGTCATGAGATTGTTTTGCATTCATGGTATGATGGACTTCATAATGAAAGAAAGCTTCTAATAGATTTTAGGATATGCTTTTGATGGAGTTAGTTAAATTTTTATGGAGTAAGGTTTTAATGAGAAGAAAATTATGCTATATGATAAATTAGGATTTTGTGAAAAAGGAGCTTTATCTTTTAAATATAGATTTTAAAGGGTGTTTTGTAGGGTGAGATTGAAAGTTTTTCCACCAACATCTTAAAATTTTCTATCATGTCATTCATTTATAATATTTTAAATTTTTGTAAATGATTTTATGATTTTTTAGATTTATTTATATAATTATAATTGCAAATTTAGCATTCTTTCTTGATAAAAAATAATCATGAGACCATCAGCATTTAGAGCTTAAAATTTTAAGCTTGCCCATTACTACAAAATTCATGGGACCACTTGTTTATGAATGTTTTTAAAAGTTCTTAATAGCAACACTTGAGTTATTTTAGGAAGCCCTCCTCCATTAGACATCACTAGTCCACATTTGCTATATAGACTCTCAATTCAATTTTATCTATATGATTTGGTCAAACAAATTGGTAAATTTTAGGGAGAAAATCAATTAAATCTTTTTTTTATCAATTAATATTAGGATATATGTTAGTATTGATTTCAATAACCTTTTGGCTAACTCTTTTATTGATTTAAATAATTGTCGCATTCAATCTCCTAGCACTAATTTGAATAATCTTGTATCCTTACAATAAATTTTAAATTGTAAACTAAAATATGGGTTAGCATTTATTTGAATAACCCTCTCCCCTAATCCTTAATTCTGACATATAAATGCATTAAAATATATCCATATTTTCATATTCCTAATTTTAAAAATTATTTTGAAGCTTTGGATAACCTATTTATGGTGGAGCCTAAGTATGATTTAGAAATATTAGGACTCTAAAATCAACTAAGGATGTAGTAATACCTAATAATAAAATCCATTTAATGCTCTAGTGGAACTTCATCTCAACCTTGAGGAAGAGATGGAACCTTGAAATGAAGAGAATTATCCTATAACTATACACCATTCCACTTAAGAGCGTGTATAGAAAGATATTTGTAGTCATGATAAGGAAAAAAATCTTGCACCTTAAGGTTTTACAACTATCTTCGGATGTGTAGAGTGAACTCATACCCAACACTTGATAGAAATAATAAATATTTAGGGTCAATTAATAGATTTGTTTCCTTAAAGACTAAGAAAATAACCTCAAAGATTACAACTCCTCGAAGGCATAAATAGAACTAGATTTTCTCTACCAATGGAGTCTCACAAATACAAGTGGAATATGAAATAGCATTAGAAGCCTTTCAAAACATCTCTAGCAATGATAAAATTTGTCAAGACTCAAAACTACAAATACATAAATTCCTAGAAGTTAGACTAAAATATCAAGCTTGGGAATGTATATTAATCCAAGTAAAGAGTTAAAACTTGTGATTAGATAGTGGATAGTGGTGACCAACTAATAGGAGCGGGATCTCCCTTATACTTCTAGCTTTACTAGACCAAGGAGGGTAATCTAAGAAGTATTTAACATGATGATTAAAAAGAGATAAAAATAACACAAAACTAGGCCTTTAGAAACCATGCCTAATTTATAGATGAGCCCCAATTGAGTACAACTAAGATCATAAAATATTATTTGTTGCAACAAGATCTACAACACCTCAATTAAGAAAATGGTAGTAGATTGCATATGCATCCAAAAACATAGCATATATTAAGATGAATCTCCATGGCATTGTGTATACATGTTTTAACTAGAATCCACACTATTGTAATTTTCTAAATTTAATTATTTCTAGGCCCTTGCATTAGATATGGTAAAATTTACAAAAGTAAGTTACACAGGTCAATAGAACCTAATCTACTCCTAATTTACCAAGTACCATGGAATTATATGGTTTTAATGAATTTTTTATCATTCAAGTAGCTTAGACTAGGGCCTAACTTATCAATCATTAGAATCCAAGATTAAAAATGAAAAGAAATATTCGTATGAATCTTTTAAAATTAACTAGACATACAACTAATGTGAAATCAAAGAGACAATAAATATTGCATGACTAAATCTACTTCAAATACTCACTACCACTTAGAAACATTCTCTTATATTGATAAAAATACTATTATAGATCCTTTGTAATGATTTATAATGTTGCAACACAAATTGATCCATTAACATTAACAATCCAATAAATTTGACTGGAGACATATACATGTAATCCATGTTGAAACACTTTAAGTAACCATAGAAACATCTAGGTATGGAGAGGTGTCTATTTGAATACTCTATGGACTGGATTTATATAAAATGTGTCCTAACACATACAAGATCAAACTTGCATCAATTCCTCCCCTAGAATATACTACAAAAGCATATGCCAAATTGGTTCAATGACCAAACTATTCTACATTAGAAAAACATGTATATATAGAGCTAATAAACTATGCTAGAATTCATGAAATCATGACACTTATAATAATCTAAAATATAAAATGATTTAGAAGCATAAGTAAAATTCACTTTACAACAAACAAATAGAAGAGAATTTGCATAAGGAAAATTTCCTTGGATCAAGTTGGAGATATGGAATTAGGGAGGAAAATTCCCTTAATAATTCAAGTTAACTACATGTAGTCCTCCTTGCATTCTCCATTAAATGCTAGAGCTATCATTTTTTCACAAGATATTAAACTACTTGCTTAATTTACAAGGCACAAGAATTAGTTATGTCTCCTTTATGCTATAGAAATACATGTTTACATGAATCTATAATAGTTTAAAATATCTCATTAGAGAATTTCAATTCATAGATAGTGGTACCAATGGTGTATAGTCATCCCACAATCTCTTCAAATTTTCTCTTGTCCTCATTTATCTACTTGTATACTTGATTTTTCTATCACTTTCATACTATGTAGAAATCCAAGAATATGGTGCACAATGCTTTGTGGACATGTTTAAAAATATCTCAACACTTTACCATTTTTCACTATATACATTAGTCTTATGATGATATTATTGATTGGTCCAACATTGCCAATTTGTCATCCTTGATTTCCCCTAGGATCCATGTCAACGACCATAGCTACACCAAGTATAACTCACCTCACAAACACATCATCTTTTTATAAGAAAAAATTAGTAATCATGTCTATAGAATAAAATAATCTAGACTATAAACATAATAGAGGCTATCGCAACAAAAATTTAGGTCTACTACTTGTTCTGGACTTCAAACTCATTACCTTTGGACCTAAAAATCCCCTATAGATTCAAGAATATAATAATTTTTAATAAAAATCCATAACAAATATGGACTTGAGAATTTACATTGAACTCTAATGTTTAAAAAAACTTGTGTTTGCTAAATATAACACTAGCTAGCTCACAAACATGAGACCAATATTAAATTTAGATAGGTAACATCCTAATTCTTCAATTGGAGAGGCTCTCAAAATTAAAACTTATATTTTTAAGACTTGAGAGCCTTCACTCAACTTTCTTTACTCTTTGATCTAATAAAACTAGTATTTGAGATAATGAATAAAATTAACAATGCATATGAGATATATTAGAAATATATATTAAATATTCACATGAAGTTCTTAAAGATGTAGACCAAAGATGATTATCAAAGTATTTAATTGTTTTCCTTAATTATGTAAATTTTCTTTAAAGAATCAAATATTTACCAAGAAAAATATAACTATCTACCAACTAACTCCATAAACTACTCAAAAATAACAAACAATGAACACATATTTAGATACAAGGTCATAATATCATAACACAATAAAATAATTTTGGGCTAACTACATCATCCTCCAAAATAAACATCATCTTCTAGATGATAAGAAAAAAAGTAATCAAATAGCATGAGGTAAGTTTTTCCAAACTTTTGATTTCATTATAGGAGGACCATTACTAGCAACCAAAACATCCTCATCATAACTTAATCATTCTACAACTAGTGAGAATTTTGTGGAACAATTTTTGAATGCATAAGACAATTAAGAGGGGGGTGAATCAATTGTACCTTAAAACTTCAAAGCCCTCACAAACATTCAGATCCATATTAATCCAATTATCCCTTAATCTATTAGAATGATTTATCATGAAAAAAAATAATAGAAGCAGAACCATATCAACACCATACATAAGGAAACACTAGATTTACATTGAAAACCCAATATGGAAAAAACCACGGTGAGGATCAACTCACAATCTAAAGTAATATCAACACCGAATACAATAGGGCTCACTATCGTAGGGCTCACTACCCAAAAGAAAGAAAGGCTCACTTCCAAAATAGAAATGAAGATAGATCAGAGTGTTACAATGAGAAATCCATCTCAAAGCAACAAAAAAATCCGCCACAACACCACCAACATCTTCATATTCTTTCTGAATAATTGTAGACACCTTCTACTAACTGCATTCAGTAATCTAACACATGAAAGCTCACACTGCACTTCTCAAATTCACACCCTACAACCCTGAAATTTGCATCACTCACATAATACTCGTCTATCTTAACATCCCTCAACAACTCAACACTTATTTATATTAGCTTCAACCTTGAAAACATTCTCGAAGGTCAGTTGTGCACCTCAACCATGTAAATTAAAATTAGGTCAGAACCTAAGCATTCCTGTGGTGGAAAGGAATGAAGGTGTATCATAGCACAACTTAGCTAGGACCTAAATCCACTCATACATACCACGCCATGCTTCCACAAACATCACAACAACTTCGCAAGTAGTGTAAACACCTAAGGTTGGCTAAACCTATGTTAACATCATTAACAATTAAGCACACACTTCCTCAAATCTAAAGATGACTCACAAACACCACATAACACTTGAATACAATCTAGAATATTCCACAAACACCTTGAAATCCAACAAGTTCCTTCGCAACAACTTTCATTTGAAGAATGTACACTCAAATAACTCTACCATACACAGTAACTCAAGAACCTGACTTCTGAAGCACCAAACCATGAAAAAAATCATTTAAAGAAAGATACACACACTATCAGCACCCTTCCAAATTTGTAAGACCTAAAACCACTCTACAAAGAAATGTGAAGCAAAAATCTTTCTCCTAGACACCTTTGCAATATATAGTTCTCACACTGGTGAACACATCTTCCTCTACACAATGATCTAGCACACCAAATTCTGAATGAAATACCTTTGAACACCTTTGACCAACATATACGAACCGCACAAGAAAAAATTCAACCAAGAAGAACTACGAAGCAAAACCAAAACACTACTCTGAATTATTAAACACACTGCAACACATTGTTTCCTATTTTTATTAGATTTTCTCAAAAGCACTTGGAAACCAAGCACTAGTACACAAAACGCATCATCAACATCTTCAGTACTACCTCATCACCACCAAGCCAACTACAACATAGCAACTCAACCATACATCCATAAGCATAAGCTTATCAAAGCAACACTAGAGGTTGACACTAGTAGCTTACTAATGACAACATAATGCAACTAATCAAAGAATCATCAAGGAGAACACCAACTCAATACCAACTGCACATCCTTGCAACAAACTCCTCATACGGTTGACACCAATGACAACACAAGTTTATAAACATCAATGACAACACCAATCTTCTCATACTTGCAACAATCTCCCCCTTTGTCATTGATGGAAACACATGATTTGAAAAACCATCAACAACTCTGATCCTCAATACTTTGTTTCATACCAACTCATGATCAGATCTTTTTCTTTACTTTCTCCTCCTTACGTGCAATTAACTCATTACTTTATTTCACATTACTCTCTGCCCTTTTTTCAACTGAATATTTTTCACATTGCTCTCTCTCCCCCTTAGATTGTTTTTCACATTACTCTCTCCCCCTTTGACATCAACATGGAAAAGGATAAAATATTTGTGTCATTCATTCTCCTCTGAAATTAATCATAATGTTCGCCAGTGCTATGCAAATTCCTTCTCTTTATTGTTCTGCATAATCCCCCTTAGAAGCACACACCAAACTACATCAATTACCAACCACTACATAATGACAATGCTCACTCATCCTAACTACAACAACCAAAAATACCACTACTTACTCCCCCTAAGAGGTAGCCACCAACATCATTCCAGACCAAAGAATGAATCTTGAGATCCACTAGACTAATACATCTTCTTATGCATCTAGTTCAAATAATTAGGGGCAATAACCCCCAACTTCTCCCAAATAAACTCAAAAGTATCCTTAGGAAGAGCCTTAGTAAATATATCAACAACCTGATCCTTTGTAGGAACATATTCGAGCTTCACTTCATTCTCTACAACCTTCTCTCTCAAAAAGTGATACCAAATTGAGATATTATTTGTCCTTGAATGCATTATCAGATTCTTTGAAATATTGATAGCACTTGTATTATCACATAAGATAGAAATTGGTTCATCATTTACCACCCTGATATTCTTTAATGTTTACCTCATCCACAACACTTGTGTGCAACAAGATGTTGCTACTTGATATATTTTGCCTCTGCAGTAGACAAAGATATTAAATCTTGTTCCTTGGTTAGCCATGACACCAATCTGCATCCAAGAAAGAATACACCACCACTTGTACTTTTTTTGTCATTTACACAACTAGCCTAATCTACATGTGTAAGCACACAAAGTAAAGGTTGTATCCTTTGGATATACCACAATCCATGATCTAGAGTTCCCTTCAAGTATTTGAATATCCTCTTCATTGTTGCAACATGTGACTCTCTAGGATCTTCTTGAAATCTAGCTACAAGACAAACTACATGCATGATATCCGATCTAGTAATAGTTAGATATAGCAGTCCTCTAATCATTGATCTATACTTGCTCTGATCAACCTTAGGAGATTCATTATTATTTCCAAGCTTGCAACTAGTACGGGTACATACCGGTTTAGAATCTTCATGTTGGTATTGTGGTGACTAATCATGCTATACTATACACCTGGCATGTATCCTCCTAGGATCCAAGGCCGAGTCGGGCCCCAAGCAAGGGTTTAGGAGTGGTAACCAAAAAAAAAATCTCATTTTTTCGCGTCATTACCAAAAAAGGAAAAATCACCGAAAAAGAAAAAAATGACTTTGTAAAACCCTAATTTTGGAAGCTTCTAAAAAGCTTGTTATAAGGGGTTGGGATGGGGGTTATAGTATGTAGAAAAAGGCGATTATTCACGAGATTGTAATAAATTTTGCACTAGATAATAAAATCATTGGATGGTTGTGGTTTTGTGGATGTAGCCCGGATTGGGTGAACCACATTAAGGTCTCTGTGTTGTCCTGTTTCTGCTATAATTTTGTGTGTGTTTTATTTCTCTATTTTATTGATCAAATCTGCATTTAACTGTTAGATATCTTCCTTCTAACCCTAACACTTCCATTCCAAACTTCTTCAACATTTCCTTGACATACTTTAATTGTGAAATGAAAATTCCTTTATCTATTTGATTGATTTGTAGCCAAAGGAAGAAATTCATCACCCCAAACATAAACATTTCAACTCTTTCTACATCTCTACAAACTTCTTACATAGCTTCATTTGCTCCAAAAATTATGTCATCAACATATACAACCACAATCAAGATTTGATCTTTTTCAACTTTGAAGTAAGTATTACTATCTATGGTACCTTTCTTGAATCCTTGTTGTAACAAATACCTTTCTAACCTTGCATACCAAGCTTTGGGATCTTAATTCAATCCATATAATGCCTTCTTCAATCTACAGACCATATCGGGTTTATTTGATAATTGAAATCCTTTTGGTTGTATACTTCTTCTAATTCTTCATTCAAGAAAGCAGATTTCACATCCATCTAATATAATTTGAAATATTTGTGTTGAAAAATCCAAAAACATCTTGATAGCTTCTATTCTTGCCACCAAAGCAAATGTCTCCTCAAAGTTTATTCCTTCTACTTGTGAGTAGCCTTTACATACAAGCCTTGCCTTGTTTCTTACCACTTCTCCATTCTAATTTAGTTTGTTCCTAAATACCCACTTAGTTCCAATTACATTCTTGTTTGTTGGTCTTGGGAAAAGTTCCCAAGTCTGATTCTTCTCAATCCACGTTAATTCTTCTTTCATAGCCTTGATCCAATACCTATCCTTGCGTGCTTCAATCACTATTTTTTATTCAACTTTAGAAAGTAAACATAGATTTATTTGTTCTTCAATAGCTTTCCTTCTTGTCGGTACACCTTTGTCCTTATCACCAATGATATGTTCTTCAAAATGATTCTTCTGCACATATTTAGGGGTTTTAAGAATCTTTTCTAGAGCTTGTTCCTCTTCAATCTGCACTTATTTTTCCTAAGCTTTTTCTTCTTCTAGCTGCAAGTAGATTCATCTGATTCATATCCATCTATTACCACTAAATTATTTTGTGGGTCTTCATCAACCTTAACACTTGCACTCTCAACAATATTTCTCAGTCTCTTGTTATAGCACCGATAAGCTTTGATTTTAGTAGAATATCCAAGGAAAATACCTTCATCATACCTTGCATCAAACTTTCCTAAGTTTTCTTCATCCCTTCTAATATATCATTTTCTTCCAAACACTTTGAAGTTTTTGACAATAGGAATCCTTCCATACCATAGCTCATAAGGAGTCTTTATGTTTTTTTCTCTTGTTTGCACTTTGTTAAGTATGTAAACAACAATATGAATTGCTTCTCTCTAGTAGACTTCCGGTAGATTTTCTTCTTTCATTATTATTAGATTGCAGCTTCTTTCATAAAACTGTTATTTCTTTCAACCACTCCATTTTGTTGAGGATTCTTAGGGGCAGATATATGCCTCTTTATTCCATGATTCTCACCAAATATATTGAATTCATTGGAGGTGAAGTGTCCACCTCTGTTAGACCTCAAACATTTTATTTTCATATCCATTTCATTCTCAACCATAACTTTGAATTTTTTAAACTTATCCAAAGCTTCTAATTTTTATTTGAGAAAAGTAACCCATGTTATTTTAGAATAATCATCAATCTATAGCATGAAATACCTATCACCTTGAAGACTTCTTACTCTAGTACTGTAAGAGAGGGGGACCAACCACGTCAAGGTCCTAGGTCATGGAGATCCGAGAGCGGAAGGTTTCCCTAACTTACCTCACTCTAAAGGGGTGTTTGAAATGAGAGACGAGAATGATGAGGACTATAAAGTCCTTAGATCACTCTACAGGCCCAAACTTTAGTTTGGGCTAGGGGAGTTGGCTTTTTGGAGTTGATTTTGTGCCTCAGAAAGCTCTCTATCTGAGGATGGTAGAGCAGTTCTGGGATGTGAGCGCGGCGCCCTAGAATCTCTCAAGCACACTAGCGTCTGTAAAGCTAGAAAATAGTGAACATAGTAAAACTACCAAAAATACCTATTAATAGCCTAGCTACGTTAGTCTAGATGGTAAAAATAGAACATTTGAGGAAGTATGCAAAATAGATACTGAAATGATAAAGTAAATAGACTAGATCTAAGGTGACGAAGATAACCTCACAAAAGTGTCTATTCGCTAGTTAGCTCCATATGCATGTCCACCTACACACAAGAAAGAGGGGAAATTTGTTGGGGCTGTATAGGGGCCTACCTCAGTCAGACCCTTGTTTTGGTGTTTCCACCTCCACAGACTGCCAACTAGCAATGATAGAGAAATGTATAATAAAGAAGTAAAGAAAGGAAGTACATGAATAACACTACAAAATAGTATATAGCTACTCAACCAAATTGTAAAGGAGAGGAGTGAAAACGTTACCACCTCCAACAAGAGCTTACTAGCTAATGATAGAGAAAGAGAGATTGAACAATCACCATAGCCTCAACTGCAATGAAGGGAGGTATTGCAAAACCTCAAGCCCCTACTACAATGGCTTGTTTCACACTTGCTTTATGGAGTTGACGGAGTGTTGTTGCTACAATGGAGTGTTGAAGTGTTGCTTGAGAATGGAGAGAATGCTTAGAGATTTCCAAAAGAGATGAGTTGAATGAAGAATGAAAGAATTTAAAGGAGAAGAGAGGGAATCTATCATTTTTGTCATCGATTGGTCAAAGAGGGACCTTACAAACTATTCCTAATGGGAATTGTAATGCCTTTTTCCAGCTTCAGATGCAGGAATCCGTCAAGGACGTAAGCGCATTGCGCGGACATCCCTGACAAATATCCTTCTACCGACAAAAAGGATAAATTCC
This sequence comes from Sequoia sempervirens, assembly GCA_007258455.2. Classification (NCBI taxonomy): domain Eukaryota; kingdom Viridiplantae; phylum Streptophyta; class Pinopsida; order Cupressales; family Cupressaceae; genus Sequoia; species Sequoia sempervirens. The sequence continues at coordinate 25,013,873 of VDFB02358134.1, read as the reverse complement.
AAGTGGAATTAAATTAGCTAGCTAATGTGGAATTTCACCTTTAGATTTGGTTTTCTAAGGTGAGGATGTGTAAAAATGGGAATTTGCATAAGGGGTGCAGATTCGCTTCTATACATTTTTCCCCCACTTTAGTGACCACAAAAAATGATGAGTGCTTCAGTAAAGTAGATCAAAGAGTGGATAGGGTTAGAAATTTATACTTGAACCGTCGAGGAAGCAAACCGCAAAATCTGGAGGGCTTGAAAGCACGGGGTAGGCAAAGGACTCCATTGCTCTGCAAAACTATGAAGCAACATAATGAAAGCATCTTACTTGAGCCTGCAGACCTACAAGGAGGCAACCCCCAAGATCTCTCACATGAAGGAAGCCCCAAGAATTAAGTGCCTCACAGGCTCGTAGACCTGCAAGGAAGGTGTCCTCCAAGATCTCTCGCATGAAGGAAACCCAGAAAAGTGCCTTACAGACCCATAGACCTACAAGGAAGGTGTCCTCCAAGATCTCTCACATGAAGGAAACCCCAAAAGTGCCTTACAGACCCACAAACCTACAAGGGAGCGACCCCCAAGATCTCTCGCATGGAGGAAGCTCAAAGAAAGTGCCTTACAAGCTTGTAGACCTACAAGGAAATATCCCCCAAGATCTCTCACATTGAGGAAACCCATAAAAGGAGATTTCGCAGAGCCAGACAGTGGATTCACAGGCACACCTGCAAAGCGACATGTTTACCCACAAATAGAACATTTCAAAAAGTAGCCACACAGGAAAGAAAGCAAACAATCATGCAGACTATCAACAAGTTGGAAAGCTTTCAAAGAGGTCCCTTGGGAACCCAATGTGAATAAAGGAATCTACTCAAGGGATGCGCTATTTTGAAAGTACGGAAGAGATGTTTCTTTCTCAAATTGATTCATCATCAAGGAATCCTTTCAAAATATGTTCACTTCATCAAGGAATTTTAAAGGAAGAAAATGCCCCCTCACGAGGGGAAGGTAAAAGTTGCTTCCACCTCAAAGAAAAGGTCTCAAGTTCTTTCTTTACGAACCCATGATGAAGGAAAAACGTTTTGTTAGGGTTTCAAGTCGAGAATGTGATTCTTTGAAAAAAAATTGCAAATATTCTCAAGAAAAAATTTGTTGGAAATGAATGTTTTTTCCAAAAATCGAAGTGATGGCATTGTCACACATGAAACGGACAACTCAAGCAATGAAGAGAGAAAGATAAGAAAAGAGCGAAAACTAAAGAGAAATGAACACCAACAAAGGGCACAGGGGTTATCTGATATTTCAGGGTCAAAGCTACTCATGAATATATATATAATAATAGTATATAAAATGAATTGTCATCAACCCCCTACTATATCAAACCATGTGAAAAATGCATGAAAAGACAAAGTAAAAATAAAAAATTGGGTCAACATGGGAGGGAAGCCTAAATTCCCCCAACACTTTGCATCTTCCCTAATTTACCGAAAATCAATCATAAACATTAAAGAATGATGATACAAATAGAAGAAGGTTTATGACACAAAAACCTCACCTCTATCCAAGCACCAACAAGGGTGACAAGGGTCATCTAGGAGCACATAGCATGATCATGGGGGAACACATCACAACACGCACACATATCCAATCTAAAGATAAATAAGATACCTCCCCCTAACACTAATTGACCAAAAGGTCATCCTCTTCCCACTCCAGATCATTATAGGGGGAAGAAGGACGAGCCTGAAATGGTGGGATGTTAAGAGGAGGAGCTTTCAACCCTCTTGCAACAAGGGCTAAGGAAGAAGGCCCCACAAGGTCTCCTCCACTCAATTCTTATGGAGTTATGGTCAGCGATTTTGTGAAGATCACTGACAAGGCTAGAACTTCATCCAAAGAGTTAAAAATGCACTTCACTGGAGTTTCATGGCATACCTTAATGAATGGGGAAGGTTGTGTCTGAGGTTCACCGCTAACCTCATCGAGTGACTCGGAAGTGGTGACGAACTCAAGGGAAGTTGGGACTGGTTCCGTTACTAAACGCGGGACCACCTTTCAAAGAAGGTGGGCTCCTCTTGTGTCCTTCATTGCTAGGAGTACCACTCTCCACATTTTGTTCCATCAAGGGACATGAACTCCCCACAGACAAGGTAAGAGATGCAGAGGAAGAGGAGGAAGAGAAAACCGTAGCAGATACCACCGAAGTGTTTGACATATCTATGAGTTTTGGGAAAGGTAGGACATCTAGAAGGGACATCAACAAGGGTGGCTCCACTGAAGGAGAAATGAATACCAGCACCTTTTTATGGTTAGGTGCATTCATACTCACAGCAGAAGCCAAAAGTGATGCAGAGCTTGGTTGAACAGAAGCAAAGGGGAGGAGAGAGGAGGATACAGTAGGATGCCTTGATACAGGGGTGGTCATCTCCTCTTCCTTCCTCTATAAGGCAGCCTACTTAGCTACGAGATCCTTTCGTCGATGCTTGTGCTCACGCACAAGATAGTTTCTATGACTCTTCGAACCAGAGACCAAAGGCTACAAAGGGACAAAAGTCTCCTTCTCAGCCATAGAAGTGTCCTCCACAGTTGTTCACAGTGGAGGGACAAGATCCTGAATGGGAGTAGGAGGAGCATGTTGAGAAGTGGTGGGAGGAGTCAACTCTAGTGCCTCGAGAGCAGGCCTCTTCCCATTTACCATCTTGGGAGTAGAAGCGGTAGGAGGCCACCGAGGCCAAGATATAGAAGATTCCCCACAGGGACCTTTTCCTCTACCATACAAATAGTACCAAGGGCTAGGTAGTTTAGTAGGGAGGTCTAATATCCTGATCTTAGGTATATGCCAGGGTGGTATCATCAGACTTAGTGGATAAAAACCAAGCATATTCATTCAAAACTCTTCTCTAGAAAGAGGAGGAGATCCATCCCACGGATGAGGTGGCTTCTCTTTCCCTTTTCGAGAAGGGGAGGTAGCTGATTGTTGTACTACTTGAAGAGCCAATTTTGGTTGTCCCTTGTCCCCAATCTTATACTTCACATAGTTTTTGTAAAGTAGGTTCGTTCTTGGAGGAAGCGGACCAATCAGAGTGGGCCAAAAGTGGTCTAATGAATATCCCCCACGGGATACCAAAGGATGGTATCCAATGTCATGCAATACATGCACAGCACCTTCATGGGAGAATTTTAAAAATTTGTGGATAACAGAGGCAATTTCATTCATGGAAGCTAGCCAAGGTATGCCTAACCTCATCCTGAACAAATTTGACTTCGAGATAACATCAAAGATTGTCTACAGCCCTAGATCCTACTAGGATAGATAGATTTATTGAGTTGTATGGCTTTAGACAAAGGCCATCATGTGTATGGATGGTAGATTTTGTTTCTTCATACTCTTTTCTATGTAATGAATTAAGCCACAATGTCTCTTCTATAATGACATTCACTTGACTCATGGGGTTGACTGGGACTCCTGTCATAATGTTGCCATTGAGGCGAGCAGGAATGTAGAGGGGAGAGGGCTTGTTGTTTAGGGGTAAGTCTTGTGACGTGAATGTGTCATCCAGAGATTCATGCATAGGTTGTGTGGTAGGAGTAATTGTGACCATGTTAACATATGCCTCAAGTTGAGTAGTAGAATCAAAGGGATCGATAATCATTTTGGAAGAATGTGACAAAAATTTCACTATTTTCTTTCGCCACCGATTTGTTTGTATTTTGTTTACTTCCATCAAGACAGATAGTACCATCCTCGATGTGGCCCTATATCTCATGATGTAGGTGCATACAACGTCCAATATCATGTCCGTTAACTCTATTGTACTGACAAAAGGTATTCGGATCATACCAACTACGAGAAGGTTCTTTAAGAGGCTTAGGGTTCTCTAGAGTTATGATCTTATCCTTTAGAAGCTTCTACAAGATGGAAGAATAAGATTTTCTTAACTTTATGAACTTTCAATTGCACTTGAGGTCATTATCAGTTGTAGCAGCTACTACATTTGCAATAGCCTTACCTTTCCCAAAGAATGATACAATGGACTTTCCCAGAGATCGATACAATTAGGATTTTGATAAACGGGAGCATGAGGAGGATCCCCCAAACTAAACTACAGTTTGTTAATACTCCCATAATGCAACACACAGATGTGTGAAAGAAGGGTATTTCATAATGGAAAACTTCTCCTACCAAGGTATTTGCAAGTTCCCTATGAACACCTTCGGCACGTCAGAATTGGGAAGCAGATATGAGATTTGTGAAAAGAGCGCTTGGTATCGCACTATAAAATCAGTAATCTTTTCATTATCATCTTGCTTGCATTAGACAAGATCTAAAAAGGTCATCTTTGGTTCGATGTTAGCTTGGAATTGTTGTAGGAATTAGTTTACAAGTTGATCAAATGAGAAAATGGAATTATCGAGTAAGGAACAATACCATTTGAGGTGTTGTCTCCTTAAGAGATCAGGGGAATAGTTTTTCCATTAATGCATCATGATGGAAGAAATTTGTACATAGGGCATTAAAGGTAGACATGTGTGTTTTTCGGTCCCCTTTGCTACCATATTTTTTTGAATGTAGGAATATCCATTCGTTGGGGGGGGAGTGTTTAAAATTTTGATCGATAACAGGCTATGTCAGAAAAAGGGTTGAAAGATAGGCTAGGTAGAGGCCTGGGAGAGAATCGCTAGTTGGCTTTGCATCTTACCCATATTTTGAAGAAGAGTGTTCAAAATAGGGTAATTAGAAGTCATAGGGCCAGAGGGACCTCCTCTAGAACCACCACCAGAGCCACTTCCAGAACCACCGGTGTGACCACCACCAATAGGGCCTCCACCAGAGCCACCACTATGGCTTCCACCAGAACCACCTCCGCCAACACCACTTCCACCGCCAAAGCCACAGCCACTACCAAAGCCCCCACTGCTCATCCTGCCAAAACCTCCACCACTAGAGATGACAGGAGGGGTGAAGGTAAATCCCAAGGATACTCTATTCGCCTTGATAGTTTTGGATCTCTCAAAGTTAGAGGGGATGTTGATTGAGGGGACGACATCAACCATGTACATGGACATGGGAGGCATCAACATTCCTAGTTGTATCTCATGATCTTCGAAAGTGGCCCCTTGTATAATGTTAGGATTTTTTGGAGGAGCACATGCTTTAGTCAGACTAGAGAGACTAGCCAAGAGTTCTATGCTTGTTTGATCTTTTCCAACCATATATTTTATTTTGCTGATAACCCTAGCAGACCTAGCCATCTTCGAGTCCTTTTCCAAGTCACCCATTCCCTTGATAAGGACAAAAATATACTCTGAAGGAATGTGAACGGCCTTGTACTTGTCCACTGACGATGGTGTAGGAGATGCAGGAGGAGTGGTGAGGTGGTCAATCTCATCGAAAACCCCTACCTCACTCCTTGAAAATTGCTCCTACGTGGTAAGACCAACGGCGGATCCAGCAAAAAGGCCTATAAGAAACCAGTAGTGACCTTCAGCCTCTCCATCGGAAGGTGTCGTACACTTCTCCTAACAATATACTCAAAGGTTGTGGACTGGGTTGTGATGCTCATAAACCTTCACAACACTCAGGGGAACAATGATCACAAGGTAGAAGGTAAAATCCTCAACACCAATGAATGAACAAACGTTGGTTCATGTCGGGTTCACCAAAAATGTAAGAGAGGGGGACCAACCATGTTAAGGCCCCAGGTCATGGAGAGTCAAGAGTGGAAGGCTACCCTAACTTACCTCACTCTAAAGGGGTGTTTGAAATGAGGGACGAGAATGATGAGGACTATAAAGTCCTTAGATCACTCTGCAGGCCCAAACTTTAGTTTAGTCTAGGCGAGTTGGCTTTTTGGAGTCAGTTTTGTGCCTCAGACAGCTCTCTATCCGAGGATGGCAACATATTTCTGGGATGTCAACATGGTGTGTTGGCGTCTCTCAAGCGCACTCATGTCCGTATGGCCAAAAAATAGTGAACATGGTAAAACTGCCAAAAAGACCTACTAACAGTCTAGCTACTTCAATCTAGAAGGTAAAAATAGAATGAGGAAGTATGCAAAATAGATACTGAAATGATAAAGTAAATAGACTAGAACTAAGGTGACGAAGATAACCTCACAAAATTGTCTATTCACTAGTTCGCTCCAAATGCGTGTCTACCTACACACAAGAAAGAGGGGAAATTTGTTGGGGTTGTATAGGGACCTACCTTAGTTAGACCCTTATTTTGGTGTTTCCACCTCCACAGATAGCCAAATAGCAATGATAGAGAAATGTATGATAAAGAAGTAAAGAAAGGAAGTACACAAATAACACTACAAAACAGTATATAGCTACTCAACCAAATCATAAAGGAGAGGAGTGAAAACGTTACCACCTCCACCAAGAGCTCAATAGCTAATGATGGAGAAAAATTGCTTGAACAATCACCATAGCCTCGACTGTGATGAAGGGAGGTATTGCAAAACCTCAAGCCCTTGCTACAATGGCTTGCTTCACACTTTCTTTGCGGGGTTGATGGAGTATTATTGTTGCAATGGAGTGTTGAAGTGCTACTTGAGAATGGAGAGAATGCTTAGAGATTGGAAAAAGAGATGAGTTGAATGAAAAATGGAAGAATTTGAAGGAGAAGAGAGGGAATCTATCATTTTCGGGGTCGGTTGGTCGAAGAGGGACATTACAAACTATTCCCAATGGGAAGTGTAATGCCTCTGCCAGCATTAGACACAAGAATCCATCAGGTATGTAAGTGAGCCACGTGGATGTCTGCATGTCGTGCGGGTGTCCCTGACAAATATTCTTCTACCAACACAAAGGATAGATGCCAAGTGGAAGGAAATTAGCTAGTTGATGTGGAATTTTTCCTTCATATTTGGTTTTCTAAGGTGAGGATGTGTAAAAAGGGGAATTTGCATAAGGGGTGCAAATTCACTCCTATACAGGTAGGACCACAAAGATCTATATGCACCAATTCCAACAATCTAGTAGAATATTGTTCTTTGACTTTGAAGCTTCTTCTTGTTTGCTTTCCAACTTGACACTCCTTACAGATAGAATTGATAGGCTTTGTAGTCTTTGGCAGATCTCTCACAGTTTGAATAAACTTATTCTCACTAGGCTATCAAAATTGATGTGACACATTCTTCTATGCCATATCCAACTCTCATTGATCTAATTCATGAAACAATAACCATTAGAACCTTTGAGTTGATATACATTTCCATCTGTCCTTCCAGCAACAATCATAGTTTAGGAGCTTTTCCTAATCTCACAACCATCATCCTGAAACATAAGATTATATACCATACTACATACTTGTCCAACACTCAAGAGGTTATGTCTTAATCCCTTAACATAATAAACATCATCAGTATTATGCTTGCCATCAAAACTAATTGAACATTTTCCACATATCTTAGTAGATGTATCATTACCAAACCTAACAAGTCCTTCATATTTCTCAAGTTTAACAAAATTACTCTTATCACTGGTCATATGATTAGAGCTTCCACTATCAATGATCTAGTAATTATTCTATTATCTAGCATGAAAAGCATACACCAAAATGCCTTCAATTTTAGCACTTACTTCTGGATCCCTTTCCTTCACACATCTCTCAGAGTTAGTAGAATTAGTTTCATCATTAAATCCATGAACAATAATTCACTATCATCATCATCTCCATGATCAAATTCATCATCAGATATACTTGCATCTTCTTTAACATAATAGCTTTTCTTAATCATCTTACCTTTGTTCTCCCTATTTTTGTTATTTAAAGCTCTGCTTAGACATCTAGAAGTGTAATGACCCATCTTTCCACAACTAAAACATTTGAATAGGAAAATTACCACCGTATTTTCTAGTACCCTTTTTCATTCTTCTTACAAAGTTATCTTCCACATCATCAAGATCCTCCTGATTTGATTCCACAGTCTTCTCTAATTTTCCAACCTTAAAAGTAGTCTCAACTTTTGCACTACTTATACCAAATTCTCTCATTTCAAAAGTAGCTAAAGAACCATACAATTAATCTCTAGTATATTGATTAATTTTTTTTAATTCTTCAATAGAAGAAACTTTATGACTATAAGATTTAGGAAAAGTTCTAAGTACCTTCTTTGCCACTTCTTCTTTCAGTTCTCCACCAAGACTTTTGATACAATTGATAAATTCATCCACCTTCTACAAGTAGCTTGAGATGTTTTCATCTTCAAACATTTACAAGGCCTCAAACATGATCTTCAAATTCTACATCTTATCTTGCTTGATCTTATCATCTCCTTCATAAGTGCTTTCTAACTTCACCCAAATTTCTCTAGCAATTTTCAGATTCATAACTTTCACCAATTTAGAATTAGAAAGACCACTCAAAAGAGCATACCTTTCTTTACCATTGTTTTCATAGGCCTTGATCTCATCATCAGTTCTCTGAAAACTTGTAGGAATAGTATCTCCTCTTTCAACTAACCTCCAGATCTCAAATCTAAGAGAAACCAAAAAACTTTCCATCCTTGTCTTCCAGAATGCATAATCTAATCCATCAAAAATATAGGAACATCTTTCTTGTGTGCCATCCCAAATATACGTCAATCGATTAAGCTTTCTTCCAAGGAACCTTTCTCTAATACCAATTGTTCAATGCATAAAACAATTGAGAGGGGGGTGAATTAGTTGTACCTTAAAACTTCAAAAACCTCACAAACATTCAAATCCACATTAATCCAATTAACCCTTAATGTGTTAGAATTATTTTTCATCAAAAACAAATAATAGAAGTGGAACCAAATCAAAACCATACATAAGGAAACACAAGATTCGTGTGGAAAATCCAAGATGGGAAAAACCATGATAAGGATTAACTCACAATATAAAGTAATATCAACACTGAATATAATAAGGCCAACTACCGAAGGGATCACTACTTAAAATAAAGAAAGGATCACTACCAAAATAGAAAAGAAGATAGAGAAGAGTGTTACAATGAGAAATCCATCTCAAAGCAACAGAAAAATCCACCACAACATCAGCAACACCTTTTCAATCTTTTTGAAGAATTGTAGACACCTTCTGCTCACTACATTCAATAATCTAACACATGAAGTCTCGCACTACACTTCTCAAATTCGCACCCAAAAACTTTGAAATTCACATCACTCGCATCATACTCATCTATCTTAACATCCCTCAACAAATCAATACTTATTTATATCATCTTCAACCTTGAAAACATTCTCCAAGGTCAACTATGCACCTCAACCATACAAATTCAAATTAGGTCAGCACCAAAACATTCCCATGGTATAAGGGAATGAAGGTAGACCACAACACACCTTAGCTAGGACCTAAATCCACTCATACACACCATGCCACACTTCCACAAACATCAAAAAAACTTCACAAGTAGTGTAAACACCTAAGGTTGGTCAAACTTGTGTTGATGCCATTAACACTTAAGCACATGCTTCCTCAAATCTAAAGATGACTTGAAGACACCACATAACACTTGAATACAATCTATAATATTCCACAAACACCTTGAAATCCAACAAGTCCCTTCCCAACAACTTTCACTTGAAGAATTTACACACCCAATACACTCAAATAACTTTGTCATACATAATAACTCAAGAAACGAAATTTTGAAGCACCAAACCATGAACAACTTTGTCTGAAGAAAGATACACACACTATCAGCACCCTTCTAGATCCATAAGACTTGAAACCACTTTGTGAAGAAATACAGAGCAAAAACATTTCTCCTAGACACCTCTATAATATATAGTTCTCACACTGGTGAACACATCTTCCTCTGTACAGCGATCCAACACACCAAATTCTAAATGAAACACCTCTAGTCAATATTTCTTAATCGCACAATTAGATATTCAACCCAGAAGAACTACAAAGCAAAACCAAAACACTACTCTACAATATAAAACACACTGCAACACATTGTTTCCTCTTTTTATTCTTGATTTCCTCAAAAGCACTTGGAAACCAAGCACCAATACATAGAACACATCATCAACATATTTAGTACTACCTCATGACCACCAAGCCAACTTTAACATAGCAACTCAACCATACATCCATAAACAAAATCTTATCAAAGAAACAAAAATATGGATGAAGATATAGAGTGATTGGTTCAAATAGTACTAGAAAGGAAATTTGAATATAAAAATTTTAACTATAATTTATTTTGAAATGCAAATGGATCATTAGTATGACCAATATATCCACAATATAAGAGCTAGCATATAAAGAACATGTTTGCTAATGTGGCCATACAATTTATAAGTTATGGTTGAAGAATATGAAAATAAGAAACCAAATATAAAGGTTCTTGGGACTCTAAAAATGCTACAAAATTTTGATCACTTTAACCTAGATGGTACTTCAAGCACCACAAAGATATATCCTTATCAAGAAAACTTTATTTAATATATGTGTATGCCACAAATGCACTTTTGTCTAATTCGCCAACCTATATGAGTGATTTCCTATCTTTGTTTAATTATAGAGTCTGGGAAAGAACTAATTATAGTAGGATAAAAAATAGATCATACAATTTTAATGTTTATAGACTACTAAATTTCATCAATACATGGAAGGATTCATATAATCAAAACTAACCAACAAAGGTCATACAATAGAGGTGATTTGAATAGATTGAGCGATGGTTGACTATATACTAGATGATCATACAACAATGGTAAAATAATGGAATTGATCAAACTAGACATCATGAGGATAAGAAACATGTATGGTATAAAATGGAGTAAATATATGGTGATAAGCTTTTGAAAAAAAATTGTATATGATAACTTTCTAGTAAGGGTCATATGGTCTCATATAGAATTTTTTATAGAAATTATATGATATGTTGTAAACTATGCACATTGAGTTATGTGGTTACAAGTGTTTACAAGGGTGTTGAGGTGTATGGTAGATGCAAGTAGGGACCAAAATAAGCTATATGATATTAAAAATTTGGACAATAAAAGGTTAATTGATAGGAAAATAGGTGAAAGTTCAAAGTTATATCCCACTTCATGTAACACCCTAAGCCACACACCTAGGAAATCAATGGAAAAGACATTAAGCAACAATTTTTTGTGATAAAAAAGTGGAATTAAGAAAGCCACTCAATACTAAAACATATGCTAGGTTTCATAACCTAAGATGACACATTTGACACTTACACCAATGCATAAAGAATGGTAACATAAATTAAAGATATAAAACATTATGAGATAAAATACCATGGTTTGCATAAAAAATAAGGCATGGAGTGAGTCAAGATTCCAAAAACCATTTGACCATCCTCCATTCCTCTCTACCCAACCACCCTCCAAAGGGGCCTCTAGGACATGACACCTAGAAAAACTATTAACAAAGGCTTAGCCTTATTTTTGGAGGTCACCTAAAAGCACTGGCCCCTAACAAGGTATTGAGAGGCCAATAATTTTAACTCTAAGATCAAGATTTATGAAGTTCCAACACCCACACCATGGTATCAAAATTCATGGAGTTATGACACCCACTCTTGGTATCAAAATTCATGAAAATTTAATACCCACACCTTGGTATTGGACTTAATGGAATTTTGATATCCATACCTTGGTATCAAACTTCATGAAAGTATGATACCTTATTATTAGACTCATGAAATTCTAATTCCTAGTATTAGACTCCACTAAAGTCTAATACCTCAATAATAGCATTAGACGTCCTAGAAATCCAATACCTCGATGTTTGACTCCATGAAATTTTTATACCTCAACACTGGCATTAGACTTCCTAGAATATTAATACCTCAATATCAAACTCTACCAAATTTCGATACCTTAGTATTAGACTCCGCTAGAGTTTGATACCCTAATATTGAACTCCCCCAAAGTTTGATGCTCCTACATTGTCATCAAACTTCCTAGAAGCCTAATACCATGGTACCAAACTCCACTCAATTAAAATACCTATAAACATGTTTAGTATGATATCATACTTATCTAAAGTCTAACATGGTATCATACTTCTCTAAACTTCAATACCTTGACAAGAACACAAAAGAATAAGGAAATTTGTATACCTCAATGTAAGAGAAAAGGAATTCTAAGGAATAAAACAATATAAAACTTCCTACAAATATTATACCCTAAGAAAAGGTCCCAAAAAATACTAAAGCATAGACAACCAATAGACTCCACTACACACTCAATGAGGCATAAGTTCCTTGATGTACAAGTTGTTAAAAAAAGGTTTAAGGAAAATTTTCAAGGGATTATGGACATTGTAATGGCCTAAAGATATCCCTCCCAAAGGAATTAGATCTAAATAAAGAAGCATGAGGGTACACTATCTCCTTAACGCACACAAGGGAATACACCTAAAACATGAGAAAACAAGTGACGCAAGCGTCAAGTTCCTGTCGGAGAGCATAATGCATTGCCCATAGCATATAATAGTGAGGAGATCAATGAAGTAAAAAGAAAGTTCAACACCAATGATCAAGAGTTAGAATCAATTGTACAAACAGTCATTGGAAACATTAAATATTACCGAGTACAATGCCCTTGAATTTGGGAGATTCTCCACCAATATTTCCTAGACCCCAGATAGCCTATAGTACATAGCAATACACAAATACAAGTAGAAACTTAAAGAAGATGAAATTAATAAAACATAATAGAAAATTATGACCAAGAAAGACATTGCCCATTACTTGCTCACGTAGTTCATCATTGGGATTACAGGGAAGCTCAATAAACAGAGGAACCACACCACTCAACTACAGCACTTGTCTATTCAAATGTCCTAGATGCAATATTTGTTAAAACCCAAGTTGCCTCATACTGTAATAGAAAATAATACTTAGATCTGATGAAACTGGGCAAAGGTTACAACAATGGTTGTTAAGCTTTGCTACAATGTCATGGGAGTTATTTTACCAATGGTAGATGCAATGCTTCCATTGAATTGCTTCCCAGTCAAGCAAAGAAAAACATATTGGAGCTTTGAGAATGCACCCACAACATAATTCAAACATATCCAAGAGACTTAGCTATAGTCATTATTAAAACCTACATGGAACAACTAATAAACTTTATTTGAATGAAACAAATCAAGATGTAAAATTTATCCAACTATATTAATAAGATGAAGTCATGTCCTATGCCCAAATATCACTTTCACAGGGTCTTCAAAGCTTAAGTTTATGGTTTTCTTATGCTTCCCAAACTTGTAGAGTAACTTGCATGGTCAAGAAAGCAGGTAGCTCCTAAGAAATAGTATTTTATAAGTTGGAATTTGATTTTTTAAAGTAAAGTGGGTAGATAATGTAATCTAAAAAGGCGTTCCTTTAAAATATAAGGCAAGAAGATACTAACAACACCTTCTAACATTATAGAAAAGAAAATTATTGCAAATTCTTATTATAAGAGTTTCAAAAAGAAAAATAAATACATTACACTATTTGAGGAAAATTCACAATGTCGATGTCAAATCTTGTTGAGTCATGAAAGAATCTTGGATGCTAATGGAAAAAATATACTACTCTATGTAGCCATAATCATTTGTAGTGAATCCACGTGACAGATTAAGTGTCAATCACCCAACAACGTAACAATTTTTTGATCATATTTTAGAGTTTTATTTTGTTCTTGTTGCAATGCATTTGTAAGGAAATAGAGCATAATTTTATGTAGAGCAATGGACTGGTAAGGGACATAGAATTTTCAATTTTCCACCTTGTGGTCCTTAAACTCAAATAGGCTTTGTAATCCTTCCACTGTGTTGTTCTCCATCAAAGTTAAAGAATCTTATTGACTAGTATCTGCATCTGTTTTGACATAGGGTTTTGTGGTCTACTTTTGACACGATTTTACTGCAATTTAGCTAGAGTGGTGGTTGATTAAGGTAATACATAAATGGGATAGCCCTTCCAAATAATCAAATATAAAGTTATCTTCCTTTCAATGATTTATTTTATCTCAAAATAGTATAATTCTTAACATGGAATCAGAAAGTTTATTTTACACATCACTTGTTACCTTTACCATTTCATGTTTATTTTGGCATTCGTTTATACCATATGTTATAAAACTAAATTCTCTTGAGCTGTGTCACTGGTTGTACACTGTGATGAATTAAATATGGACATTTGACATTGTAACAATGAACTGTTCAATATAATGGGTCACAAGACCTAGTCCTATTACTCATTCAGGATGAGGTATGTGTTCAGAAATATTATTTTCATGTGCTATTTAGCATGATACATGTTTTTTTGTCTGCCATGGTTATGCTTTGAAGGATGACTTGATGAATTGTTAATGTATGAAATAGTTGTTATTTTGGTGTACCACACTTTGATGCTGGTGGACATAGACCCTAAGTAAATAGATTATATTTTGTTTTTACCTTGTTTCATGGTCTTTTTTTCCATCCTTCTCTACTTTCAATTATTTGTAAGACAAATCTTCCACTTTACAATAGAGAAACCCTCAATACGCACAAGCTTTAAAATTCAAGAATTCTAAAGGCATGTTCAAAAGAATTGTGGAAATTTGTCAGAAGAAAATATTATGTGAGGGTGGAGATATGATTGAAATGGAAAATGAAGAAAAAGATGAGATGAAGGGAGGTTGTGGGGCATATGTACCAAGGATATTTATTGAAGGATTTAAAATAATGATTCAGTATAAGCTTCCCAAGAAAGTAGATGAAGAAGCTTGAGCAAAATACTCTGAGAAGAAACAAGAGTTGACTATAGAAAAAGTATTCCAAATTTCTCGCATACAGTTGAGGCATCATAATTCCTTTCTGAATCATTATTCGCAGTTTAAAGCTATTGCCAATTTGTCACTCTGTGCAAAGAGATCCAATTCCTCATATTTTCGACATGTTGGTAGGGAGTTTCAACAAGGATGTTTTAGAATATCAAAAAGTTAGCATTGATAAAGTACATACAACTTGTAATGACAACTTAAGTGTGTCACAACTAACCTGCAAAAGCATTTGTTTAAATTTTACAGCAACTTTTAGCATTTAGCTACAAGTTGTGACCTCCATCCACACCAACAAGGCCTCCGTGTCAAATAGTAAATATAACTTTCGTTGCACTTTTTTAATTTCACAATTTAGGTTTCCTATTTAGTATAATAGGTGTCAAAAATATTTTTAGCAATATTAACTTAAGGCATAGTATTAGACTTACAGAGTCTTGCACCAAGTCTCCATCTGCAAGTTAGCTAGCTCAACTTGGAAAAAACTACATTGGCCTGTACAGATCACAAGCAGTAGAAATCATCACTATCAAGTCTGAATTTTCTTGTAGAAACCACCTATATATATACATATATATGCCCAAGATCCCTACATTTTATTAGCAAAGGGTGAAAAGGCAAACAAAAGGTAGACAAACTATTACAAGTAACTTCTGGAAGAAAAGGTTTGTTGATCTCATACCCAGACTGATATATAAAAACTCCCAAACATGCTTAGTTTTTAGTTTGTGCATAGCTAGCTTAAAATGTGTTAATGTGTTAGTGATGGAATTAGATTCATTTTAATTCATTTTACTATTACTATATGGTATTTTACAGAATTTAAACATTTCAAGGCTTGTTTAATTATTTTTCAATCATTTTGAACAAATATAGGTGTCATACTATTAAAATAAATTAATACATCAGGTGTGGGCAATGCATATGTAGGAGGGGTTTTGAGTTAGATTTTGAATAACATAATAGGGTTGTATAAATTACTGCTAAATAGTATAGAGTCACATGCAATCTGTGGTGAATCAAGGACCATTTTATGAAGCATTATGTTCACCAAAAGCTTTGTTAATCTCTAAGCAAGCTTTAGGGGACAACCACCTGGAGTTGTCTGTGTTAACCTCTTCCACCTAAAATCTTCTCAGCATGAATATTTTCATCCAAAAATCAATAATCTCATTAATATACCTTTTGCTGCTTGCAAAGCGATGAAACCTAAAATATCTTCATGCAAATGCCTAGCAAATAATCAAGGGGACATATTATTAAATTCTTCAACACAACCAATATAAAAGATTGGCCTCAAAGATGCATATATCGCATCTCTGAAAACATTCATGTTCATCTTATAGCTCCTTTAAACACTTTGCAATTCACATTGTAAAGACAAAACTTGGAGTTATATTCCGTGAAATCGAAGACACAATAAAGCTACTACAGATCTACATTTTTCTATAACAATATTAGGTATAATATTAACATTTTGCCTATAAGAACAAAAGCATTATCATCTATAGAGACATGACATGTATACAGAAAAAGAGGGACATCATTACCTCAAATTATAGATGCAAATGTATACATAAAAATCACAATAGTAGACAAGACATTAGTCATCCTCTTCTTCAGTACGAGGACAGTTTGAAAGCAATGCACCTACAGATTCATACCAAGCATTAAAGTTCAAAACAAGAAGTAAAAAAGGTGAGGATAGATTTGCAGATAAGCCAATCAAAACCAAAATTGCATGTCCTACACTTGTGAGAAAATTATAGCGTACATGATCAATTGAAACATATTCAAAATATGATGAACTTGTAAGAAACAAAAGTAATGCAAATGTAAAAAGCAAACTATAGCAGGGAAGGATATCAATCATTATATTCATTGACTACAAGTATAATTTCAGCTCCCAAAAATAATTCCAAATACAATTCAAATAAGTTCTTAAGGACACAACAAAACACAAGTAGAATTGACAATCACATAAACACCTAACATGGCCAAAGGGAAATCAATGAGTATGCTTATACAAAAAATTGCACTGTAATGAAATTAATT
Organism: Sequoia sempervirens; assembly: GCA_007258455.2. Taxonomy (NCBI): domain Eukaryota; kingdom Viridiplantae; phylum Streptophyta; class Pinopsida; order Cupressales; family Cupressaceae; genus Sequoia; species Sequoia sempervirens. Next base: position 24,997,048 of record VDFB02358134.1, on the reverse strand, counting down.
GAACACTCTGTGCTCATGGAATAACCTAGTACAACAAAAATGTAGAGGGAAACAAATACCTAATACAAACCCAACACATCAAGAAATTTTTTGTAAAGCACGCTTTCCTCATCTTTACAATCATCTATGTACGAAGTTGCATCCTATATACCCCATATCTCAGAGATTGTTACCAAATCTTCATCTATGTTATCAAAGGAACGGTTGTCCTGGTTAGGATAAAGTGCTACAGATCCCTTGAGTATATCTTTTCCATCTCCCTCATTAATTCCACTAACAACAATTTCAACACCATTGTCATTTGAGTCGAACTTTATCTTTTTGAATTTTGATTTCATTTCAACCTCCTTAGAATTTGTTGAGGGGAAATTTCTCTTACTGCTTTTTCCAGTACTTTCAGTTAATCTAGACTTCTTGGATGAAATCAAGTATAGTAACACTTGAGGATCTGGCAATAATCCCCTTATTTCATCTTGAACCTCATGATAAAGTAAAAACCACTTCTGTCTGGAGAGCTCAATAAGAGGGTATAGGATCTTCTCTTCACTATGTGCCAAACAACTTAAGGCTCTCAAAATAGTTATACCAGATAATCCCTTTACTTCCCCTAAATAACTTTCAGATATGCATTTAGACAGACATTCTTTCTACATTTCATTAGAGTGCCCCCTCTTGTTTACATTTTCTGCCGCAGCAAGTATTGAATTTAATAATCATTCTAAAGAACCCAATGCCTCTTTAAGTACTCTCGGAGTATCATGCTTCACAAATATGTTAGTATGCAAGAGGCCCCTATTAATCATAGCCCGACTAAATGAGCGAGGAAGCATGCACTTTAGTCCATCACCTAATGTAGGATGCTCCAAAGAAGGTGGAGAAGGCCCTTTTGAAGAAAATGATGGAGAAACCTTAGAAGCTTGTATCAAATCAGATACAAGAGATATAGCTACAAACCTGATTGGAAAATAATCACAAAACACTCTTATTGTATGCCCAATAGCAGAAAAATAAAAAATAAAACTAGAGTCTATTGAGATAATGAATTCCCCTTGCAGGCATTGCAATAAACACTTACCAGGTAGATGATGCCCATGGCTCAAGCGAGTAAGGAAAATGTTCCAAGTATGCAGAAACTAATGATGGTTGATTGCTAACTATTGCTAGCAGCAGATTTTTATGATTGTCTACATCAGTTGACCTTAATTTCAACATCAGTCTCAGTAACCTTGTTGGGTTACCTCGATGAAATTTTTCGCACCTGTTAAAAATACGCGAAGGTTGGAGAAGCTCTAGAAAAATTCCATGACAAGAATCAGTGCAAAGCATCAGTAAATCTCATGAGCAATATCTGTCGCTTTTCCTAAAAGAAAAATTTGCAGAAATCATGCTCAATTGTTAAGGGGCTTTGCTCCACCACCAACTAATTCTTTAGTAAAGATTCCAAAAATTAAAATTTACCGAAACCATGACAAGCAACTTACCTAACAATTCTTTACAAATTGTTTCATGCCCACTGGAATCCGTTTGATGATCTGCGTATTCATACTGATTTTCAAGTCAGGTAGGATTTTTTGAAAACCATAGTGAAGAGGAGGCTTCACAAATTGATGTGGAGGAAGCTTCAGTTGGAGAAAACGGGCATGGGGTTTCTGCATAGGTTATGAGCTTCTCTTTCTGGCAGCTTCTCCTTCTAGCAGCTTCTTTCCGGAAACTTCTCCTTCCACCAGCTTCTCTTATTAATGTATTAATTATAATGTTCAACCAAAATTATTATGATCTTAATTTTTCTAAGTTTTTTTTAAAAGAAAAATGAATTATACAGGTACTATGACCAATAGAAAAATAGATAAATAATAATTTTTAAATATAAAAAAAAAAAATTTAAATACAAACTATATAAATAGAAAGAAATGTTTTAAGTTATGCAATTTGATTGGCCAGTGCAAGGAAAAAAATAAAAATCTAACGAATGCAATAATAACTTGCCTATCGATAGGCAGGAACTAAAAACTATGAAATGCTAAGCTTAAAATAGATTGGGGAAATAGTGGGCGGGCCATTTGGAAATTATGATTGAGAACTAGGTAAAAATCCTCCCTATTTTACTATGGTAATTCTTGATTCACCAAGAAGATGAAATGGGCAGCCAGTTTATGGGGGTCGTGAGATTGTTTTTGCATCCAAGGTATGATGGATTTTATAACGAAAGAAAGTTTCCTAAAAATTATAATTTTAAAAATGATGGTATTATGTGCTTTAGAGTTGTTATAATTTTTTATTGAGTAGGGTTTTTATGAGAAGATAATTATGTTATATGATAAATTAGGATTTTGTGAAAAAAAGAGAGCTTTTATCTTTTAAATTTAAATTTTAAAGGGTCTTTTGTATAGTGAGATTGAAAGTTTCCCCACCAACATCTTAAAACTTTTATATCATGTCATTCATTTATAATATTTTAAACTCTTGTAAATAATTTTATATTTTTTAGAATTTTTATATATTTATAATTGTAAATTTAGTATTCTTTTTTGTTAAAAATTAATCATGAGACCGTCAGTTTTTAGAACTTCAATTTTTAAGCTTGTCCATTATTACAAAATCTATGAGACCACTTGCTTATGAATGCTCTTGAAAGTTCTCAATAGCACCACTTGATTTATTTTAGGAAGCCCCCCTCCATTAGACATCACTAGTCTACATTTGTTATATAGACTCTCAATTCAATTTTAGAAGTATGATTTGGTCTAACAAATTGATAAATCTAAGGGAGAAAATCAGTTAAATATTCCTTTTTTATCAATTAATATTAAGATATATGTTAGTATTTATTTCAATAACTTTTTTTCTTACTCCCTTATTAATTTGAATAATGGTATCATTCAATCTCTTAGAATTTATTTGAATAACCCTCTCCCCTAATCCCTAATTCTGACAAATAAATAAAAATATATATATCCATATTTTCATTCCTAATTTTAAAAATTATTTTGAAGCTTTGGATAACCTATTTATGGTGGAGCCTAAGTATGATTTAGAAATATTAAGACTTTAAAATCAACTAAGGATGTAGTAATACCTAATAATGAAAGCACTAATCCTCTAGTGGAACTTCATCTCAACCATGAGGAAGAGATGGAATCTCGAAATGAAGGGAATTATCCTATACCTATTCACCATTCCACTTAAGAGAATGTATAGAAAGATATTTGTAGTCATGATAAAGAAAAAAATCTTGCACCTTAAGGTTTTACAACTATCTTTAGATGTGTAGAGTGAACTCATACCCAACACTTGATAGAAATAACAAATATATGGGATCAATTAATAGATTTGTTTCCTTAAATACTAAGAAAAAACCTCAAAGATTACAACTCCTCAAAGGCATAAATAGAACTAGATTTTCTCCACCAATGGAGTCTCACAAATGCAAGTGGCATATGAAATAGCATTATAAGCCTTTCAAATCATCTCTAGCAATGATGAAATTTTTCAATACTGAAAACTACAAATGCATAAATTCCTAGAGGCTAGAATAAAATATCAAGCTTGGGAATGTACATTAGCCCTAGTAAAGAGTTAAGTCCATGATTAGATAGTGGGTAGTGGTGACCAACTAAGAGGAGTAGGATCTCCCCTATACTTCTAGCTTTACTGGACCAAGGAGGGTAATCTAAGAATTATTTAACATGATGATTAAAAAGAGATAAAAATAACACACAACTAGGCCTTTAGCAACCATGCCCAATGTATACATGAGCCCCAATTTACTACAACTAATCTCATAAAATATTATTTGTTGCAACAAGATCTACAAGACCCCAATTAAGAAAATGGTAGTAGATTTCATATACACCCAAAAAAGTTAGCATATCTTAAGATGAATCCCCATGACATTGTGTATAGATGTGTAACCTAGAATCCACACTATTGTAACTCTCTAGATTTAATCAATTCTAAGCCCTTGCATGAGATATGGTAAAATTTACAAAAATAAGTTACACAAGTCAGTAGAACCTAATCTACTCCTAAGTTACTAAGTACTATGGAATAAAATGTTTCTAAATGATTTTTTTATCATTCAAGTAGCTTAGACTAGGGCCTTGCTTATCAAGCATTAGAACCAAAGATTAAATTATAAAAAAAAATATTCATATGAATCTTTTAAAATGAACTATACATACAACTAATGTGAAATAAAAGAGACAAGAAATATTACATGACTAAATCTACTTCAAATACTCATTACCACTTGTAAATATTCTCTTATATTAAGAAAAATATTATTATAGATCCTTTGTAATGATTTATAATGTTGCAACAAAAATCGATCCATTAACATTAACAAGCCAATAAATTTGGCTAGAGATACATATACATGTAATCCATGTTAAAACACTTTAAGTAACCATAAAGACATCTAGCCATGGAGAGGCATCTAGTTGAATACTCTATACTAGATTCATAGAAAATGTGTCACAACACATACTAGATCAATATTGCATCAATTGCTCCCCTAGAATAAACAGTAAAAGCATATGCCAAATTGGTTCAATGACCAAGCCATTATACAGTAGAAAAACATGTATATAGAGAGCTAATAAATTATGCTAGAATTCATGAAATCATGACACTTGTAATAATCTAAAATATAACATGATTTAGAAGCATAAGTAAAGACACTTTTATAGTGAACAAATAGAAGAGAATTCGCATAAGTAAGGAAAATTTTCCTTGGATCAAGTTGGAGATATGGAATTAGGGAAGACAATTCCCTTCATAATTATAGTTAACTACATGTAGTCCTCATCTTCTTCATTAAATTCTAGAGCTATCCTACGCACCAAAGAGATGAAACTACTTGCTCAATTTACAAGGCACAAGAATTAGTTATGTCTCCTTTTTGCCATAGAAATACATGTTTACATGTATCTATAATAGTTTAAAATCTCTCATGAGAGAATATCATCTCATAGATAGTGCTACAAATGGTGTATAGTCATCCCACAATCGCTTCAAAATTTCTCTTGTCCTCATTTATCTACTTGTATACTTGATTTTTCTATCACTCCCATACTATGTAGAAATCCAAGAATATAGTGCACAATGCTTTGTGGATATTTAAAAATATCTCAACACTTTACCATTTTTCACTATATGCATTAGTCTTATGATGATATTGTTGATTGGTCCAACATTGCCAAGTTGTCATCCTTGATCTCCCCTAGGATCCATGTCAACTACCATAGTTGCACCAAATATAAATCACCTCACAAACAAATTATATTTTTCTAAGAAAAATTTAATAATCATGGCTATAGAGTAAAATAATCTAGATTATAGACATAATAGAGGCTATTGCAAAAAAAAATTAGGTCTACTACTTGTTCTAGACTTCAAACTCATTACCTTTGGAGCTAAAAATTCTCTATAGATTCAAGCATACAATAATTTTAACTAAAATCCATAACAAATACGGACTTGAGAATTTACATTGAACTCTAATGTTTAAAAAACTTGTGTTTGCTAAATATAACACTAGCTAGCTCTCAAACATGAGAGAACTATTAAATGTAGATAGGTAACATCCCAAGTCTTTAATTGGAGAGCCCCTCAAAATTAAAACTTATATTTTTAAGAGTTGAGAGCCTTCACTCAACTTTCTTTACTCTTTGATCTAATAAAACTAGTATTTGAGATAATGAATAAAATTATCAATTCATATGAGGTATATTAGAAATGTATCTTTATTCACATGAAGTTCTTAAAGAAGTAGACTAAAGATGATTATCCAAGTATTTAATTTCTTTCCTTAATTATGTAAATTTTCTTTAAAGAATAAAAATTTTACCAAGAAAAATAGAACAGTCTACCAACTAACTCTTAAAACTACTCAAAAAATGACAAACAATTAACACATAGTCAGATACAACCATATTAGCATAACATAATAAAATAATTTTAGGCTAACTACATCATCCTCTAAAATAAAAACCATCTTCTAGATGATAAGAAAAAAGTAATCAAATAACATCAGGTAAATTTTTCCAAAATTTTGATATCATTATAGAAGGAGGACCGTTACTAGCAAACAAAACATCCTTGTCATAACTTAAATCATTCCAAAACTAGTGAGCATTCCATGAAAAAATATAGATGAAGATCTAGAGTGATTGGTTCAAATGGTAATATAAAGGAAATTTGACTATGAAAATTTTAACTATAATTTATTTTCAAATGTACATGGATCATTAGTATGACCAATATATCCACAACATAAGCTAGTGTTCAAAGAACATGTTTTCTAATGGCCATACAATTTATGAGCTATGGCTAAAGAATATAAAAACAAGAAACCAAATATAAAGGTGCTTGGACTCTAAAAATGCTACAAAAAATTAATCATTAAACCTAGATGGTACTTCAAGCACCACAAAGATACCCTCATCAAGAAAAAATTATTTAATATATCATATGCCACAAATGCACTTTTGTCTAACTCACCAACGTGTAGGAGTGATTTTGTATCTTTGTTAGTTATAGAGTCTGAGAAAGAACTAATCATAGGAGGATAAACAATAGATCATACAATTTTAATGTTGCTAGGCTATTTAATTTCATCAATACATGGAAAGGGTTATATAATATCAAAAATAACCAACAAAGGTCATACAATAAAGGTGATTTGCATATATTGGACAATGGTTGACTACTGACTAGATGACCATACAACAATAGTAAAAGAATGGAATTGATCAAACTATACATCATGAGGATAAGAAACATGCATGGTATAAAATGGATTAAATATATGGTGATAATATTTTGAAGAAGTTGTATAGGATAACTTTCTAATAAGGGTCATATGGTCTCATTTAGAATTTTTTATAGCAATCATATGATAGGTTGTAAGCTATGCATATTGAGCTATGTGGTTACAAGGGTTTACAAGTGTGTTGATGTGTATGGTAGATACAAGTAGGGACCAAAGATAAGGTATATGATATTAAAAAATTTAACATCAAAAGGTTATATGATAGGAAAATAGGTGAAAGTTCAAAGTTATATCCCACTTCATGTAACACCCCAAAGCCACACACATAGGACATCAATGGAAAAAATTAACCAATATTTTTTTGTGATAAAATAGTGGAATTAAGCAAACCACTCAACACTAAAACATATGCAATATTTCATAAAAACCTAAGATGACACACTTGACACTTACACCAATGCATAAGGAATGGTGACACGAGTAAAAGACTTAAAACACTATGAGATAAAAAACCATGGTTGGCATAAATAATGAGGCATGGAGTGAATTGAGATTTCAAAAACTATTGAAGCATCCTTCATTCATACCTCCCTCCAAAGGCCTCTAGCACACGACACCTAGAAAAACTCATAACAAAGGCTTAGCCTTATTTTTGGAGGTCACCTTAAAAAGCACTGACCCCTAACAAGGTATTGATAGACACACAATTTTAACTCCAAGATTGAGATTCATGAACTTCTGGCACCCACACTATAGAGGGTAAGCTATTTTTTTGTAAACTTGGTGGAATCCACTCAATTGAGAGGGTCATCTAGCTGAACAGTCCACTTTACACTGCTTAAGACTACATTAAATTATCAACCCAAGGCTTGTAAGATTATGATGGTGCAGCATAATATATGACTTCATGGACTTAAACTACCTAAACTATCCTACTAAAGTCATTCTAATTGCTATAAATTCATAAAATTGTAAAACAGTAAAAGTATAAACTGAAACTAGTTGCTACAGGTATCTATAGTAAAGGTTGTGACTGAAATAATGATATTATATTAACTGAAAACTTAATAAAGACTATTGAATCAATTGAACTATCCTCCAGAGTACTACTAATGATCATTACATGTATGTTCCTAAGCATTCATTCATAATAAGCAAGAAATGAAATCCCAAGTAACTTGCATATGATTTGTGAACAATGATAAACTAATAACAACTATCAACATAAATAAATAATTGAAGGGTGAAGTGAAGAACAATACCTTGAGTGTCCTGCTCAAGTAATTGTTCCCACTTTAACTAAACTCAATCTAACTAATAGATTGTATGCATTCCATGAATTGATCTCCATTCATTGCATAAGATGAAAGATGACAAAATATCCTTGCACAAATCATACTCAATCATTGTGAAGATTCATGTTTCAACTGAAAGTGACAGATAACATAAAAAATACGAAAAAATAACTAACCAACCTATGGATTCAACCAACAATTATATACTTGAGGGAATCCTTATTGAAAGCAACAACTTAATCAAAATCATTAACTCCACTCTCAGATTTTTAGAGTGTAGAATTAAGACTTGGAATTATTCAACCTACAACTGAAAAAGAAGGAGAATCCTATCAAAACTAGAACTCTGTCAAAACTAAATGCATGAAATCATATGCCTATCTGTCAAAGTCCCGTGTAATAAATACCTCTTCTTCAACATTTATTAACTTATTATAATTATGTGTGTTCTATCTTCATTAGGTGCCTTCAACCAATGATCATCACGTTCAACTATTTTAGTAGTTTCCCTTGTTTCAGTGTTCAATGCCCCCTTTACTACAGGTTCATCCTGCAACTATTGTGTATCATGGTTCCTCCTTTAGCTGCAAACAAGTTAGTTTCACAAAACACGTACACAAGGATAACTATCATAATTAAACATAGCATTCCATCAACATTCCCATACACATATTCATATAAACCATTTAATGTTAATATATTAAACCATAATTCCATCTCCATGTTTTTGAGTTTAGGTCTACATAATGGATATAAAAAGGATAGTATGATATGGAATATTATTTAGAAAATATGTTTAAAAGTATCTTAAAATATACATAAAACCAACAAAAAACAAGCTATTATCTAGACCTATCATTTCCCCCCAACTTAACTTTTTTGCTTGTTCCCAAGCAAAATACTAAGGGTCTTTATTATAGTGTAGAGCAATTTTCCTTAGGTTCATGACTGTATTGGCACCATGATCCTACTATAGATAAAAACCTTGGTATGTTGAAAGTTGCCTCATCCTGATAGCTCCTTCCCTCTCACATTCATCACTTTTATCTCCAGTCCAATGTGGAATTGGACAAAGGAGAATAGGTGGTTGAAATGTGAGAGGTATCCAATGAACTCCTCTATTGATACTGACTATCATATATTTTTGTACCCCTTGGAGCATAGCAGTAAAGTTGTACAGAGAATGTGGCTCCTTCTTCTGCAATTTAGGGGTTAGATCGTTCCATCAGTTTTGTACATACTTTTAACACTGTTGTACAATACCTACAGCTAGCACTTTCATTCTCTCATAGTTTTCCTCCCTGAGTTTCATTATTCTCTTGCCAACTCCTTTATGCCCAAGAAGTTCCATCCACTCATCAATAACTACTTCTGAATCCTTAGCCTTTTTTCTTATTGGAAGTGTAATAGATTTATTTTTCATCGTATTCTTCCATAATCTCCCCTTTAAGTTGTTCATTCCTGTAGTAAGAGGCAAGTGCTCTGACTTGAAGATCCCCCACAAACATTAAGGGGTTCCGTTTAGTTTCATCAAGAATCACACAATTGTGCAAATAAAATTCACATAATTGATCCCAGTCTTCAAATGTGGAAGTAGCAATTTTTTTAAGAAACTCAGTAGGTTGACTCATAGCAATAGATTGTTTGCTCATTAATCTATTAAACTGAAAACACAAGAACCTTTCTTGTAGAAATAGTGCATAAGTCCTAGGTGGAGGCCTACACCTGACAATTTTTGCAACCTTATCTGCAACCTCTTCAAATCAGACTGTTGACTTATTCAAATTACATTTCTTTCTTTTCCAATTCTTTCATATATCCTTCCTTTGTAACATTTGTTTCCTTAGCCTACCAAAACGTCTAAGTGTAAGTTATTTTGCTTCAATTTTCCTCTTTTCCTTTTTAATACTCTTCTTCTTTTTCAAGGAATTTTCCTTTTTTCTATTTTTGAGCAACCCTCTTTCCTTTTGAAACCTTTTCCTCTAATTTAGAGGGTGCAGAAGTAGTGGATACACTACTTCTCCTGCTCTTAGAATTTTGTGACTTAGAAGAAGGTAACTCCTCATTTTTAGACAACCCAAACTCTGGCTCTATAGGTTCTTCATGCTCACCTTGGCTATGGGTAGTTGAGGCCACAGGGGAATCATGAGGGTTTTCCTCTCCAGGCTCATTTTGGGTTTCATTTTGATTTCCTATATCCCTAGGCACTATAGGTGCATCCAACAAACTGTTGATGTCTTTGCATTCCTCAGCCCTAAAATCCTCCCACCTTACTTGTGGTTATTGAATTCATAGACTCATTTTTATCAACAAAGTAACTAAGCAATGGTGAGAGAGGGAAGTATTAGACTATCTTCTCTAGTATTTTGAAGCCATTCTTTTCAACAAGTTATATAGATAATTTGGTACATTTACCACCCTATTATGCCTAAGATGACTTAACAACTTGAAATGGATAGTATATAATAGATTTTGTCTACCATCATATGTAATATATCTAATAACATAAGAGGCACACCTTTCCCACAACCAGTGGAGAGATAATCTCTTTGTACCTTGTGATGAGGAATCTAGCTCCTCTCCACATATGCAAAATTCTTCCCAAGTTGTGACTACATCAAACCAAGCTAGGAATTTTGTTCATGTCCTTAGCAATTCGATAACTTGAGTAATGGCAGCCTTTGATGCATCCACAAAAAGTCCTTTTACCATGGCTTTGTCATATTGGAGAGTTTCTAGAAATCTTCTTATTAAATCATCATTGTACTTCATTAATTTCATAAAATAATCGAGCCAACCAACCCTTGTGAAGATAGGAAGGATAGTTGTGTCCTCCAAAATCTAGTGATGAGCTACTGGCTCTCTCCTTATGACATCTCCTCCCATCCTAGTTTCCTTTAGTGCTCAATATACCAAATTCAACTCAATCTTTGCCTACCACTCTCAACTTCTCTTATGACTTCAAAACCTTTGTTTCCATATATATTCTTACTACTACACTGCACTATAACTCCAAATTCCTCTTCAAATTCAGCTCTGGTATAAACCAAGCCAAAGCTTTCACAAACTCTAGAGGGTTTCAAGTTTTAGCAATTTGAAAATGGCAGTGGAAATAGCAACAAAAATAAAATATGACTAAGGATTTTGCATGTCATAATATTCATTAAATTCGGTTTAGGGTGGCAGATTCAAAAAGACTGGCAAAAAGATCAAGTGTACCTTCCCCCCAACTTAAATGGTGAAGTGACCTCACTTCACGATGATGATTTGGAGGTGGTATAAACATGATTTGATGGAAATTAATAATTTAATATTTTGCATGTATTGAATTAAATGAAAAGTGCATAAAAAGTTTAAAGAAAAATTGATTAATCATAATAGCATATCTTAAGTATTATCATGCAAAAATAACCATCAGTGGCACGTGGAAACTAAAAGAACATATTTTTTTATTGATTTCATGGGATAGATATTAACTACAAGGTAATGAGTATTGAATGGAAAGTGGATATGATGGGATGGATGTGAGTTGGCGATTTGATAGCTTCAAATATTTGAAATGAACACGGGCAATAAAGCAATTATGTTGTGATACTTAGCATGAATTGATGGATAAAATATGTGGATATTTTAGAAATGAATGCACATAACCTTGCAATTTAAATATGATGCCAAATGATTTGAATATTCTCCTAGTCATCAAATGGTGCTACAAACTCCTGCAATGTCAGGTCGCAATTGAAATGTTGGTGGTATGAAGCTACAAATCCCTACGGCATCAGGACCCCTGTGAATATTGGTAACAGGTCCCTCTGAAGATATCCTGAGTATTATTATGATCGAACAGTGTGTGCTTGTGAGAAAAAAAATAGAAAGTTAGTGCCATGGAAGCTCAGGGACTGAGCTATGTAACTCAATCTCTGGGCCACTAGAAGTATTGGGTATGTCCTTTATTACAAAAATGGGACTCTGTGAATCAATTTCTATTTCAAGTTCATTGTGAGCACCATATTGTTGGATCAGTGAAAATATGAAGTTAGCATGTTGCATTGGTTTCTTATATAACTTCAGTCTGTGTCCATTAACAAGAAGTGAGAATAGGACTGCATCAATAGTATGTAACTGGACTACTCCATTAGGGTAAACTTTGCTAATCTCATAGGGACCCAGCCACTTGGACTAAAATTTTCCCTTGAAATATTTATACCTTGAATCATATTATAGTGCCCAATCTCCCATAGTGAATTATTTTGTTTTGATGTACTAATCATGCCACTTCATTCACTGATGTTGTACTATCTCTGTATGATGGACTACTTCCATCCTTATCTCATCCAATCCATTCAAAGAATACAATCTTTCCTTTTGTGCTTCTGTTAAATCAATTCCCAACTCTACTATTGTCCTCAATGTTTTATATTCAAACTCAATAGGAAGGAATGTTATTTGTCCATAAACTAACTCATAGGGTGTAAACCCAGTGATTGTTTTCCATGTAGTCCTATATGCCCAAACTACTTCAAGTATCCTAGAAACCCAATCTTTCCTATGGAGTTGTATTGTCTTGGTGAGAATGCTTTCAATCTCCCTATTTGTGACCTCTACTTGACCATTAGCCTGTGGATGATAGGGTGTTGATTTCTTATGTTTGATTTGATATTCCTCAACCAACTTGGTGATTAGATCATAAGTAAATTGGGGCCCTTGGTTAGTGACTATTTTTATAGGTACTCCATACCTAGTAAAAATATCTCCATGTACAAAAACTTAGACACATTATCATCTCTTGCAACCTGTAGGACCTTAACTTCCACCCATTTTGTCAAGCAATCAATGCAAACAAGGATATATTCCTTGTTATTGGAGGTAGGAGAGATTGGACCAATAAATTCTAAACCCCATTTGTTAAAAGGAAAGGAGCCAATTTCAACTGAGGTTGTAAGGGCATCTCATCACTTTTTGTTGGTCTTCCCATCCTTTGACACCTATCACAACTCTTGGTGTATTTAATAGCATCTTTATGTAAAGTAGGTCAATAATAGCTAGTTGTGAGGATCTTAAAATTTATTCTCTTTGCTACAAAATGACCTCCACATGGCTCATCATGGCATGCTTTCATGATATCAAAAATCTCATCTTCTGTGATGTATCTTCTCATGATGTTATCAGGTCTTGTATAAAATAGAAAAATAGATATCCAAGAGTAAGGAAAACATTTATGAACCAACTGTCTCTTCTCTCTTGGTGAAAAATGTGGTGGAATCTACCCTGTGACCAAATAGTTAGCAATATTTTCATACCAAGGTAATTTCACTTGCAAAGCAAACAAGTGTTCATCAGGAAATGAATCATCCACCACTCCTTCAATTGATTGTGTTGGTAGTCTTGAAGGAAATCTACCACCACATTTTCTTTTCCAGGTTTATCCATAATGGTAATGTCAAATTCTTGTAAGAGAAGTATCCATCTTACCAACCTACCCCCAACTATTGGCTTGTTCATCAAATACCCGATTGTTGTGTGATCTTTATGGACAAAGACTAGATAGCCAATAATATAATGTATGAATTTATTAATAGCATAAACAACAAGCAGCATCTCTTTTTCTGTTACAGTGTAGTTTAATTTTACCCCTTGAAGATTCGTGTTGATATAATAAATTGCATACTCCTTGTTGCCATCCTTTTGACCCAAGACTGCACCAATGGAAAAATCTAAAGAATCTACATGAATTTGAAATGGGAGAGTCCAATTTGGCCCTCTCAACAATGTTGCTTAAGTCAAAGCTTTCTTTAATTCTTCAAAGGAGTGTTGACACTCAGAGGTCCATTCAAACTCAATGTCCTTACTTAGAAAAACAAATAAAGGTGCAGCAATCTTACTAAAATATTTGATAAACCACCTATAGTAGCCTGCATGACCATGGAAGCTTCTGATATCTCTTTTTTTCTGAGGAACGGGTAAGGTAGATATTATCTCAGTTTTGTGTGGATCAACCTAGATTCTCGTGCTGGATATAAAGTGTCCCAATTAGGAAAATCATCTTTACCTACTCCCATAAACCATCTCAAAGTTGCATCCTTGAGAGTGGTAGGAAAAAGCTTTAACCTATGTGCATCAGAAGTATAGTCATAACTTCTGCATAAGACATGGGTCTTTAGTCATTAACCCATAGAAAATTGGCAAGGATGAAGGAGGGATGTTCTTCAGCACTGTAGCCCTTTGTTGATTAGTAATAGGAAACCCAAATGTTGTTCAGGCATCATCATCATCTGCTACATCACCCATGGTGTGGTATGTTCCTTTTGTATGTGCACTAGAAGTTGGTGAAAAAGGAATTTTCTTCTTCAATGGTACCATTGCTCTGAGTACTAGGGTCACCAATTTTTGTAATAGCTTCTTGGTGTGTGGAGGGAAGGAACCTACCCAAGGGATCTCTCTGCCTCCACATACATGAAATATGACTTTAATTCCAATGGTCCTACACAATGTTAGTATCTTGGTGTTGAAAAGGATGGTATATAACAGTCCTAATGATTTGAAAAGAAAATTTTAACTATGAAAACTATAAGAACGTGTCTATGAAGATAGTACCATCCCCAAAAACGGTGCCAAAAATGTCGATTCTAAGCTAATGTTTTGTAAACTGGGTGGAATCCACTTAATTCAGAGGGTCATATAGTTGAACAGTCCACTTTGCATTGCTTAAGACTATGTTAAATTGTCAACCCAAGGATTATAATCTTATGATGGTGCAACATTATATATTCCTTCATGGACTTAAACTACCTGAACTATCCTAATGAAGTCATTCTAATTGTTAGAAATTCATAAAATTGTAAAATAGTAAAAGTATAAACTGAAACTAGTTGCTACTGGTATCTACAACAAAGGTTGTGACTAAACTAATGATACTATATTAACTGAAAACTTAATAAAGACCACTAACTCAACTGAATTATCCTCCAGAGTACTACTAATGATCATTACATGCATCTTCCTAAGCATTCATTCATAATAAGCAAGAAATGAAATCACAATTAACTTGCACATGATTCATGAACAATGATAAACTAATAACAACTATCAATAGAAATAAATAACTGAAGGGTGAAGTGAAGAATAATACCTTGAGTGGCTTGCTCAAGTAACTATTCCCACTTTAACTGAACTCAATCTAACTAATAGATTCCATGCATTCCATGAATTGATCTCCATTTATTGCATAAGATGAAAGATTACAAAATATACTTGCACAAATCATACTCAATCATTCTGAAGATTCATGTTTCAACTAAAAGTGAGAGATAACATAAAACTATGAAAAACTAACCTATGGATTCAACCAACAGTTATATACAAATTGAGGGAATCCTTATTGAAAGCAACAACTCAACCAAAATTATTAACTCCACTCCCAGATGTTTAGAGCATAGAATAAATACTTGGAATTATTCAACCTACAACTAAAAAAGAAGGAGAATCCTATCAAAACTAGAATTTTGTCAAAACAAAATGCATGCAATCATACACCTAGCTATCAAAGTACCATATAAGAAGGACCTCTTCTTCAGTGTTTATTAACTAACTATAATAACACATGTTCTATCTTCATTAAGTGCCTTCAACCAATGATCATCACGTTCAACTATTTATGTAGTTTTCCCTATTTCAAAATGATGAAATGGTAAGCTTATTCAATCAAACTCATGAAAGTATGATACATAGTATTGGAATTCATTGAATTATAATACCTCAACACTAGCATTGGACTTCCTAGAAGCCCAATACCTCAATATTAGAATCCACTGAAGTTTGATACCTCAATGTCAGAATCAAAATTCCTAAAATCCTAATACCTTAGTATTGGACTCTGCCGAAGTATAATACCTTGGTATTGGACTCCATCAAAGTTTGTTACCCCTACATTAGCATCAAAATTCCTAGAAGTCTGACACCTTAGTATTAGAATCCACCCAATTATAATACCTACAAACATGGAATCATAGTTATCTGAAGTCCAATACTAATGGACATTGTATCAAAACTTCTCTAAATTTTGATGCCTTAAAAAGAACACAAAATACTAAGGCATGAAATGCTCTCTAGTATTCGAATTTTCACAAGTATGATACCCAAAAATAAGAGAACTAATTTTAAGGCACAAAAAACTTTGGTATCAATCTTCCTACAATTATGATACCCTAACACAAAGTCTTAGAAAATACTAAGGCATAGCCAACCAATAGGCTCCACTGCCACACTCAACAAGGCATAACTTCCTTGATTTATGAGTTGTTACGAAAAAATCAAGGAAAATATTCAAGAGATTTTGGACACTATAATGGTAACAAGAGATCCCTCTCAAAGTAATTTGATACAAATAAATAAAGTACAACGCTACACTAGATCCTTAACACACATGATAGGAAACACATAAAATATGAGAAAATAGCTATGAAATGTAAAGTATGCTAGACATCATGGTTGAGATAGGCACAAGAAACAATGGGGAACTTGTCCAATAAGGTAATGCAATATAGATATCCCCACAAACATACATAAACATAATTATAACATATAGTAATTTAATCCAAACTTGCCTAATTATTATGATTCAGGGATATAAATGCGGTAACACCCTCATAAGAAGAGGTGTGGAAGATTATAATAAACTATTTGCTTTAAAGGGTTTCATTCTAAAAATAGATGGAATATATTCCACATCACAAAGTCCACATGAACCCTAATTACAAAGATCACAATCAATAATTTTAATTGAGTTCAAAACACAATTACAATTTGGAGGCTACTTCCCAACATGGAAGGTTCATACTCTAATATATATGAAAAATACAAAGAATATTATTAAAATTACAAGAGAGCATTCCAATATCCTCAAATATAAATGTTACATAATCATACCAAATAAGAAACTAAAGCAAGGAGAGAACCTCTACTTGAATACCAAAGCTCCCCTAGGATGAAGCCTCCAAGAAACCTGATCCCTAATGATGGTTTCCACACAACACAACCATATGGTACCCTTAGATCCATCCTAACATGCTAGGAGATAATCACTTGGGCACAAGGAAAAAATTAATTCAAAACAAGGGAGCATGGATTATAAACACACCAATCAATAGGTACATCCACAATATAATAAACATTTCATTCGCTAAGGTAAATCATCAACAATACATCCAAATCAACATGATCTATATCAAGCACATAGACCAACAACAATGAACAACAAAAATTGCATAAAGGGACAACAAGCATGGTCAAAATTGAATGCATAATAGATCAACAATTAAATATACAACATAAAAAATGAATATGTGCAAAATTGGTCTCATCTAATCACAAACATTACATAGAGATGGTCTCACATCAAAAACCAAGTCCAATGACAACAAGGATGAGGATCATAGGGTAAGATGAGGAGTCTCATTGTGAAAGCACACAGGGATGGCTTTGTAGGCTTGAGTGTGTATGTTCATCATCATATGAAGGGAGAACCCTAGAGATATCCACCACCCTACCTAGATGGGGTGTGCCCTTGAATGGTCATAATGATCCTACACAAGCTCTCTAAGTATGTCATCACCAAATATCTTGGTGTATTTTACTACCCCATATTTTATTTTTTTTTATCTTGTTTAATAACTTCATGTCCAATATAGCTTTGAAATCACTTCTTGATGTGGGACAATGTATAGAGCCACTCCTTCCTATCCCTATACCTCAAATCCTAGGCTTATCACACCAAAACACTATTTAGGTGGCACAAATTTCAATGCACAAATTTTGTGGTAAAATAATGGTATCAACAATTTCTAAATAGAAAATTAATGACACTTCTTTTCCCACATTGATATTCATTTAGAATCAATTAGAAATTCATTTTTTCTAAAACATTTTTCACATGAAAACCAAAAAATTTCCCAAAACTCCATGGTGTTAGAAATCTGAAATAGATTGAATAACCAAGATATTCTATGGGAGATATAAGCTATAAAACTATAAATTAAATAACACAATTATAGACCCGAGATTCCTAAGAGATGTGTAAATGTCAATATGACAAGATTGCATTAAGAGCTCAAAGTAAATCTATAGAATAACAACTATATGCATCAAGGTGCATGTATGTCAAAGTATGGAACAATGCAAGAGAATGAATGAAGATACAAGCTAGGTAGTGATTTTATATAGAACTAAGGAGATGATAGAGGTGGAAAATCCAACCAATAGGTATGGACCACCAAAAGTGGAGATGGCCACCAAAAGTGGGAAGTGTTCCACCCTTTAAGGAAGGGGACATTGCATCACTTATCTCCTAGTTATTAAATGTAAACTCACTTTATTATCCTAAGAAAGCTTAATTAAATATAGAAAAAACTTAGGATTAAGGGGAAATAAATTAACCCGCTAGAAAAATAAAAGCATACACCAACACATGGTTGAATGCTTAAATTTTCAAAATCTAAAAATACCCTTTGGTTTCAATGGTGAAAAATACCACACTTCTAACATAAAATTTTCTTTTCAAGAATTCCAAAAATGTTTTCCATAATGAGGGCACAAAATGGACAATTTTCAAAAAATCTAAACAACAATTTAATTCAACTTAAATGCATGGAAAAAATTCTCTTATAGTGGTCAAATGCTACCATAAGGGTAAGCATGGAAAAAAATTCAAGGAAAGAGTTCAAAACATGAATAAACAAGGAAGAATACACCAAGTATGCACTCACAAAATTTATCATTTTATTCAATTCTTTTTTGAAATTTGAGGAGAAAATCTAGTTGCAATATAGGCAATCCAACAATCCTCCCTTAGCAATTTGTTTCCTAGCACATAAAATCAATTCTAT
Source organism: Sequoia sempervirens (assembly GCA_007258455.2). Taxonomy (NCBI): domain Eukaryota; kingdom Viridiplantae; phylum Streptophyta; class Pinopsida; order Cupressales; family Cupressaceae; genus Sequoia; species Sequoia sempervirens. Next base: position 24,978,101 of record VDFB02358134.1, on the reverse strand, counting down.
CCAATTTTTAATTTTTGAGAGGAGAGGGTTTAAGGGAGAATTTTACAAAAATACGAAGGAATCCAAAGAAAGATTAAGTCTTTTTTCTTTTATAACTTATCTTTTTTCTATTTTCACTTCTCCTTTTTTAATTTTTCCTCTATTTCTATTTCTCTAATATTTATTTTCACAAAATATAATTTTCATTAAATCAAAAATATCTAAATCATTTATTTTCCAAAGGCGATAAAATCACACAATCAATTCTTTTTAGAAAATTTAAATAACTCAAATTAAACTTCTCATACAAGAAATATTTTTTGAAGCCAATGATTTTTTTTGAATAATTTTAACCAATTGCAACAATTAGTCATAGAGAATTTCCCCTTCTTTCCAAATTTCCCAATTCTCAATGTAACAAACACTATTCACTCACAAGATTTAAACTTTAAAAGGAAATTGCATGCATACAAAAAAATAAACCCCCACATTATAAATCAATCATTTACTAGTTTTCTACAATACATGGAGTCCAAAATTTCTATTGATTCATATCTAAAACTATAAGGGAAAACATATAGGCTCATGGGCATGTGCATGAAGATGGGGGGACCAAAAAGTGGCCACCCCACTTTTTGGTCCCATAAACAATAAAATGTGTGTTATAACATGCTCATGTTATATATGGAAATTTAATTTATTATGCTTTAAGTTATATTTCATGTATATAGTTTCAAGATGTTTGAGAAAGGTTTCAGATCTCTAGGAGTTATAGTGCAGATTCTAGGTTTTGGAAGATCTTAGAATTTTTCAAACAATCAAATTTCAATAATCAACAGATCAAATTTTAGTAATCAGTAGGTCAAATTTCAATAATTAGTAGGCTCCCACCATCTCTCTCTCTCCCCTCAATCTATCTATATCTCTTGCACTCTAGACCTCTCTCTCTCTCCCCATCTCCATCCCTTTCTCTACCTCTCTCTCCCTTAATCTCAAGATCCACCTCTCTACCCTTTGGGCTATGTAATGCTCCAACCACTTTCCAAAGGGAAATGCCAAGTATTTTCATAGATTTTGCACATAAATCCATAGAAATCTACATGGATGATTTCACAATCTATGGAGAAACATATGATGAAGCACTTAATAACCTAGAGAAGATCTTAAAGAGGTGTCAAGAACACAATCTATCCCTAAGTCATGAGAAATATTTCATGACGATGACCCAATGGATTGTGCTAGGACATTTTGTATTAAGTAAAGGGATTCAAGTGGATTCAAATAAGATTGAAATAATCTCCACACTCCCTGTGCCATAAAAACAAAGAGATGTCAGGAGTTTTCTAGGACATGTTGGCTACTATAGAAGATTTATTTAGGACTTTAGCAAAATTGCAACACCTTTATTTTTTCTACTCACAAAGGATATAGAATTTGAGTTGACCCAAGAATTCCAACACTCTTTTGAAGCACTCAAGATAGTATTGACCAAAGCACCCGTCTTGAGATGACCAAACTATACTTTTCCTTTCCACGTTCACACAAATGTTTCTAACTTTTTTATAGGAGAAATACTTGGACAAAAGGAAGGTAATAAGGAGTATGCCATATACTACATTAGCAAGAACTTACAAGGGGCATAACTCAACTACACAGTCATAGAAAAAGATATGTTAGCAATTGTCTATGTAATTAACAAGTTTAGGCACTACATCATAGGGTATCCAATCTTTATCCACACTAATCACACTGTAATAAGGTATTCAATGAATAAACCTATGGTTGGTGGCAGACTTGTCAGATGGTTGTTATTACTGTAGGAATTTGATATCACCATAGTGGATAAGCTTGGAAAAGTAAATGTGGTGGCGGATTTTCTATCTAGATTACCAAATCAATTAGAAAAATGTGTAATTGATGATTCTTTTCTAGGTGAGAATTTATTTTCTCTAACTCTACACACTTTGTTTTGATGATATTGCTAATTATCTAGTAGCAGGAAAAATTCTACCTCATTTCTCCCCAAAGAAAAGAGACAATTGGTACACAAAAATTTTCCCTACTCTTGGGTAGTTGGTTACTTATTTTATACAGGTCCATATAATATTATGAGGAGATTCATAAGAGAGGATGAGGTGTTTGATATCCTCAAAGTCTGTCATGATGAACCCTGTGTGGAACACTTTTCAGCAAAGAGGACAACACTCAAGATTCTCACCACTAGCTATTATTGGCCGACTCTTCATAAAGATTTAGTGAAATATACAAGGAGTTGTGACAGGTGTCAGAGAATGGGAAAGCTAACTAAAACAAATGATATTCCTTTACAACCTTAGTTGGCACTAGCACCAATTGATAAATGGGGGCTAGACTTCATTGGCCCAATATCACCAACATTGAATAATAAGGAGTATATCCTAGTTTGCACAAATTATTTAACAAAGTGGGTTGAAGTCAAAGTGTTGCAATTTGTTGGGGATGGAAATGTGGCCAAATTCTTGTATGAAGACATTTTTACAAGTTATGGAGTGCCACGAGAAATTGTGGTGGATCAGGGTCTCTAGTTCACATTAGAGCTGATTACGAAATTGGTCCAGGAATATGAGATAAGACATAGGAAATCAACACCCTATCACCCTCAAGCCAATGGGAAAGTGGAAGTAACAAATAGGGAGATTGAAAATATCCTAACCAAAACAGTGCAAATTCATAGGAAAGAGTGGGCAGCCAAGTTTCCTAAGGTAGTATGGGCCTATAGGACAACATGGAAGACTACAACAGGATTTACACCATATGAGTTGGTGTGTGACAAAACAGCAGTATTGCTTATTGAATTTAAATACAAAACACTTAGGACGGTAGTTGAATTAGATATGGACTTGACAATGCTAAAAAGAAATATTACACAATTTGAATGGATTAGATGAGATAAGGATGAAAGTTATGCACCACACTGATATTGTTTAGAAACAGAGAGTTAAATGGCATGATCAGTTTATTAAAACAAAGGAGTTCAGTGTGGGAGATCGGGCTTTACTATATGACTCAAAGTATAAAGATTATAAAGGGGAGCTACGAACAAGGTGTTTAGGACCATATGAAATACAACAAGTTTTCCCAAATGGAGTGGTCAAGTTGCAAACAATGATGGAGACAAATTTTCACTACTAGTTAATGGCCATAGATTGAAAATTTACACAAATCCAGTACAAAAGGATGAATTCCTTCTTTTATTGATGCAACAATATGGACCAGACAATGCTTCTGACAAATAAATTGACCTTGGCAGTAATCCTAATAAAGACATTGTAACAGACAACACAAATTCAATAGTAGATACTATAAGTTATCTAGTTGACTTAGTAGATGAGCTACACAACTCACCTACTGAGGTCAACCAAGTATAATTTTCTATCACCCTTCACATGCACACACTACACAAGTGAAACAATCAACAATCCTTTTCAAGTACATTCCATGATGCAGTAGGGACCTATAGCTTCATCAATAAAAAGGCCAACAAAATTTAGAGGGACTTGTTATTGAAGGTACTCATAGCACTTTCTAGTCAAAATTTTCAAATTTATCTGCCAACTTAATTGCATGTCATCCACATACACTTCATTTTTCCATACATGCAACCATATAGCTGTCATTTCATTACATACAGCCTACCCCATCATATCCCATGTCACATTCTTTAATTTCCATACATTCAACATATCATTTCATATCCCATAAGCCATACATTTTGCAACCTTTCCATTACCATGTGCCAAGCTATCATTTCATATATCACCAATTGCAATTAAGAAACAGTCAAATTATAATCATATTACAGACACTCCTAATCAACTTCACATGCACTAAGTTCAGTTCACTCCACTTTAAAATAGGTACACATACTACTTTTCCATAATTATCATAGATTATAAATTTTTTTGGCATGTTTACATTTTTAATTTTGTATGCTTCGTATTCATTATCATATTCCCACTACATGTGATAACACCCTCAACCTCTGGAAGTATAATTAAGTGAGGTCACTTAATAGCTTAAGTTGAGGGGGAGAGTACATTTTCTTGGTTTTCAAAATTTTCTTTTGTGAGTATCAAGCCAAAATCAAGCCACCAAAAACCTTTCGACAACCCTTTGTCATTTGTGTCATTTGTGTCATTTGCCTTTCCCCATTTCTAAGCCATAATTCAAGCCATTTCAAGCTCAAAGGGAAAGAAGTAGATGAATTTGAAGAAATTAAGTATACAAACAAGAAGGATTGGTGTGGTTGAAGTTGTAAGTAGAAAATTTGAGCACAAACAAAGTAGTTTACCATCATGGGTGGAGATATAGTTCGCAGAGAACCATCTGCACATCAACTGATATTGGAAGATAGGTTGGTCTTGCCTATTTTTAGACAAGCAGGATGGTTGCATTATTTCTTGAAGCTGACATAATATAGTGAGGATATGACACAACAATTTGTAGAAACACTTCAAAATGATGAAACCACTATTTGAGGTTAAAGGTTGATGCTTCAAAAGCTACAATTGCATAAGTGTTCAGCTTACCAAGAGAAGGAGATGAATTCCTAGTCAGGGAAAATGTTGTAGCTGCCACAAATAAATTTGGGGAACATGGAGAGAACCTCAACTCAACATCCCAAGGTACTAAAAGGTTATCATTACCATGGGTTTTGGATTCTGTTGTTGCATATGTTATTAAGTATCTTACGTGTGATGGTAGGCAGTCTCTATTACATATCGTTCATTTCAAGCTTTTGATCCACCTTCACCACAATAGGAAGGTTAATGTTCCCAATTTTCTTTATAACCTATTGAAATAAATGAGCTTTGAATATAAAAGAAATAGAAATAATACAGCACTATCACATTATTTCCTAGTTACCCTATTGATAAAAATAATTTTAAGGGTTCAGCATGCACATGTTTGAAGGGAAAGCTTCTTAATTTATAATCATATCGGTCACATTCTTGAAGAACCAATTGTCCCAAAAAATTTGGAATCACCTACTGCATCAGTGAGGTAAATGCCCTCTAGCTCACCTACTACTTCACCTACCTACAACAGAGGAGAACTAGAGGAGTAGAGTATGCAAAATTCACCACCTGCGGCCTCTAAGCAACCTGCAACAAAGGATATCCAAGAAACCCCCAACTTCTTCCAAAACACCAAGAACCAGAAAGAGGAAAGGTGGATCTTCCTCTGCACCCACAAAAGTGTAGAAGAAGAAACCCACACAACTAAGGCATTCACACTGCCTGAAAAAGAAGGATGTTATGAGGGGTTCAATCAAGAAGCAAGAGAAAGAAGATAGTATGACAATGGAAACATATTCAAAACTGAAAGAAAATGTTTTTGGGAAAGTGCATACACCAGTTAAAAGGAAATGGTATATCCCAACCACCTTTGAATCTGATTCGGAGGATGATTTTGTTTCTAAAAAGACAAGGAAGAGAACCCCACAAAGCCCTAATAGTAAGGGTTTTAATTATACTATGGGTGATGATCAATTTTTGGAGAAGGATGAAAATTTATTTATAGAAGAGAGGAATGTCAAGAAAGAGTTATATGAAGCATTAGACAAAATCAAACAATTAGAGGAATTGGTAAAGTCTTATGAACAGAGAGACAAGGAAAGAGACTTAAAAATTAAGGAGTTGGAGGAGAAGCTTCACACATATGGGCATGGGTCTAAACTAGACTTACTTGCACAACTTGCCATAGTGAAGATAGGAAATATAGAAATTGCAGTTGAAAGCAGAAGACCCCCTTTCATAAGAACTCCAACTTATCACACTACAATGTCTCTAGGGTATTAGTTATGGAAAATAGCTCAAGATCTCCCCCAACAAAAAGAATATTGGGAGAAAGAAAAAGAAAGGATTATTTTAGACCATAACAAAGTATTGGAAAACAAGGAAGTTGAATTGAAAACAATGATAGTTAGAAATGAGGAGATAGTAGACAAGGCTATACAAACCATCAAATGCAAACCTCCTGTTACAATTTATGCTTTGTTTTTACAGGAGAAATTCTTGAGTTTCCAATTCATTCAACTAATTAGTAACTTACCAATTGCCATGAGTAGGAAATTTGACTTTTTACATATTTTTGTTGATTCTACACCTGATATGCAGGATCAATTATGTGAATTTTATTTGCATAACTATGTTATGCTAGACAATATAGAATGGAACCCATTGATATTTATGAGTGATTTACAAATCAATGGATTACCTTCCTACTTCAAAAATGAGACACATAGGAGTGAAATCATGTAGGATTATGTTGAGAGAGAGAAATCAATTGTTCTTTAGGTAAGAAAAGAATCCAAGAACCCCAATGTAATAATAGAAGAATGGAAAAAACTTATGAGGTACAAGGGTGTAGGTAGGAAAATTATGAATTTGAGAATAAATGATTATGACATGATGCAGAGACTAACTATAGGTCTTAGCCATCATTATTTTCATTTTGTACAAGAAAGAAAGGAAAGTTTGACCCCTGAATTGTAGAAAAAGGAACCCCACTTTTTATACAACTTCATAACCATGCTTGAAAGGACTCACAGGTACATGGAAATTTTTGAAAAAAGGGACTTGCAGGATACCTCTTACTTTCTCTCCACCTATGCTTCTCTACCTAATGCCACATTGGACAGGAGAAAAGAATGAAGAACGTCGGGATGACTGAGAATGTCAGATGGGAAAGACTTTCATGCTATGGAGGTTTTTACCTAAAGAGGCTAAAAGTAGTGGATATGATAACAAATCTCAAGGAGATGACCTTGCAATATAACATTTGGTCTTAACTGATTTGCTTGAGGACAAGCAAATGTCTAGTTGGGGGAAATGATGAGGCCAATTATTAGCTAGTTTTTTGTTGTTTATTACATGCTTTTAGACATTTCCAAATACTCATTTCATACATATTCCTGAACTTTACTATCTTTTTATGATCATCATGCAACTTGAACCTAGTTTTAGTATATGGAAATATGATTATGGTATGTTAGTAATTACATGCTTAAAATGTGTGAATGTGTATGGAATGTAGTGTATATCTATGTTTAAATTATGGTTATTAGCATTTTGTATATGTTTAGGTGTACTAAATCTTTGTAGCTAAGAAGCCAAAGCAAGTAGATTGTAGCACACAGCCAAAGGAGTTTCAAATAGTGATATAAGTGAAGTTTTAGAATAAGAAGAATGCAACAATTGTAGAATTGGAGGTGTAGACACGTCAAATTGACATTATGCACTTAATTAGTTCATATTCATCCACTCATTAAATAAATCAAGCTCATTAAATCCATTCACCAGGTAAATCAGGTCTATTTAATTCATTCATAAGGTTATCGATTTAAATTAAATAAATCAACTTTGTTTAATTTAAGTCTCGCATCCCCCTTTTAATTAAATAAACCAAACTTTATTTAATTGCAATCCAAATGCATATTCCATCCCTTTTTAATTTAAATAAATCAAAGTAGTTAAATCAAATTGGTCAAAATCCTTTAATCATCATATAAGTTAATCTAATCCTGATTTACCTAATCTAACCACCCATCACATCCTCTAGCTTTTCCCACTTGCACCAATAAAGCATTTTAATTCATTTATAAAATCAGCATTTTCCATCAACATGGCATCTTTGAGGAATATTCCCTCAAGTTTGAATTCAAAAACAAGTGGACATGTACATCCAACAAAGCATTTATGAGCTCTTACATGTCTCTTGCACAAGTCAAACTTAGCATTTAACTCATCTTGTCATCAAATTCAAATTTGAATCTCCCCCTCTTTGGCACATTTCCCAAAATGTGCTCATTCCTCAACCTATTGCAAGTTGACAAGTGGCTCATTCCTATTGGTGGATCTTTAGTCCCACATCCTCCATGTTTGGCATTCTTCTATCATTCTATTTTATAAATAGAGATCATCTCCATTGATTTAAGCCCCCACAACTTGATCCACAAATCTTATGCAAAGTCACTCTCTTCAATTGATAATTGATTTTGTCCACTCCATCTTTATAGCATTCTCATATCATGGAGCTTAGCAAAGGATTGGGAAAGGGCTTCTTTCCATAGAAGCACCAATCCACTATGAAATAAAGTTTTGATTATATTTTTATATGCTAGCATTTAATTATCTTTATTCTATTTAGTTTGCATATTTTAGCATGGTTAAGTATTTCATAGGGATGTTTAATCTAATGTGTTTCAAATGACTAGCATGAAGATATTATGTTAAGGTTTAACCATTTGCAGATTTAGCATCCACATAATGGCGCTAGACACTAGGGACAGATATTTACATCTTGCTTCGGGAATAAATCTTGATATATATCCTCCAACTTATGTGGTGATCTGAACATTGGAAAATGTGAAATGAAATTGGTCCACCACTTGTGGGGAAAAATACAAATCACTAACCCATGGCACATTTCAACGAGCGGACATTCCTTATCAAGCTTCATCTTCCATCGAACATCAATCCAAACAATCAATATCAATTGCATCTAATGCACCCTTCAAACATCACATCAAATCATTCAAACATCTTTTGTTCCAAACCAAGCTTCAACAAACATGATCCAATCAAAAAATTATCATCTCAAGATATCATTGTGTTGCTTAACACTATCCTTGCATTGTTGTGCATCCTCAACAATGTTACCATCATCAATCTTGATCATTCAAATCCTTGCATTGTTGTGTATCGTGAACAATGTTATCATCATCATCAATCCATCAATTTGATCAATCAACCTTAGCTTTGTTTTCAACAAAATCCCAAATAGAGCACTGATATCATCAGAAATATCCATATCCAAATCATCAAAATCATGCAAAAAATCCAAAAAATATCAAAAAATTCCAAAAATCCAAAAACATTCAAAACATATCAAAATCCAAAAACAAGTCAAAAATAGAAAACATCAAAAACATTGGAATCCGAACTACGTCATCTCTGAGCTTAAACGTAGGCAAGGCTAATCTTTGATCAGCCCCTGAGACATCAAAATCCAAAACATTCAAAAACACAAAATCCAAAAACATTCAAAAACACAAAATCCAAAACATTCAAAACATCAAAATCCAAAAACATTCAAAAAACAAAATCCAAAAACATTCAAAAACCAAGAAAATCCAAAACATTGAAAACATGTCAAAATCCAAAATATTCAAAAATCAAAAATTAAAACATTTGTAAAATCTTGAAAATACCAAAAACAGCCTCAAAACATTCCAAAAACATCAAAAACATCCAAATATTTGAAAAAATCCATCCGTCCCATTTCGCTACACCCGCAATAATCAATCATCCATAATAAACTGATCGTCACCTTCAACCTTTGACAAAACAAATAGAAACAAGTACAACAATCAACAAAAGCTAGCTTCAAACGTAAAATCAAAAGCAAACTTCAAACCGTTAAATGCAAAATCAAACTCTTGATCATTTTCAAACATATCAGTCAACCTTATATCAACAACCTATTAATCAACTTATCAAACCATCATCATCCTATACAATGCATGTCCTAGGATATATCGTTCCGACAATGGGCATCATTTTGGATATCACCTTGGATTCTTATCTTATCAAAACACATCCCTTTGGCTAAAGGTATGAAGAACATTGGATTGTTTGCATACTTGATCTTTTCTTTTGATTTATCTTATTGCGCTCATTCCAAGGACCTCTCGATGATATCCGAACAAAGGATTTAGAGAGATAGGAATGGGGCAACGATCATTATCCTTTTGTTTACTGTGCTTGTTAGACATTCTTGTAAAATAACTTGGCAAATACTTGCTTTGTTAGGTACGTCCTAGCAAGGTTTTTGTATGTCAAGTGTGAACAAGAATACTCCTATTTGTTTGTCGAGTCAAATTCCATCGCACTAGGTACAACGCCATCCTAGTTCTTTATACCTTGATGCATCATATCTATGTGTATTATCAAACATAAGGTAAGTAGCCCTTTTAAAATCCCAATCCTTGATAAGCAAATCATCATCATCCATTTCTCATCATCATCTCTCATAAAGTTGGCTTGTTGGATCCTCTTGTCATCATCTAATTTCTCCTTTTCGCAATAACATCACGTCATGAATAGTTAATCATCATCATCAGTGCATCCATCCTGCATCCACAAACCATCATCATTTTGTACATCATTCCACATGCATGATCATCATCATAATATAGATCTGTTAGTCTAAGCATCTCATAAAATCATACATTTGCATAATCATAGCATATCACATCATCCATCTCATCCATCATCACATCATATCATCATTTTTAAGTTGTTTAGGATAATATAGATTTGTTATTCTAAGCATCTTAAAATCATCCCATTTGCATCATCATCTTAACCATCCATACGTCCATTTTGAACCTCTTTATCGTGAGATCGCCCCTCAAATTGAATCTTTTCGCTCGATTTCTCGAGGGGGCAATGTACTAGTGTACTTTCCGCTGGGGCATCCAGAAAAATCATATTTTTTTAAAATTTGGTCGCGGTAAGATTATTCTTTGAACCAACGCAACAAGTACATTGCTTCAAAGAGGGGAAAAATGTAGACATGCAAAATTAGCATCATGCATTTGATTAGGTCATATTCATCCATTCATCAAATAAATCAAGTTTATTTATCAATCTCCTAAAGTCACCAACTTATATTAAATAAATCAAACTTGATCCTAACATCACCCTCCTTGATTAAATAAATCAAACCTTTATTTAATTAAGTCTGAAATGCATATTCCATCCCTTTTTTATTTAAATAAATCAAAATATTCAGGTCAAATAAGTCAAAATCACCTAATCATCACCTAAGCTAATCTAATCCTGATTAAACTAACATAACCACCCATCACATCCTCTAGCTTTTCCCACTTGCACCAATAAATCATTTTAACTTATTTATAAATTCATCATTTTCTTTCAATTTGGCATAAAAAATGGAATATTCCCTCAAATTTGAAAATGAAGATAAGTTGACTTGTCCCTTCCAACATTGCAATAACTTCTCTCTTTCATGACCCCCTCTCAACATTTAATTCACAAATTCAAATTTGAATCTCCCCCTCTTGGGCACATTGGCCAAAACTTGCGCATTCCTCAACCTATGACAAGTTGACAAGTCGCCTCATCTCATTGGTCCAATCTTTATCCCACATTGCTCTACTTTGAGCTCTCTTCCAATTTGAAAATCTATAAATAAAGGGTTGATTCTTCATCAAATCATCTACAAAGCTTATGCAAAGTCACTCTCTTCATTTGAGAACTAATTTTTTCCATTGCATCATCATCATTGGCATTATCAAGGGTTGGGAAAGGGCTATTTTCCACAATAGCACCAATCCAATATGAGATAAAGTTTTGATCATGTTCTTATATGCTTGCAATTAGTTATTTGGTTTTATTTAGTTTTGCATATTTTAGCATGGTTAAGTATTTCATAAGGATGTTTAATCTAATGTGTTTCAAATGACTAGCATGAAGATATTATGTTAAGGTTTAACCATTTGCAAATTTAGCATCCACAAGAGGTATATATTTATCAAGATGATTGTGAGTCACCATTTCATTTAATAAGACTAATGAAGGAGAGGAAACTTGCTATGATTGGGAATCCAACGTGACTATTTCCACAACCCATGTTTCTATTTTACTGTTGCAGCAAAGTTGCAGTCCTAATCAACTTCTACCTTTTTGATTATGTTTTTAGTTATGCAAACTTTGTCACACTCTAATTTATAGGAGAGTGGTGTTTTGCATTTAGATTTCTATTTTGAGTCCTTGTTTCAATAAGACTCCCCCACACCTATGTATATATATGGTTTAGTGGTCAAGTAGAATAACAAGCATAGTAGATATAGCAGATAGATATGTTTATAAAGTTTTCTTTTGTTACACAAACAATACTCTTGTTTCCAATTATGTTTTTATGAATAAGATATCCCTGAAGATTCTTATTACATTGTGAAATCTTGAGTTATGCAATGAAGAGGTTTTCAGTTACTATTATGGTTGATTGATTTGAGAAGCTATATTTGAGTTTATCTTATGGAGATAGTCACTTGAGCAAGGGCCACTCAAGATAACTATTCCCCACTTTAATTTCTACACATTTATTTTTATTGTTATAGTAGTTACCTTCATTATTATATTATCTTAATTGAATTCTTCATGTTGTGAATGTGAATGAAATCATGAATAAGATCTTTTCTTGTATTTCATGCTTGGTTTGTCTTAATGCATTATCCTTCAAAGTGATTCAAAGTTAGCAGCATTAGTTAGTTATAGAGTTTAGTTTTGACAGTGAACTAGTCATAGTCTTTAGCTGTAAGTACCTGTAGCAATAGTTCTAGATTCAATTCTTTTTACTTTTTTGCAGCTTATGCTTTTACCACATGTGTACAAACCTATACTAGGATGATATAGGTAGTGTAGAGTCTTTGGATGCACATATAGTTCCAACACCATCACAAGCTTGTGTTAGCGCTAGTTGATAATTAAATGGAGTCTTTACAAGGGTTTAGTGTATTGTTCAGTTAGGTACCCCCCCTAAATTGTGTGAATATCACCAATTTTACTCTACATTAGTTGGGTCTTACACCAGTGTCTATTAAAATTAAAATGGGTATGCCAAGTAAAGTAATCGGAGTCTCAATCAGAGTAATCCAGTACTCTGCTTGACAGTTATCTAATGTCGCATGATTTCTTTGTTGGAACACCACTTATTGAGGTGGTAAGGGATTTCCATGAGGTTGTGTCCCTTATGTCTTGTTAGGACATTATTTAGCATAATGATCAACTTTTGAAAAGGAAGGGAGAGCATTTTCAATTCCTCATATCACATATGCCACATACAAAACATCCTCATATTGGTCATTGCCTTTCTATTGGTTTTGTAGAATTATCTTCATTTATTTTGGGGTTATTGTTGTTGCTACCCGTGCGGTCACCCTTAGACTTGTTTTACTTTTTTGAAATCCATTATCTCCTTTCTTTCTAAAGTTTTGTTGGTCACCTTTATTCTTAAAGGTTTGGTTGGATTGTGACTAGTTAAACCTCTTTCGACTCTTCTCTTAGTATGCAAAAATAGACTTCAACTTTTGCTCTTGCTTAATATCATTTTCGTACACTTGGTCCATAGTGGTAGGACCATGTACATCCACTTCACCTCCAATTTGTTTATTAAGTACCATGATGAATTTTTAGATCTAAAACCACTCATTCATCTAATACTGAGGCACGTACTTGAGAAGGAGAGTAAATTTCTCCTAGTATTCATTGATAGTAGACTCTCCTTGTCTCAGGTTCTGGAAATCCATCATATTTTGGTCAAAGTATAATTGTAGCAACCATCATTGATGGAAGATTACCATAAACTCATCCCAAGTTAGACTTAATGAGCTAAGACCTAGCTCCATCTTCTTGTTCATCCACCAAGAGGATGCTTCACCAAATAATTGAAAAGCTCCCCAAAAAGCCTTGGTAACTTCAAAATAATTTCTTATTTCAAAGTACTTCCCCATCTCTATAAGTCATGCTTCGGCAGCATCCCTACTCACAGATCCTTCAAATTTGAGGGGAGTTGTTTTTCTCATGTCTCAAGAAAGTTCTTGGGTTAATAGGTTCCTTTTACCCACTTTAGAACTTGATTTTGATTCATCTTCCCCATGCTTGCTATGGGTAGATTGATTATTACTGTGTTCTCATCTTCCCTTTCCTCAAAAGCTTCATTCTCAGTTTTATCATGTCCCTTGACCTCTTGCTCAAGGTGGCCTATCCTTTCTCTTTGCTCATACAATAGCTAATATTTAGTCCAACTTGGCCTTAGAATTCCCTAAGGGTTGAATCACTTTGAGGCTTCCTCCAAGGTTAGTTCCGATACAAACTATTCTTAAGACTTTTAAACTACCTAGAATTTACACATTATGATTAGTTTCTCTAATTTCCCATATATAATTTAAAACATTAACTCATTCATTCAACAATCATCAAGTAAAAGAGAGAGGGATTTTTACAAAAATGGGTCTTATTTCTTTTCATTAATTCAAATACTTAGGATTTCAATCATTCTTTATTACATGTTCATACATAATATGTTTCATTCATAAAAGTCATTGGGAGTATATCCCTCTAGTTTATTTTCAAATACATGGTTTAGGGGAATATATCCCTTTGATTCACTATTAGATACTACAATGGTTTCTAGAGATGAGGTTATACATGGGTCCCTCCTAACCATAGGGTTATTAGAACTCCAATCAAATGACATGTTTATTGAGAGAGACTAGTCATATTTTGTTGGAGATACATAAGCTACAAACTTAGATGCCTCAAAAATTTTCTTTTGTTCTTACCTCATTCGAGACATGTCATTGTTGAAGGTTTTCATGTCACTAAGCCATATCACATTATCATAATTGGTTCCATTTCTAGTTTGACCATGGCCTCTCATTCTTTCTTGGTATTCAAGTAGTGCTCATTGCCAATAATTGACTTATTGGCAGTCATCTTGAGTCACACCATCTTGGCACAAGAACTTAAAATATTAGCTAGTAATAAGGTTGGATAATAGGCTAGCATAGTGAGCTCATAGGCCATAGTGCTAAACCCGATAGCTCTAATACCACATGTAACATACCCATTCTTTACCCTACTATTTTTACTAAAATTTTTAACTTATAGAGTGAATAATTCAAGTTGCCAATACATAAAAATAAAAATTTCCTTTTCAATAATTAAATTGAGCATTGCATGAATAACTTTTCCAATATTATTGTGTAAAGAAATAACATTACATAATTCCAAATAACTAAAATTTATCCTTTCAAGTAAAGATAACAATAGATTCATGATCATTTTCATTTATAGTTACATAACTCACAAGAGTTCAATGGTTAAGGTGTCCTCATCTAGATCACATTCCTTTTGTTTCAAAAGTCTCGATTGTTTTCTACAAGAGGGAAAGCCTCACCCAAGTGCTTTTCCTCCAACCATGGACATAGTAGTCCCCCACACAACTCCCAACCAGTATATGGACCTACCCTTCAAAGAAGAGTTTGGTACGAAAACCTCTAGAATTGCCTACCTAAGTATGGTGTTGTGTCCTACATACTAGTATAGTCATAAAACTATGGATAACCTCCAAATATGCATGACACTCTTGACTAGCTATGCAATCCTGGCTCATAGTGAACTGACAAAGTGTATGCAACGACTTCTACACTTACTTTGGCCAAAGTTATGATATAAATATCAACCCACTTTTTAATGAGCGGTGTCGTAAGTTCTCCCACCCCCTTACTTGACTTGGAAACTGATCTGAATATAACCCTTATCATGATTTGCCTCTAATGTTTTAATGTCATAAATAATATTTCTTTCCAAAAGTGATAACACACTTAAATTGATCTAACTGATCAATTCTAGGTTTAGCCTAACTTTTGGTTTATCTTAACCCAAGGAAATAAACTATCCTCCTTACAAGGATTACAAACTTTTGAGAACATAAGTTCTCCACTCTTGGTTAATCTACCAACTTAGGTATAAATAACATCATTTCCTAGATGGTAATGGTATAATGCCTTTACTATGATTCTATTTTTTTCCATTGCAAAGTAACATAACTTGTTCAAACAATACAAACACCATATTGTATTTTGGATATTATCATAATACCCTATTCTAGCTTATCCTTGCTATAATTATCAAGCAATATAATAAAATATCATGCTCTTCTGATTTCTTTCAACTTATAAACAATCTAGCTAATTGAATAAACAACCTAGCTAATTGAACTTGCACACACAACTTTCTAATAAAAGTAATTTGCATAAAAACGTAGCACAAGTAATTTCAATCAATAACAAAACTTGAAATCATAACTAAAATAAGAAGAGAAAGAGAAATATTTAGCATGCCTTTCTTAAAATGGTTCTTGCAACTTTTGCACTCCAACTCGAAAGCTCAACCTGTTTCCCTCTCTATTTTCAGCTTCGAAACTATGTTTCTCACTGAATTCTCTAAAACACTCTATATTCTTTAACTCACAAAAATATTGTTACTCTCAAATTAACTCTTCCTATTCTCTCAAATACATTAAAAACATAGATTTCACAATTTCACAAATGCACAAAACTCAGATTTGACAAAAAGAATGAACAATTTGTGTGTAGTTGCCCTAAATTTATACAAAAAATGGTTTACTAAAAACATAAAATCAACTATCAATTGGGCCTTTGAATAGCTCAACCAAACTGCCACCATTCAAGAATTATGCTAGGTGTGGGAAAAATCTCTATGTTGTTTTCCAAGTTTCCTCTTTTCCTATATTTTTCACTGTCAATTCAATACCAAATTCTCTTTGCATATAAATAATTACTATTTGATTGCAGTTTTAGTTTGAATTGGTCCTCAGAAATGAGTCGACCTTCTTCCTAAATTCCATTCCTTGTTTGGAAATTCCCAGTTTTCTTTTGTTGTTTCTAAAACTCAAAAAATTCTTCCTAGTTGGTACGTTAAGATTCCAATTATTTTGCAACTCTTACTTTCATCTTTTCCCAAGTTGTGGGCTGGGAGAAACATGCACATACAACTTCTTTGCTTACTCACAACCTTCAATTACATTTGGTATCTAGTAGAATAGTTTGAAACCAAACGTGAATCATCCACTTCATGGCTTCATTGCATACCATATCGGCTACCATAAGTAGCACCTTATTTCCATATCAATGACTTTCAAAAGCCATTCAAATCATCTGTATTGCCATAGCTTAATGTGTGGTCAATATGCCATTACCATAGCTACAATGTATGAATAGTTTCCATAATAATAATTTATACATATAAATATTTTATATATAACAATAATGCACCTTCATACATTTTATTCATCCATTTGAAATTCAATGACATAATCATATATATTAAAACATATTTACCCATGACTAATGATGGCGTGCATGGGGGATTTTTTGTAGACCCATGGTCTATTTTGGGCCATGGTTGCATGTCCCCAGCCTTTCTTTCATGTGAGCATGGAGTCAAGATCAAGTTGTTGTAGTTTCTTCAAGTGCGAGGTGGGGTTTTTAGTGTTCGGGGGTGTTTTAGTGCATTTTTTTCATTCTTTCTTTGTGTTCTTCTACTATTCAATTTTGGTATAATGTGTCTAGTTTTGGGGAAGTATTAGGAGGTTTCCTTGCCTCTATTTATGTTGTTTATGGCTTTAGGAGAAGCAAAATTTAATCACAGTATGGATTTTAGAGCATCCTTGTGGGTGAACTCCTCGTCATCGTCAAAGTGCGTTGCTGAGAGTAATATTTTGTTTAAGGATTCAGGGGTGGTGGGGATTGCTCCATTTGGAGGTTCTCGTATCTAAAAACTAATGGATGTTTAGAGAGGATCCAAGCTATGCCTATCCTAGAGTGATTCAAACTGAGTCTATTGTGAAGGATGTTGAATATTATATTCAAAGCATGCTTTGTTATGAAAGTTTATGAGGATGTGAGTCTCTCTTCCTTTTTGGAGTCCTGGGCTAGATAGACATGGAACCTTGAGGGCGAAATGGAGGAGCTTCTGAATCGTTACCTGTTTGGGTATGTCTCCCTAGGTTCCCATTTTAATTTTGGCAAAACGACATACTGCATATGGTTGCTTTGATGCTTGGAAATCTAGTGAGTCCTTAGCAAACACAGGACAAGAAGGTATTGACTTTTGCATGTATTTGTGTTGAAATAGATTTGAGTAACCCTCTTCCAGATTCTCTAGAAATTTTTGTGGGTTCTTCTTCATGGGTACAATAGTTAGATTATGACTCTCTCCCCTTCTATTTTTGGACATGTCATGAGTATGGAAATTTGCAAAGGAAATGTCCTAGGATTCATTCTTTGAAGCCCCATCCAAACTAGCCACTTCGTAACCCTTCAAAGGAGGGTAAGGTCAAGGCTCCTATCCAAGTGATGTGGTAGATAAAGAAGGATTTATTCTGGTCAATCCCCATAACAAGAATTGTGGTCAGAAATGAACATTCAAGGATCGTTAGGAAGAAACCTTCAACTAATTTGAAGCTTTAGATGATCTCAACCAACAGGAGGTGAATCGTGATGTGATGGCTTTGGAACCGAGTGTATTGGAGGAGGTTCAGGAGGGCACTAAGTTCATTAATTTTTAGAACCCAAAGGGGGGAGGTATGTCACTTGCTCAAATGGATATGGATCTAAGCATCGTGGTTTTGGATGGTCTAGTGGCACCTAGGGCTTTGGAAAGGCTTGAGGTTAAGAACACTTCCCTCTAGAGAAGGTGATTTCTGATTCAGAAAAATAAAATAAGGCTTCTCTTCCCTTAGGAATTCTTCATAAAAATTCAAAGAAAAGGGCTAATGAGAAACCCTTTAAGGTTAGGAGAAAGAAGGATTTGAAGAAAATTAAGATGTTGGCCGAAATGTTGGTTGAGTCAAGGTTTGTCAAAACTCTTGACTCCCACTTTTCCACCTCTCAAAGATGATTTCTCTCTCATGGAATGTAAGGGGATTGAATAGCGGCCCTAGACAAAAAATTGTTCATGATTTGGTGTGAATTCATTCACCTGATATGTTATTTATTTAGGAAACTAAACTTTCTATGTTGAGTATGAGTATTTTAGTGCCAAAACTCTAGTGGCAAGGTCATGGACAATGTATATGTGCACAAGGTAACGCCAGGGGTGTGGCTTGCTTATGGAACCCATAAAATATTTACCCTCTTTGGTGGATTGCTAGTAAGTTTTCTACATCTATGGTTGCTTTGAGTCTAGAGTTTGGAGAGATTGTTCTTTTATCCAACATTTATGCCCCAACTGACATGCCTGGTAAGCAATGCCTTTGGTCTCATATTTAGTTTGTCTAAAGTATTGCTCCTCTTTATCCTTGGATTATTGTTGGAGATTTTAATGCTATTATCGATTTGGAGGAAAAGAGGGGAGGATTGTTGTGGTTGGAGTTGTCTACATATCTTCTTAGAGAGAATATCTCCTCCTTAAATCTTGTGGATATAAAACCTGGAAATGGCCAATTTACCAGGAATAGTAGGAGGTTTGGTAAGGACTGCATTGTCGAGAGGCTTGATAGGTTTTTGGTTTCTTGGACTTTCAGCTCAAAGATTTTAGATTGGATGGGCTTTGACCATTAGCCAATTAAGTTTTTTGCTTATGTGGCGAGTGTTTCTTGTTCTCCCTCTATCAAGTTTCAACTCATGTGGCTAAGGGATCCCTCTTTGCTAGATCTTATGGTTGCATGGTGGCAGTGTGGTAGAACTACTTTTGGCACAACGATGTATTCTTTTGTCAAGCAACTACAATTTTTTAAGTATCATCTCAAAAGGTGGAATAAGCAATGTTTTGACAACATTTTTCTTATTATGGTTGTTGCTCAGGCTAGTTTGGATGCTATTACCTATGGGATTAGGGAGCATGGCCTTTCTAAGGAATCTCTCATAGAGAATTTTACGGCTTTAAAATATCTAAAGGAGTGTGAGCTACGAGAGGAGATTTATTGAAAATAGAAAGTGCGGGTTGAGTGGCTGAAGGAAGGGGATAGAAAGACTATTTTTTTCTTCAACTCTGTGAAGGCCATGAGACATCCAATAATTCAATTCCATATCTTGTGAACTCTAGGGGTGATCATTTGGCTTCCCATGGGGATATCTCTAGTGAGGCTTCTCATTACTTTGCCACTTTGTTCAAGGAGGACTCCCCTAATGTGTGGGAAGACGAAAATCATATCCTTGCTTGTATTCCTTCTTTGGTCTAAGAAAATGAATAAGCACATTTTGAGCCTTATTTCTCTAAAGCAAGTGGAGGCTGCTATTTTTCATATGAATAAAGGGAAGGTTCTTGGTCCTGACAAGTTTTCAATTGAGTTCTTTCAAGAATTTTGGGATATCATAAACTTGGATTTATTGGAGGTGGTGTGTGAATCTTGGGTGACAAGTAGATGTTGAAGGATTTTAATTCTACTTTTCTTGCTCTAATTCCCAAGTGTGAGGGGGTAGATAATCTAAATTTTTGTAGGTCCATAGCCCTTTGTAATGTGGTCTATAAGATTTTGTCCAACTTGATTGTGGAAAGACTAAAGAGGTGGATTAGCAAGTTGGTCTCAAAGGAGCAAGGACGGTTTGTGGCTGATAGGAAAATCTTGGATGGAGTGGTTATTGTAGCTGAGACTATCCATTTTATGGCAACCTTTAAAGAAAAATCAATGTTTATTAAACTAGACAAGACAAAAGCCTATGCCAGGGTTAAATAGTCCTTTCTACAAAAAGTGCTTGGGGATTTTGGTTTTAATGAGTGGGTTACATGGGTGATGAGTTGTATCACAACCACTTAATTCTATGTGTTGGTTAATGGGGAACCATCCCCCTTGTTCAAGGATTCTAGAGGTCTTCGTCAAGGGGATCCTCTATCTCTTTACTTATTTATTCTCCTGGCTGAGGGGCTGGAGAGAGTTATTAAGAGTCATGTTAATTAGGGTTTGATCCATGGTGGAATTGGGGTAATGGCTTACCTCCTCAATCAAACTTACAATTTGTTGATGATACTACTCTTATGGGTATGGCTAAGATTAGAGAGGCTACTAATTTCCAAAAGGTTTTGGATGTTTATTTTGTAGCTTTCAGAAAATAGATCAATGAAGGTAAATCCTCCATCTTCTTCTTTAACACTCATGTGTCTATTCAATGTTGGATTGCCTGTATTCTTAGATTTTAGATTGGGCACTTACCTTTGACCTATCTTGTCATTCTTCTTTCCACTAGTACCTTGCCTAGGGGTTCTTGGAAGAATATTTTAGACAAGTTTTGGGTGAAGGTGAACTATTGGACTTACAAGTGGTTATCCTTTGCGGGCTAGATGTTACTTCTAAAGTTGGTGGTGTAGGCCCTTCCCAATTATAGGTGTATGTTACAAGTTGCTCCTTCAAGTTTTATCAAGGATTTGGAATCTCTCACTAGACAATTTTTATGGGTTGGTAGCTTGGCATCCTCCAAGTGGAGTTTGGTGAATTGGGAGACCAACTATAGACTGAAACAACTTGGTGGTCTTGGGTTGTGGTAGGCTAGCATTTCTAGTTTGGATTTAACTACTAAGTTATATTGGAGATGGTGCATTAAATAATACCATGGATGGGTCGAGATTATTTCTGACAAATATTTGAATGGAGTGGCAAAGGAGGAGGTTCCTCGATTTCTGCTCTTGGGTAAAGGCTTTGTGATTTGGGAAACTCTCAAGAAACGAGCTAAGTTGACCGAGGGTGGTTTGTTTTGGATTTGCAATAGGGGCTAGATGCTCTCTTTTGGTTTGATTATTGGGATGGGTTTTCCCCAATCATGACCAGGTATCCTCATCTGTAAGATCTTTTTCATCATTTCCTAGAGGTTGGTTGGTCTCAAGTTGAGGCTATTAAATATATTCATTTTTGTGGGCAGGTGGAAGTGTCTAAATGGAAGGACCATAGTGAATGTCTAGATGGGGGTTTGGAGGAGAGTGTGTTGAGCTAAGTAACATTCTTGCTGATAGAAAATGTAGTGGTATAAGGGAGAGGGATATTTTGGCTTGGAGCCCTGACCCTAAGGGGGTCTACACGGTGGCTAGTGGATATTAGGAATTGATTTATCGAAAGTATGGGGGGTTAGAAGTTGTGCAGTGGAGAAATGTCTAGAATAAGTTTTCTTGGCCCAAGTGTAATTGCTTCATGTGGAAACTTTCCTCAAATAGATGTTTGACTTGGGATAATCTTCAAAAGCATGGTTTTTAGGGTCCTTCGATTTGTTCTCTTTATGGATGTTGTGAGGAGGATTCATCCCACTTGTTCTTTCGATACCCTTTTTCTATGCTTATTTGGCCCCTTTAGTGGGGTATTTGGAGACACCCCTATGTTCATGCTTATGCTCTGATTGATTTTTGGAGTAGTTTGGGGAGGCCTCGGACAAAAGCTTCTTTCCTCTAGATTGTTTGGAATATTTGCTACACCTTCATCCTTTGGCAAATTTGGATTGAGATGAATCGTAGGATTTTTCATGGTAGTAAGCTGCTAATTCAATAGGTTTGGAAAAGAGTTTTCAGCATGATCCAGGAGACCATGGAAGCTAAGTGTGAAGTGTCCTTTCCTTTGGAGAGGAGAGATGAAGAGATTTTGAATAAATTGGGCTTGCATGGACTGATGTTTAAATATTTTTGTGTTCGAAGGGGTCGTCATGCTAAAAAGAAGGTTTAAAGAGATGATGGTTGGTCCCATCCTTCAAGGGATGTTTTAGAGATCAATACTGATGGATCTTCAAGGGGTAATCATGGGCCTATTAGGATTGGTGGTATTGGAAGAGACAACTCTGGTAGGGACATCTTCTTTTCCATTCATAAGGGGAAGCATTCCAATAACCTCATGGAAGGTTTGGATATTTTAGTAGTGTTGATGGGTGTTTTAGCACTTTCTCAACACAGGTAGTGCGTAAGTACACTACCTGTCTTGAAAGGCAATCTCCAACAACAAGCTGTTGAAAATCACCCCAAGGTCTCTTAGATGTCAAGTCATGACTTGCTTGGAATTTCTCAGTTGTTTCAATGTGATTTTGTTGGTAATCATAGGGTAGACTTACGTAGTTAAGTTGGGAGGGAATCAAATCTTAAAATGGAGTTCCTGAGATGGGGAAGTTGGTGTGCAATTGCTGCAAGTTCAAACAATAGTCTTAAACTCCTATTTCAACTTAAGATTTGGCTTTACAATGTGCAATGAACCTTAGCATAGGTCATTTATAAAAAAAAGGGAAAAAGGGCAAGGAGGAGAAGAGGTTCTTGGATCTGAAACTAACAGTCAACAGTGATCATGGAGGACCTTGCTGCGGACAACTTTCCTAAAATAGAATTTCACTTAACCAGATTACCTCATAGTCTCATGAAATTTATGCAAGCTTCTAAGGACTGTAGATATTCAACCATTCATTCACCATCAACATGAATAAAAGATAGAAGTTTAGAACAGCTTTTAGATTATGCTAGACTAACTTTACACAACTATTTATCATCAATAAATAGCAAAAAGTATGGACAAGGAAAGTTGCCAACACATAACAGAATTCTTCAAAACCAATGAACAACATTGACTAATCTACTAGAACAAGCTAAAACATGTAAAAAACAAAGTAAATCTACTCAAATTAACTAACTATGGGAGAGGAACCATGTAACATGCCACCAAAACTCAAGAATTCACCAAAGTCAATGAACTTCTATTAAAATTTCAGTAGCGTGCCTTTACAACAACTCAACTCCCTCTTTAAAATGAGAGGAGACCCCCTATTTATAGTGTTCAAAAAGTAAAATGAATGGCCAAGATTGATTTGCATTGTGTGGCCAAGATTCACTACAAACTAGGGTTTCACCTACCCCCAAATATATTACAATTTAAAATTGCATTCTTGTCTTTTTCCCTATTTTGTCTTCTTGTGACATCACTGTAGCTCTTTTCTCTTTTTGCTAATTTCCTTTTGTTGTAGCTACACTATGAGGAATTCATCATCAATCATAGGAATTCCTTCATTCCTCTTCAAGGTGGCGTACTCCACAAATTTTTCGATCAACTCTTGGAGCTTGCTCCATTCCAGTATATCCGATTGGATCACCTGAAAATTCAACCTTCTTGATTTTTTCATGATGGTATCCCAGTTCTCATCCAATTTTTGTGCATTCTTAATCACCTGCTCAGAATGAGCGAAGGCTCGAGCTACAAAACCCATGAAATCCAGTGTTAGTGTATCCGTAGTCCTATTTTCCATTTTCTTGTGAAAGTAGGGCTTTATCTTTTTGGGATCTAGCTAGACAGCGGGCACATCAAAGTCCATCATTAACTTTGTGTATTCTTCACAAACAGCCCAGACTTCCTTGATCCAATCAATTTCAATCTCCACTTCATGGAGCACTTATTCTAATACCTCTTTTTTGTGGTCAAGGCTCAACTTCCATGTTTCTACAAGCCAATGATCACCTTTTTCCATAGAAAATTCCTTTTCCCAGGATCCATTAAGTACCTTAAGGATAGCCTCAAGTTTGGGGTATGTGATCCTATATAATTCGGGGAAATCGGTGCAAAATTTCTTTATTCCCTCAAATAGTTTTTGCAACTCCAAGAATTTGTTTGTTGTCCTAACCGCACGGTCAATGCCCATGTTTCTGTTGTAGACAACCTGTCTGAACCAATCCTCCGTGGCCTTTGTCCAATTCTTTATTTTCTCAAGTTGATCAATATGGTCCTTGGACAGTAATTGCGGTGGCGTCAAGGATGTGGTGGGGAGCTCTTCCACTGATGACCACTGCTGAATATAGGATGTTAGGTCAGCCGCTTGAGCTTTTAGTTCCTCCTTGGAAATCTTATCCTTGTGCATTTCATGTACGATGGTGGCAATAGACCCCTGGAGATGATTGATTTTTTGCTCTCATGTGGCAGTTCCCAGATCAAGGGTGGAGATGTTATAGCTTACCCCTTCTTCATTCAGCATTGGGGTGGCTATTTGCACAATTCTAGATCTAAAGGCATTCATTGTCAATTGAGATATGACTTTAGGTTTCTTCTCTTTCTTAGAGCTTATTTGGGCTCGATCCAAGATGGCTTCCAACCTTGCCCTTGGATCCTTTGAGGTTGGGTTCTTCTTTTCCAATTGTTTCTCAAGCCACTCAAGCATCTGAGATTCTCCCCTTGGTGATTCATGACCTCCTCCTTCTTCATGGGTGTGTTTGATCTCCATCACTTTACTACATGGGGTCTCTTGTTCAGTCCTTCCTTCTTCTTCATCTGAATCATGAATGAATATAGTTTCCTTATGTGGGGACTCAAAAACTGTTTTCTCTTTGGGGCTTTCTTCCCCTTCAGCAGTTTTCTTTTCTTCTTCTTCATCACGTTCATGCTCCTCAGGTTGTTGCCCTTCTGGGCTCTTGTGAACTTTAGACTCCTCTGCGGGTTTATCTTCTTTTTCATGCTGAGGCAACATCTTTTCATCATGTTGGAGGTCATCTTCTCGTTCCTCCTTTTCTTTCTCTTCTTGCTCTTCTCTCTCTCCCGAGAGAGGCATTTCTTCATCGTGTTTGGGGATTTCATCATGCTCTCCAGTTGGAGGTTCAGTGTCTTCCTCCATTTTTTCACTTGATTCCTTTTCTTCCTCAGAAGGTGGTCTTTCCACTTCTCCAACATTCTTTAACTATTGAGCTAACTCCTCCTCAAGGTCTGCATCAAAGGTTTCCACAATATATTTAGTGCCAGCATCTTCTCCATCACTCTCGGAGGATTCTATTTCTTCACCTTCATGCACCATCTCATCAATTGGCAGGTGTTGGAACTCAGGATGCTCATGTTAATCATCTGCTTTCTCTTCTAATTCCTTCGTTGCTTCCTTCTCTTGTCTTTCTAACTCTAATATTTCCATAGTAGCCTTAATTTCTAGTGGTTCAGTTGGAGGAGTGGAGGCGGGAATATTAGCAAGAATCTGTGCCAAGGCAGCTTGAATATCTAGGTTCATCAACACTCTTGACAGCTTTGAGGTAATGTTTTGCATATGTCAGGAGAAGGCCTTTGGAAGTGAGAGCATGAGAATTGGAATTTTTGTTGTTGTTAGGGGTAATGATGTTGTTGGAGACATGGAAACAGAAGAAAGCAAAGAGGTGGTGGTAGAAGAAGAGTCTATGATCATTACCTGTGTCATGGGTAGACTGGAGGCAAGGTGGACTAAGATATCCACTGCAGGTGGGGAAGTAGCAACCATCACCTGGGAAGTAGGCAGAGGGGCAGCAACAGTGACAAGAGTGGAGGCAGCAGGTGGAGACTTTGGTTGCTCAGCCTCTACTTCCTCTCCTTCGTGGAGAGGGTCCTCTTGGATGGTATCAAGACCTCTCAGTGTCTTTTTTTTCTTGGAGGATTCACCTCCCAAAGCTTTTCTTGCATATACTTTAGGTTTGGGCTGAATTTCAGTTGCTTCTTTTCTCTTTCTTGACCTAGTGGCTGGAGGAGATTTTGAGGTCTCTCTAGCAGGTATCCCATTGTTATTTTCACTTATAGGATCTTCCTCAAGCTCCTCATAGGTCAGAGTGACCCCTTGTTGCTTTAGTTGGACAATTTGTCCGTCAATCCATTCTTTTGTTCTAGCCTCGATAGGCTTTGTTAGAATATCGAGGTCATCAACCTCTTGCTCATCCCAATCAATCAATGGCACGGACAGGTTATCAACTGCATTGTACTGAGGATCTGTCACTGTGTTTTCATCTTCTGCTACCTAATCTAGTATGGGGAACAAGTTGACCCTCTTGATGAAATGTGTTGTCATGCACATATAGTGCCTCATTCACACTTCATTATCATCTTTGCAATTGGCCCAAAAATCTTCAATGTGATGCAAATGGGTGTATTTAGTTGCAACCATCTTCTTCAACTTACCATAAGGGTCCATTCACGATCGGGCAGTGTGGAACCTAAAGTGGTACTCCACAAGCTCTTTGTCTGAATTGTCAGCACACTGGGATGTGTGGAGTTCATATAGCCCTTGGCCAAAGGAGAGGGGATAAGGAATCCTTGCTTTATGCTTGCTGCTCAAGAGGGAGTGTGTGTTTTGTAGCTACCAAGAGAGTTCTAACAATATTATCCAGTCATTTGGATACCAGGACAACTTGTATGGTTTCTTCGAGAAACCTTCAGCTCGAATATAGGTAAACTTGGTAAATTGAATGAACAAGAAGGAAAACTAGCGAAGGAAGGCATTGGCACTATAGGAGACCCTTCTTTCGAAGTCACCCTAGAGTAATATGATGATGTGACCTATGAAAGCGTCATTAACCCTGCAATAATCCCTCTTCAATTTTTTGAATTATAGTTGAGGGTACCTGTCATAAACCTTCAATTGTCTGCCTGGTTCTATATCTAGAGCCCTAAATAATCCTTTGTATTGTGTCTTATCAGCCAAAAAATATACAAGGTAAGATGTCATATAGAAGTGAGAGGTCTTCTTAACAGCCATAAATTGCTCATGCAAGCAATTGTTGATAATTTCAGCCCAATAGAACTTGGTTTTACCATGGGGAATCTCCTCCATGAAATACAACATCCACTCTTGGAAGTAGGTTATAGTTGGAAGGCTCATTACTTTGCTTAATAGGGTCACCAGGTCATGGTAATCCTCATAAAAGTCATTGTGGAAGAGCTCCTGAGGCACCTTGGCTGAATTGCCCCTCTTCTCCTTCAACCAATATTGATTTATGAGCCTTTTGCATTTGAGGGGGTCTTCATCCCACATTTCCTTGCCATATTCCTTAGTTGCTTCCTCCATCTCCATGAAGGTTGGGATATGAAAGGTCTTCCCTATTTCCTTGGCAGACAAGTCATCCAAAATGTTCTCGTCTCTATCCACAATGGTTCTAGTCTCTTCTTGGTAGGCCTCCCTGCAAGACATTACAAGTTCGGGGGCAACCAAAGTGGGAGGAAAGCCTATAGCTTTGGCCAACCCACTACTTCTGATCTTTCTTGCACTTTTTATGGTAGGATTTATCCGGACCCTCTACTTGAATTCATCGATATCCATGTTACCCAATTTTCACCTTTGGGCTCAATCAGGGGAAATTATGTTTTAAATTCAGCATGTGGATTAAATGTGGCTCCCATAAGGGTTGAGCCTAGCGTGCAGGTGTTCAGATTTCATTGGGAAGGTCTTTATCTGATGCTATTTCACAAGGAAGTCTATTGGAAAGCCTTGCCTCAGTCAGATGTGGCATAAAACTCCTGAGGAAGAAAGTTGTTGGGACCTTTCAGATGTCTTGTCGACTGGTAGTATGTTATATTCATTTGGGATCCACCGATCGGCCAGACATTTTATTCATTGTGGGTTTTTATATGTCTCTCCGACTGCTGAGGTCTCGTTGACCGTTATATAGTGCTAGCATCACCAAAAGAAAGGAGTTCACCGTAATGTCTCGGCGACCAATTAGAGTCTCGATGATAGGGGATAGCGAAGGGAAAAAGTCTCACTGACAGGCTGGAATCTTGCCAAAGTGAAGCGGCATCGGCATAAAGTTTTGAGTTTCCTGTAATGTCTCGATGACCAAGAAAAGTCTCCCCGAAGTGAAATAAGCTCTTGCCAGAACAAGGAGGCCTCGCTGAGAGGTCTTGCTGACCCGATAGGGTCTTGCCGACATGAGGTGGTGGTCCCGAAATGAGCTCTCGCCGAAACATATGGCCTCACTGAGAAGTCTCACTGACAGGCTGGACTCTTGCCGAAGTGAAGTGAGCTCGACGAAAGAAAGGAGCTCAACATGATGTCTCGACGAATGAAAGTGGTCTCCCTGAAATGGTTTGAGCTTTCCAAGATATGAAGGCTTCAGCATGAGGTCTTGTCGACTCGATATGGTCTCGCCAAATGGATATTTGGAATCGGTAAGACTCTTGTCCGCGGGGTTTGAGTTCGACATGATGTCTCGGCGAACAAAGGTGGTCTTGCCAAGAGAGTTTGCCTTCAGCATAAAGTTTGGCCGAATGGGATAGGGTCCTTCCAATAGAGGGATGCCTTCAGTATAATGTTTGAGCTCGGCAAAAGGTCTTGCCGACTAAGCAGGGTCTCGCCAAAACAAAAGGGGTCGGTGAAAGGTCTTGTCAACCTGATGGTGTCTAGCTGATAAATGGAACTCTTGGCATAATGTTTTGGGCTCACCGAGATGTCTCGCTGAAAGCAGGTGGTCTCGCCGAGAGAGTTTTCCTTCGGCATAATTTCTCACCGATTGAGGGGAGTCTTGTCGATAGCGATCAACTTGCCCATGGAAAAGGATATTGGTAGGACTCTTAGCATTCGCTATGACCTCTTGCCGACTAAGAGAGTCTTGCCGATAGCGATGGATTTTCCAATAGAAAGGAATTTTGGTATGACCAATGGAAACTCATTATGAACTCTTGCCGACCGTCGCGTGTTATGCTGATCGCTGTTATGAGGGCATAATCACATCGGTGAGACACGGCTAGTGTCTCACCAACATGCGATTCTAATGAAGCAACATTTGACCATCTGGGAATCTACATGGAATGAGTTTAACTAATCAGAAGGAGCTAAAGACGGACCATGGGTTGTTTAACTATTGTGACTATCCTTGTCAAGAAGATCAACAAAATGTGAGCAGTATGGATCTGCTCTGTGATCAAGGATAAGGAATCAGTTCGAAGGTGATGGCATTGCCTCTATGGAGGTCTGACAACAAGGAACTTTTGGTGTTGTCTCTCAGGGGGATCAACTTGAAGAAAGATCTAAAATAGGAGGAAAGCCAAAGGGGAAGAAGCTGCTAGTCTCAGGGACAGTTGTGGTGTCTACTTGCGAGCGGTAGATTGACATTTATTACTATCAGAGCAACCACATTCAAGGCGACTCTGATAGAAGTTTGAGGGTGGACACAGAGGCCAAAGATCAATGCGATTATTCCAAAAGATATTAAGGCCATTCCTGGAGTGATCCTTCACAGACATGGACAGCGGGGATACACATTTAATGCAGAAGTAACTCAATTAAAAAGATCTAAGGGCAGATCTTTCGGGAGGCTGATATTTTTTGTAAGCCCTAGGGCAGGGGCCAACACTTTTAGTATATATAGAATTTTTTTTGCCTCTTTGTAGGGGAGTTCTTCTTATGCTTTTCGAAAGTTTGTGACTTTTGCAGTCCTTTCTCAGATTAGCAAACTTTTGTAACTCATTTGGAGCATACTATATAGAGTTTACCTTGGTCACTGTTGATGATTCAAAATTACCATCTTGTTCTTGCAAAGTGTTGAGCATTTCAGGTTAATGATCAAGTTATTTTTTGAATTTATTCTATTCCCTTATAACTTTATCTTTTGTTTTCATGCCTTCCTTTGCAAAAGTATCATTATACAAATCACAAAATGTGTTTACATAATCACACATGGATTCTAATCTATGAAAGTATTTTCCTCTCTTGAAAAAGTGTGTGAATCAAACCTGTTTGTGATACATTAATGCAAGGCTTACAAATTTGATCTGTAATTTTATGTTCATTGTCAATTTTTAAGTGTAAATCAAAGTATTACATTACTCTTATTAGTTCGCTGTATCACCATAGGGTTTAGTTTTATTTTCATGCACTCCTTCTCCCTTTTCCTTACAAAGATCAGTAGTTAGGTGATAACACAGAGGAAGTCAGCCTTCTCCAGAGGTTCATTTCAAATTTAGGTGATCCACAACCTTGAAATGATCCCATGTTTCTCTAGAAAGCTCATTTTTTTCATAACTTTGCATAGGGTGCATTTCTAGGAGATAACAATCCACATGTCTGATGTTTGTGTCAAAGACCTCCTTCCAAGCCGAGGTGACCTTGGAGTTGAGAGGTTCTCCTTGGAACTTATACTTCATCTAGTCTTTGTCCTCTTTTCCATGGGGTGCTTTGGTTGTTTTCTTTCCCTTTTCCTTCTCTATGACCACCTCTGAGGGTCCTGCACTCGATTCCATAAATCCTGCAAGCGAAAGAGAGGTAAGCACATTCAAGCATAAAAACATAGGAAAGTTAGCCAAAAATCTTGCAAAACGATGTTAGATTAGATAAAAAAACCATTTAAGAATCCTAACATATCTTCTAGATTGACATTAACATTTTACAGGGGGGAGTTTGAGCAATTTAGGTCATAGGGACCAGACTTCCTTAGGTTGATGGCCATTCTGGAGCATTTGCAGGAGGGATGACAATCAGGGCACGATGACCCACCTGTCATGACCCACCTTCAAATTTGGTCTATTTGCGGGATCCATCAAAGAGGTTGCCCTATTTTGGCATGTGGGTCAAAGTCATTTTGATGATTGGAGGGCATCAAGATCACCTTTTGGGTGATTGAAATAAGGAGGCAACTTAGCTGTTAGGGGTCTGCCATTGAAAATGACTCTAGCAAGGTAGTGTACCAAAGGCGGAGTTTTGTTGAGCGGGACCTATGGCTCTGGAAGGAGGTGGCATCACTTAGTTGACATTTGGGAACTTCAAGTTGTAAAAAGAGCAGAAGGCTGTCAGGTCATTGTCCTCTGAAACGGTGGAAATCACATGTCAGTCCAATGGGAGCAACCCACCACATCAAGTTCAAATGGAGATGGGGCCGTCACGTTCACTTTTTTGTTTGAAGAACGCGAAGTCAATGGAGAGGTTGGGTTCTAGGTGGCAGAAGGACACAAATAATTTTTTGTTTAGCATGGCAAGGCCAGGACGAAGTCCCAAAGGCAGCGGTTTGATAGAAGAAACCCGTTGAAGGTTCATCACTTAATCATTTTCATTTTGCATTTTAGCGGTGATGGCAAGGTTGAGACCCAGAGGGCAGAACACCATCCCTCAGAAGTCATTTGAGACGGTGATCTCACCGCAGCGGCCCACAAATGAAATTCCAAGAGGTGGGGCCCGAAAAGATGTTGTCACTTGGTCACTTGTAGGTTCAAATGAAGTTGCACGATAGTGAAAGAAGTGGGACCCGACGGTCGGATGGGCAGGCTGTCCAAGCCATTCTGGAGGGAAAAAAACTGACAGAACCCCACCAACAGAAGTTCGTGCAGCAAGACCCGAGACATGCCATGACTTAAGATTTCACAAGAGTGAGTTTATGGGCGGTCAGAGGGACGAAACCCAAGCACCAGAAAGTTGGGGCTAGAAAGTCGTTTAGAATAGTAGATCATCAGCGATGCCTTGAAGACAAAATCCCATGGGGGTGGACTCGAGTGGTTTTGATGACTCTTCATTTTCACTTGTGAATTTTGCTAAGTTTAAGTGGCAAATGAAAGGGGTCATCCCCCTGAGGAGGCCCCAAAGGGGTCATTTGCCATTTTTAAGTTTAACTTCATTTCAAAGGTTATCAGCGGTAATGGAAAGATGTGGGCCTGCACATGGTGAAAGCTCTAGTTGATGAATGGTGACGAAGAGCTTGAGTTTCGCAATCGTTATATGGATCAATTTTGAGCACATGGGTTTTGTGCGCCTTATCCTATTCTAGTTAATTATTAGGTTTTTTCTCTTTAGATTCACCCATTTTACAAGAAATCAAAGAAAACATGAAGCGGGGAGCAGGGCAACAGTCTCACCTCAAGAATCCAATGAATGAGGTCAAGAAACCAATTAGCAGAGGCTTT
Source organism: Sequoia sempervirens (assembly GCA_007258455.2). Classification (NCBI taxonomy): domain Eukaryota; kingdom Viridiplantae; phylum Streptophyta; class Pinopsida; order Cupressales; family Cupressaceae; genus Sequoia; species Sequoia sempervirens. The sequence goes on along the minus strand of VDFB02358134.1, from coordinate 24,945,917 downwards.
GAATTGATAGCGACACTCGTTGGGGTCGAAGGCGGCACTGGAAGTTGGCTCTGACTCCTCTTTGATCAACTGACAAGTGAAAATGACCTATTTATAGAAAATAGTGCATTAAATGCACCTCATTTAATGACTATATGGAGGACCAAAGGTTGGTGAGCCGTTATTTGAAAATGGCAGCAAGGGCATCGGGGCCTGACGGTCGGGAGGCGGTCGAATGATAGTCGTTGATAATTTAGTGATGAAGAGATGGCGTTCAGGGAGGCGGGTCCCGACAATCGAAAAATTGTCGAAGGAAAACCATTTGGGACAGTCGTGGGGCAATGAAATCTAGCGTAGGGCAGCCCGACAGGGCGGACCTGACTATTCCCAAGGACGTCAACTTTGAAAGGTAAAGGGAAAATAGCTAATGGGAACCTGCAAAGGCCTAAAGCCTTGATAATTTGAGGGGGGAAAAACATGGTCAACTCAAGACAAACTCTTTGGGACTTGTAGACCACTTTGAACACCAAACAAGGGGCATGCAAAATAAGACGACGATGAAACGACCCAGTGAGGCAAAAAGGAAGAGGGTCCCCATTTCGAATGTGGTGTGTGTGTTAGGGGCACAACAGGTAGCTATAGAGAGAGCTTGTGCCCTTCTAGATGGTGCAAGATTATTTATGAATCAAATTATCAAATCATGGCTGATTTGTTGACATAGTAGAATTTGGATGGGGTTAATTGGCAACTTGCTTTTGTTGTTAGGCATATTTTGCATCTGAGTTCCATTATGGAGTTCATTTCCTTCATTCATATCCCTTGAGAATGGAACATGGTTACTAATTGTTTGGCTAAATGGACTTCTGAGCAGATTGGTGGCTAGAAGGTTGGAGGTTGGGAGCAATTATCCCAGGTTATCCCCATGACCTTGAGAGGCTTATCCTAGAGGACTCAGGTGGTTGAGGTTCTTGTTTGGAGGTCTTGTTGTGTGCTATAATTTCTAGGATTTCTATGGGTTTTGGGCTTCTTGCTTTATCTCTGGGTGCTTGTTTTGGACCTTGATTGCTTTGTACTAGTGATTTTCTAATTGCAACAAATTTTTACCCCTTTATTAAGAAAAAACATATTTACCCATAAAGGTAATAGTAATTGGTCAATACACAATGGGGTGTAACATTTTCTTTGAATCTTATTTACATTCATCTCTACTAGGTTCTATATTGCCATTTTCATCAGTGTGGCTTGAAACACCCAACTTAATAATGGAAACTTTCAACATTGACATGGGGACGCTTGAGAAAAGTTCAAAGAAATCACACATCTTGATCTTTCTTCCCTCATGTTCCTTTTAGGAATAATAAATATTACATATATTCTTGGTTTTTTCTTCCTATGAGGAGGAATGATGTTCGACGAGATTGGATCATCTTCAACATTCAAGGCCAGGTTTCTACGTTCATTGCAGGAGACTACTTTGAGGAGGTTGTATAGTCTCTCTTCTTCTGCTCTTTTATCATTTTTCCTCATATGGGGTTTTGTTCTTCTCATTGTTCTTTGAGAGAATTTTGTATTTTCTCTTTTGGGGAGGAGTTTTGTCCCATTTGGTTTTCTCCTTTTCCTTATTTGTGAGAGATTGTATTTGTACATAGGAACTTAATGTGGCAAGTTGTAGTTGAGACCTATCCTTGCATCTTTGTATCATGTAAATGTATTCTCCCTAAGTTGCACTTAAGGGGTTGGTGTGAAAAAGGTGTTTTACCTAACCAATTCATCATCTAGATCCTATTCACACTAGTTAATTAAGTTTACTTAGGATACACATAAGATACTTATCACTTTATGTCTCAAGTCATAAGATTAAGACATATGTTATAATATATATGTAATCCTATGTCTCATGTTGGTCTATATAACCAAGGAGTTCTCTTTGTATTCTTGAATCATTCTCATTGTATATTTGCATCCTTTGATAGAATAGTATTGTGAGTGTCCAATCTGGAATACTCTAAGAAGGATCGAAAAACAAGTGTTAAACATGTTAGAAATCAAACAAAACACTCCCTATGAGATTCTTTGATCAAAAAGACAATAGAACATGATAAAAACTTGAAATAATCAAAACAAAGCATGTAATCTAGTCTAACTTAAGCAAACCTTCATCCTATATGGGGAGTGGTGCTCCTTTGATGTGGAAAGAAGCCTTTTCCCAATCCATTTGATAAGTTTTGGTGATTGAAGATGATTCCAAGTGTGGAATTGATGCCAAATAGTGAAACTATACTCAAAAGTGATTAAAAATGATAGAATGCTAAGTATGGAAATGGCTATAGTGATAATGTTTGAAGTTGTGGATCCATATTGTGAAGATGATGCTTCTATTTATAGAACTCAAGGGTTGAAGAATGAGATAAATTGGTGAATGTGGGATAAAATGAGAGCCAATGAGAATGTGACACTTGCCACAATTCTATTGGAGGAAGGTGGAGCACATTTTGGGAAATGTGTTGAGGAAAGGGGGATGTAAGAGGAATAAATGAGAATGTAAGAGGATTTGAAAGGTTGTAAGAAGAATTGAATGAATGTGTTTGGAGATTTGAAAGGATGTAAGAGAAGTTATTGAAGATGTAAGAGGAGTTACTGAGGATGTGAAAGGTTTTTGAAACATTTGGAGCAAAATTGAATGAGAGGTGGTTGAGAGGAATATTCTTTGAAATATGTCATTGTGAGGATAAATAAAGGAAATAGTTAATTAAAAAAAATGAATTTCATGTGCAACCTAGTTAGTTGACCATGGGTTGATTTAACTCTTGAGGAGTTAAAAGCTGGAGGATTTATTAATGCTGATTAGAAAGTGATTTGGGATTAATTAATTTGAATGGGTTAGGGGATTGTGACATTTGATTTATTTATTTAATCAAATGAGAGGAATTTGGGGGATTTAATTAAATGTGATAAATATTAGTTAAAAGAAGAGTGAATTAATCCAATAAATTTAATTATTTGATTAATATTTGAATTTGATAAATTTAACTAAATAATGTTGATTATTTAATTAATTGGTTAATTTGAGGTGATTTAGGAAGAAACGGTGTTAGTTAATCAAAATTGGATGCATAGTATTGTGAACCCTCAATCTAGGTACCTGCAAAACAATATGATTAAACAAGTTAAACAAGGAAATGCAAGCCTAAACATGGATTCCCCATGAGATTCATTAACATATCAAACTAGGAACGAAAATATTGAAAAACACAATGTAAATGATAAAAATAAGATAAATCCTAATTAGATATACAAAATCTCAATCCCATGGGGGAATTGGTGCCAATTTGATGTGGAAATTTAGCCCTTTCCCAATTCCTATGATTGCAAGCTTCAAATGTAGATTTGATGAAGAAATATTGATCCACTTTGATGATGAAGGTGAGAGCTCCAAGCCAAAAAAATCTGCAATAACCTAGCTAAGAACTCAAATGATGGATGAAAATGGCTAAGTATTTTAGCATAGTAACTTTGCTTGGAATGTGGATGATGAAATGATGAGAGGAGTTCTTCATTTATAGGATTTCAAGATGGATGAAAGCCCAAATTTGAGCAATGTGGGACTAACTTTCATCCAAAGATATGATGCCACTTGTCAAGCTATGAATGGATGATGGTTGTGCAAGATTTGGGGTTTGTGCCAATAAATGCCAATATTTGAAATTCAAATTTGTTGAAATGACATGTAAGAGGGAAGGGAAAATGCAATAAATGCCACTTGGCTCAAGGAAAGGACATGTAAGATGAATTTATTTCCTTGTTGGATGTACATGTTGACTTGGAATTTTTGAATTCAAATTGAAGAATATTCCAAAAGATGCCATGTGAGGGAAAATAGGGATTTAATAAATGAATTAAATATATTTTCATGTGCAACTTGCATTATCTAGAGGATGTGACATGAGATGAGGTTAAATTAATCAAGGGTTTAATTAATTTAACAAGAGATTAGATGATGTGACTTATTTGACTCAAATTTATGGGTTTCTTTAAATCAGATAAGAGAGGAATATGATAAGAGGCTAATTAAATAAATATTTTGATTTATTTAATCAAAAGGGATGGTATTAGATTAAATCAAATAAGGTTTTAATTTATTTAATTTAATGGATAGAATTTAGAGATTTAATCAAATAAATTGATTATTTGATTAAATAGGGATAATTATATCAGATGGATTGATTTAATTAACAAGAGAAAGTGACTTGATTAAACAAGATGATTTATTTAATTAAGAGATGAATATTGATGAATTTAATTAGATAACAGAATTTGATTAAACAGTTAGACCGAGGGATGATTTAGGAAGAAACGATGTTAGTAAGTCAGGATCAGATGCACAATGTCAATCAGTATATTTTCGATGTCTACAAGTATCAATCAAGACCTTTTTCGTGTCTACATTTTTCCCCTCTTTGAAGTGAGGTACTTGTTGTGTCGGTTCAAAGAATAACACTACCAAGATCAAAATTCAAAGATTTCCTAATTTTTTCAGATGCCCCACTATTGCCCTAGCGGAAGGAATTACGTTGCTACATTGCCCCTTCTAGAGATCAGGCAAAAAATGTAAAATTAGGTCGAGCTCGTGAAAAGGTTTGACAAGGATTCAGGGATGGAAAAATAGCCCATAGGATGTGAAGCACAAGCTTACGACAATGAAAACGGGTCAAAATGGGCTTCATTTGGCAAAAAATGGATTAATGGGCTCAAAAACCCTAAAAAACACTAAAAACATTGCATAAATGGGGTTAGGAGGGTCATTTTCAAATCATTTGCACACCTAATCTTCTAGAAACCTTGAATTTTTTCTCTGAGGTGCTAATGGAATGGCGGCTCGTGTGCTCCACAAACACTAGATGGATCAAGTTCGAGAGTTCCAGTGGCCTTAGGACGCAAAACCTCGAGTACGCCTTTTGAAACTTTTCTCGTTTTTCAAATTTTTGATGCATTTATTAGGGTCCAAGTAGGTTGACCAAAAGTGGTCCTGTAGGGTGTCGTAAGTGTTACAATTGGTGTCGCCTTTGTGCATGTCAAACTGTGTTTGTAGCATAGCTTCGCATGACACTGGAGAGTCTTAGAGTCATGGAAAAAATGTTGACTCGCCTTTGCAAGATTGCATCGCATGACCTCAAAAGAGTTTGAAATCACCTAGAAATGTCGACTCGCTTTTGACATATAGCATCGCATTTGATTTTGGCATTGCTTTTGCAAAATGCGAGAGTGTTGCCTTTGCAAAAGCTAACTCGCCTTTGCTTTTAGGAGATTTTTATTTTTGCAAACATGCCAAGTTGACGAATTTTGACATCGTGGGAATTTTGGATGTAGGAGGTCCTGCTAGTGCTCCACTCGAAGGAGCACAAGAGCCAGATTTTGCACCAATCGAGACACCTGACAGATGATGTGTTGTTTTTCCTTGGTTCGATTGATTTTAGACATGTGGCTCAAATGCCCGAGATGAGGACACACCTTGCGATGATGACAACATTGGTGGAGAGATGGTGGAGTGAGACCTCATTGTTCCATCTTTCGACTAGAGAGGCCACAGTGACTCGGGAGGACGTATGACAGATCCTGCAGATCCCCATACACGGCGAGTGGATCATATACGATGTCAAGGCTAGTGGCAATGCTATATTCTAGCTATTTGGGGTTGATCAGTATGAGGTAGACAATGGTTAGATCAACCTTGCTTGATATGAGGGGATTTCCCCTTATTTGACCTTATTTGTCGGAGCACTGATCTCGAGAGTCCTCGTTCCCGACAGGCGAGCTAGAGGTTGCAAGGTTGGATGTGGGATTGTTTGGTCACAGATGATGGATGACTGACTGTCTACATTTGGGGGCCAATCTTTCTAGCCTCATTATACCATGATATGCACTTGGTTGTATACTATGGGGCCCGCAGGATTGGAGTGGGAGTTACACTTCTTTATGTGTGGGCGTATGAGCACATTATCATCTTAAGGCCCACCATTGTAGATGTTTAGATAGACCATGATGATCCTATAGTTTACATATATGGGGGGATGACTACCCTCCACTATATAGGCATTACAGGCATCCCGCATTAGAGGCGGGTCATTGATGAAATGACAGTGTTTCGATGGAGACCTTGGCTCCATTTCCACAAATGGAATGACAATGATGCCCAACTCTTTTATTGTCACCAAACCAGATACATGTAGGGTTAAGAGCATTGTATGATAGAGTGGTACCTTCCATATAGGGTTGATCGCCGATTTGGAGAGGCATAGGATGCACCCAATGATGGATAGAGAGTGATATTTGCATGGAGATCACAAGAGTCTGATACCAATGAGTTATCTGCATACATATGTGCTTCAACCATTTGATCTACAATTACCTGTCCCTTGATGGATTTTCCTTCTACATACTCAATCTCATATTCTGTTAGGATCATGGCTCACTTAGCCATTCACCCTGTGAGTGTAGCTTTAGAAAGTAGATACTTGAGGGGATCTATCTTGGAGTGCCTAAATTTTTGTGAGGTAAACACTACTACTAGACAAGCCTTCTCAGTGAATTTGTAATTTTTCTCATGTCCTACCAATTTCCTACTAATATATTAAATGGATCTATCTTTCCTAGTTTCATCATGTTGTGCTAAAAGAGCCCCAAGTGCTGCCATTGTCATTGATATATACAGGATCGATGGTTTGTTTTGGATTGGTGGCATGAGGACTTGCAGTGTTAGTAATTATTCCTTGATTTTATTGAATGCCTAATCACATTTATCATCCCACTTGTATGCTACCCCCTTGTGGAGTAGATGAGAATATGGGACAACTTTATCTACTAATTGTGCTATGAATCTGTGAATGGATTGAAGCCTTCCCTGCAAGCCCCTTAACTGCTTTAATGTTTGGGGTGCTTCCATTTCAAGGATTGATTTGAATTTTGTAGGGTCTATCTCAATTCCCCTCATTGATACAATATACCCTAGAATTTTTCTTGATTGCACACCGAAGACACATTTCTTAGGATCGAGTCGTACTTTATATTCTTCCAGTCTATTAAAAATAGAGCCTAGTGCTGCTATGTGGTCCCGACGCTTCCTTGATTTGGCTAGTATGTTTTCCACATAGTCTTCTATAGATTTGTGGATCATGTCATGAAAAATCAGTCATATCCCTTTGGTATGTAGCTCCAACGTTCTTCAACCTAAATGGCATCATGTTCCAATAGTAAGTACCCCATGGGTAGGTGAAGGTTGTCTTATGTTGATCATCCTTTGCTATCATAATCTGATTGTACCCTAAAAACCCATCCATCAATAATAGCATCCCGTGCCCTGCTGTTAGATCTACAATCATGTCTATGTTGGGAAGAGGAAAATCATCCTTAGGACATGCTTTGTTCAGGTCCCTAAAGTAAGTGCAGATTCAAATGCCCCCAATGGGCTTGGAAACTGGTACAAGGTTGGAAACCCATTCAAGATAATCAATGGGTCTTATAAAACCAGTATCAAGGAGTTTATGCAATTCAAGTTTGACTAATAATGCGATATGTAGATGCATCTTTCTCAATTTTTGTTTTACTAGTTTTGCCTCTGGATAGATTGCTAGGTGATGGACTATACCTCTGGATCAAGGCCTGACATGTCATCATAGGTTCATGCAAAATTTACTTTTCTTTCTTTTAGAAATGCAACTAGAATTTCTTGTTCCTCGGTCAAAAGTGATTTTGCATAGAAAGTGATGTGTGGTGTCTCTTTGGTTCCTAGATTGACTAGGTTGCATTTTTCTACCATTACTGTTGATTTTTTTGGATGGATGGCACTAAGGGGAAGATTGAATCCCTCATCCTTTGGCACCTCAGAGAGGTTTTCACCATCAGATACATCCTTTCTTTTTACTATTTATAGGTTAGAAAGTGCCACAGTGTGGTTTTCACTTAGAGACCTAGATATTACTCTTAGATTTTCTATTTTGTGACTAAGAGATTCAATCATTTCCTCGTAGTATGCGTGTGTTTCCATCTCAATATCACACCCTACTTTATGATCTCCATATGGTAGAGTATCCCTTAGTCCCATGAATTTCAAGAGAGCCTCATCATTTTCGAATGTGTCTAAGATCGGTGGCCCTTGTTGGTTGCAGTCTATTAGTTAGGGGTAAACAAGCTTTAGTTCAATGGTTTGGTTACTTGGCTCGAAAGACATGGTAGAGATCATAAAAAATGAGGAATCCTCAAATAACATGGATACATCACATATGAAATCCTCGTCATACATGTTAGTTATATCGAAGGTATGGTTATCTAGAGGTAGACCTGTGGATACCAGTAATTGAGGAGGAGCTTTGACTTTTCGTACAGGGGTACCTTTGCTAAGAATGGTTATCTTTATAGGGGTACATCCAAGGCCAAGATTCTTTAAGCGCTTCTCAGGAACAATGGGCTCTAATAGGCCATTGTCATTTTTCCCAAGCTTTTCATTTTTATTGTAGCCCCATCCACACATTAACTGTAGTCCTTTGTTATCATCTTCCATGGGAAGATCAAGTATGATTCTTTCATCTTGATACAACAGGCTTGACACATCCTTCTCGTCTACTACCTCTTTTCTTAGGTCTCCCCATTTTCTAAAGGTGGTAGGTTCTGCTTTGAAGTTGTCAATTGGTTGTGGTTTCCCATGAGATCTAGGAGATTGAGGTAACTCTCCTATCACAAAGGCACTCTTTTTCATTCTATAGTCTCCACATCCACTATCTTGGATCACAACCTTAACATCTGGGATGTCTTGAATGGAAGGTGTCTTTGTCTCAGAAGTGGAGGCTAGGGTGGATGGGTCTATGCAAGGAGATGTGGGTCCCTCATCATTCTTCAGGACTTGGGGGATCTTATAATACTTGGCCTCCAGATTTTTGAAATAATAGAACGGTTCAGGATCAACATGGACTATGACTTCTTGGTTCTGATAAGGGAATTTTACACATTGATGGAATGTGGATGCGACAACTTACATCCCATGGATCCATGAGTGCCCTAGGAGGATATTGTATGGGAGTTTAAGGTTAAGGACTTAGCACGTAGTCTCCATGATTGTTGTCCCTACTTGGATAGGGAGTTGAATGGTGCCTTGAGACACCAGTTCTTGATCATCATAAGTCTTGATATTGATACCTTTTCCTTTCTTGATGAAATCTTTAGAGAATCCCAGATTCTTTATTAGTTGTAGAGTACAAATATTCAAACCCGCACCTCCATCCACCAAGACTCGTTTGACTTTGTTCTTGTGGACTAGGACTTCAAGATGGAGTGCATGATTCTGAGATGGTTGGGTGGGGAGATCATGCTCAAAGAATGTGAGGAGATGTGGTGTAGCGATATGTCTGACCATAGCTTGAAATTGGTTAGCATCAAGGTTGGTGGGAGCAGAAGATCCGACCAATGCTTTCTCTAGGATGTCCTTATGTGTGGGCAAGATTTTTAGCAACTCCATGATGGAGATTTGGGCGGGGAAATTTTTTTAGTTGATCTAGGACATTATAACCATTTGGGATGGATTTTGGATTTGCAACGGGTGCCTTTGGTGGTGGTGAAGGTCCTAGAATGGTAATTTTGCTGCCACATGTGGTGATTCCACACTCAGCTCTAGATCCTTTGATATTGACAACTGTGACCCATTCATCTAAGGATGCAACAACATGGTCATAAATATGGTTTACATTGTGATAACTCTTTCCTTTACCATTGTTGTTTCCTTTATTGTGATTCAACATTAGATTCGTGTATATTTTGAGCTCCTGATTCCTAGTTGGTTGTTCAATGGTTATGGTTTTGTCATCAATGAGATCTTGGATCAGGTTTTTAAGCCGCATACAACTAGCTGTCGTGTGTCACTTTATTTTGTGAAAATCACTGAGATGTTTCTCGTTATACCATGGTGGTTTAACCTGAGGCTCTTGATAATTTTCATAAACAAGGATTTTGATGATATTTTCTTGTACCAGCTATTGCATGACATATTCGATTGGTTCCCCAAGTGGTGTGTATTTTCATTTAGGGGGATATTTATTCTTTGGGGGTGGTCCCCCTTAAGCATTTAGATTGTTGAAAGTTTGGTTGTTGGGTTGTTGTTGTGAGGATGGGTTGGTTTGTGGGTTTTTTTGGGTATTGACTTGTGGTTGTTGGTATGTTTGTTGTTGTGTATTCTACCTTGGAGCATTGATAATAACTTTGGTGTCTACAACACCATCGTTAGTGGCATTCTTGTTCTTTGCCCACGTACGGGGTTTTCCATTATAACTTGTGGATGGTCGATTGTCTTGGTACGTGGGTGTGCCCCTTGTGCTATAAGGTCTCTTTTGATGTTGAGCGCTTTAGGAATCAATTGGTCATAGGTTGTTATGCATTGCATTTTCAATTGAAAGGACAAGGTCCCTTCAAGGTTGGAGATGATAGTCCCAATTTGTTGTTCTTTAGGCATAGCCCATTTGCTCTTATTAGCCTTGGCTCACCATTGTTGTAAGAAGGTTGCGAATGTTTCTCCCTTGTTTTGTTTTAGGCTAGATAATTCTTCCAAGCTCACTTCCACACCCAAGTTAAATGAATAATTTTTAATAAATAAGTCCACAATTTCTTGGAACTTTTTAATACCAGTGGGGAGATGAGAGAACCATTCCATTGCTGACCAGCCAAGGTCTAAGGGAAGAAACACATTAAATAAGAATCATCATATGCGACCTCCATACAATATACATGGAATTCCCTAATGTGATCTTTAGGATTTCTAGTCCCTCGGTATTTATCCAATTTTGAGATTTCAAAACTTGGTGGAAATGGAACCATTGCAATGCTTTTTCAAGCGGATAAGGGCATATATTCCCATGCGATTTCTTTATTTTTATTGATTGTATGTCCAGTATTTGTTGTGAGAGCATTTTAACTTGTGCGTACAAATCATTTTGTGGATCAGGTGGTGGATGTATGCGTTTTGGGGTGGTATGGTTGCTTGGGTGATGGGTGGGATGACTTATGTGTTTGTGTTCAAGGTATTTGGTTGTGCATTCGTGGGAGGTTGTTTTAAGTTTTTTTGTGCAAGAAACACTTGTTGGTATGCCTATAGTTGTTGTTAGTCTTGTTGTTGTTGAGCTATCAATGCTTGTTATTGTGCGTGTTGTTGCAATGCTTGTTGATAGGCTTGTTGTTGTAACAAGGCTTGTGCTTGGGCTTGTTGTGCTTGGTATTGTGCTTGTGCTTGAGCTTGAGCTTGTTGAGAGGCTTGAGCAGCTTGTGTGGCTTGTGCAACCTGTGTGACTTGTTGTTGTTGTAGTAAAGCTTGCGCTTGTACTTGGGCAGTCTTTTGTGCTTGTTGTGTGGCTTGTGCTTGTTGTGCAACTTGTGCAGTTTGTGCGGCTTGTTGTGTAGCTTGTTGAGTTGGGAATTATTGAAGTGCCTTTTGATACGCTTGTTGGGTTGCTTGTAATGTGAAACCATATTTGGATTTGGTGGTGGAGGTGGGGGATTTTGTGGAATAGCGTGAGATGGTGTGATGAGAGATTTTTGGGGTGCTTGTGGAGGTGCTTGTTGAGTGATGACGGGTTGTGTGGTAGATGGTATAGTTGATATGATAGGTCCTTGGGAGACCACATTTTGGAGAGTTTGGGGTGTTGTAGATGGGGTAATGATTGGTTGAGATGTTTGGATTGGTGCCACTTGGTGTTGTGATATCAATGGCATGCTTGTATTGATTTTGATTGGTGATTGGTGGATTGATTAGATTTGATTGGTATGTTGGGTAAAGGGGGTTTCCCTAAACCTTGGATTAGTGCGAATTTTGATATTAAAAGAGGGAATGATGGGAAGATTGGTGGTGTGTTTCCTTGCAAAAATGAGGATGATGTATTAAAATTTCCCCCTTGTCCAAATAGACCCACTTTTCCTTGTGATATCATGGGGAGAGAGACTTGTGTATCAAGAGGGTATGTCGATATTGTAGAAAAGGAGGATGGATTGTTGGTGTCATGAAAAATGAGTGGCACATATGGATGTTTTGGGTCTAGTGGGACAGTGTCAGACATACCCAAGATCGTGTTGGCATCTAAGTTTTGGTTTGGTTATTTATAAGGGGATGTGTTTGAAGAGCTTCGAGTAATGAACTCTCCTTGGTAATCATGGGTTGACTTGGAGCATGAGATGATGTTGGTTGTATGATGTGTTGAATGATGTTTGGGAAGGATGGTGTGAATGATACTGGTGGAATGTTTCCAAGAGGTTGTTCCACGATAGTGCTCACATCAAAATCGGAAGGGAGTTTAGCCCCTTCTTTTGCTAATGCTAACATGTATTGTGTAGGATCGAGTTTCATGACTGTGTTGACAATCTTGTGTGTTTCAGGATTTTGGACTAGCTCAATTATTTCCTCTTGGGACATTCCTTGGAAATTGTTGGTGACATTCTCCACTTGGAAACCTCCCTCTTGAAGATCTTGTGGTAGTTGAAGGGGGTTAAGTGGAGGGTTGATAGGTTCCCTAGGGTTAAATTCAAGATGCAGTTTGACTCAAGTCACTTGAAGTGGATGTTTCTTTGTTTTTCTCCACAATCTTCTTGTGTTGTGATCTTGTTTGGACCATAAAATTGGGATCAACTTTTGGGAATATAGGAGGTAAACCTCTAACTCCTTGGGTTGGTCTAAACTTTAGGTATAAAAAATAAAATCTAGGATGTTAAGGATAAAATGATGGTGTTGTGATAAATGAAGGATGAAGGATATGGATGTTTAAACTTTTGAGACCCTTGGAGGAATACTATATTTTAGGATATTTGGATTTGGTTTGATTTGATTTTGGATAGTGACCTTATAAACCCCAAGATGTTAGATGTTATCTTGGAATGAACTTGTCCATAAGGATGATAATTTAACTAAATGTATGAGGAAGGATTCATCCACACACACTTAGTAAAACAAGGTGATTTTGATTTTTATTTGAAGGATTTACCAAAAGCCTAGTATGAATGATTTTTCCAAGGTTCTAAAAGTTGTTCGTGGGATGTGATTTGATTGATGTTGTGACAAATAAAATTGCTGATTTGATCCTAGATGAACCTAGAAAGACTTGATTTACAAGACCAATCTATTGAAGAACATGCTATACCTCTAAAAATTTTCAACCCTATGTGAGAAACTCAAAATGTTGGAAAAGACCAAGATTCTGACAATAATATGAGTACAAGTTTGGATTATTTCTTGAGGCACATTTGTAAAAGTTGTAGACCAATCTATCCCTAGTTTCGTGAAGTGCCAAAAGGTGTTTCTTGAGAGCGTTTGGACTAAGATGCCTTTGACATTTATTGAACTTTGGTTTTGGGATTTTGATTTTGCGGGAGATCATTAGAACAAACACATATGTGGGGTTCAATTGTCTTTTATCTTGATTAAATGAGTTCTTTTTACCACATTAACACTTCTTGCTTAGTTTTTCAAACTGAATGTCTATGTCTCAATTCCTTTTCATTCCTCAAGGTCCATTATGTGAAAATCAAAGAATCAAGGGCATAGTTTTCCTAGGTTGAATTTAGAGAGAACAAATTGAGATATGGGCCCAAATATTTAGAAGCCTTTAAGGATAGAATCCCTAGGGACAAGTAGTAATATTTGGACTCTTCAAGGATATTTTCTCTTTCCAAAGGGTTTGAAATTTGATGACTTGTTGAATGTTTGTTTCAAAGTTTGAGATTCAAGCAGTGTATTTGACTGACTCGCAAATTGTATAACCCTAGGATAGAAATGGCAATATTTGTTGAGTCCCTAGTTGGATTTCTCCAAACACTAAGACAAAGTGAACAGTTAGAGATTTGGCGACACTAGCTCCCCTCCACGACACACATTTCTCGGGACCACCAAATCTCAAAATCTGGAGACCTTAAGGATTTTTTCTATTTCTACTTTGAATACTACAAATGTGGGGCAGCTTCAGAATGACCATTCTTGCACCAACAAATAGTAAGGATTTTGGCTTTTAAACAAATGGTTTGTAGTAAGGACTTCCATTCGAGGTGGCCATACACACGGCAAGATTAGCTCGAGATTATGGAGAATCAAGAGGCCTCCCAGTCCTTTCCCTAAGGAAGGATTTTTATGTATCACACAAATACTATGGGTGACACTTGTCGGTATGACACATCCACACCTATTATTAATGACTTTCATCACAACACATTTTTATATAGTGATTGGAAGAGCTTGGCTTTAGCCCGTTACCGCTTGGGTCATTCCCTTGGGGTGAGTAATTTTTCCCATCAAGGTAGGCCCTCTAAAGATAAACAATTGCGAAGAAGTACATTTGTAGTTTGACCACCTAGATTGTGTAAAGCACTAGGTGGGAGCACACACCATGCCTATCCTTCACACTCGCATGATTGTTCAGTTTTAGCTCCAAATTGAAATGTGTGGATAATTTTTGACAACCAATGTCACTAGAATGATTTTGATTCTCAAGATCACCAGGAGGTGCGAGAGAAGTGCATACACATTCAAATGACACAAATTGTAAGAAATTACAAAACAAAGGAAAACACAAGTTCATTTTAAGCCCAAATAAAGATGAATTCTTTTTAGAGCACCAAGCTTAAATATGAGTTTCTCTTCTTCAATTTTAGCCCAAAATCAAAGTCTAGTAAGTTCCTAATGTTCAATTTTAAACCAACTTTGATAAAGCTTGAGTTGTTTGTTAATTTTAAGCCCAAAAATAACTGTAGTTGGTCCTAAAATAGGAAATTAAATGCATAATTGGAAAACTAAGCTATTACAATGAGCATAAAAAATGCTTTTAGATTTCCAAATCAATTTTCCTCCCTTTCCTACAAAGGGGACATTGTGTAGCAAATGTGACACTCTGCAACTGCATAAATGCGAGGCTAAAAACAAATGCAACACTCTACAAAAGGAAAAGAGCACAAATGCGACACAATTTCAAAGGTGATGCTTTGTCAAAACCAAAAATAAGACAAAAGATAGAAGACATAAGGAGCAAATGCAACGCTACAACAAAAGTGACGTGACGCGGCAAAGGCAGTGTTGAAATTGAAGGCGACACTATGAAAGTTCATAAATGCAACACTATATGCAAATGCGATGTTGTATTTGGAAAGTGTGGCGTCGCTCCCCTGTGTCTACAAAAAACAATATTTTTAGGAAAAAATCATCAAAATAAACTGGTTAGCCACCAAAATGTGAGTGTCCAATCTGCAATCAACTAAAAAGGATCAACAAACAAGTGCTAAACATGTTAGAAATCAAACAAAACACTCCCTATGAGATTCTTTGATCAAGAAGACAAGAAATCATGATAAAAACTTGAAATAATCAAAACAAAGCATGTAATCTAGTCTAACTTAAGCAAACCTTTTGTTGGAACTGTTAAATTCTGATGTTTTTACATATTGATCGTGCTCATGAATTTCCATATTTTCCCCATATTTTGCCCATAAAATCATCTATGTCTGCATTTTTCACATTCTTGTTCATATCAGCTTGTGATGGTCAAGGTTTTCCTGATTCATATTATATTTTTTCTTTTATGAGTCTGTATTGCCTATCGACAAGACTCATCTGATGTCACGACGATCACAGGTCTTGTGCATTCATCATTTGGCATGACACACATGTTGTTTCGGCGACAAAAGCTTTATCAACATGAGCTAGGGGTCTTCAGTGTAATGTTTCATCGAATATATCATGTCTTATCGACCCGCGTTTGGATAAGCATATCGGCATGAGTTTGGCCGTCGGGCTGAGGTCTTAGCGATTTAAATATGTCTCACCGATCGACAACTAAGAGAACCCTTCGGTAAAACTTATGGGCTTCGATGTAAAGTCTTGGCGAGCCCGTTGGGTCTTGCCGACAAAGTCTAATGAATGGTTTTCAGCGAGAGGCCGACATTGTCTTGGCGACCTAAGGATGAAAGGAACATATTGGTAGGAGTTAGCGATATCGGTATGAGGTCTTAGCGAGTGACCTTCGGTCTCGCTGATGGAAAACAAAAGGATCCTTGTCGGCATAAAAAATGATTTGTCTCAGTGACACTCAAGGATGGTTGAGGTCTTTCGGTAAAACAAAGAGCACTCTACGTGAGGTCTCTTCGATATCAGAATGTTACGACAACTGTGAACGAAACCAAAGGAACTCATCGGTGAGAGATATCCCTATGTCTCAGTGAATGGAAAGCACGTAAGGAAATACATATCGATATAACATTTTGTAATCTGTGAGATTTCTCACTGACATCACAGAGTCAGGGCGATATACAAAAAACGCGGGCTGACAACGATTGAATTTCCTTTGGCATAACTATTTGGGTGACTTGGCAAATGATTAATAAGAATTCAAATACTGAGGCCAACATGTAAACTGCTAAAATACCATTGCTGGCCAACATGGGATCTCAATATGATATGTTTTTCTGATGCTGGTGTATAAAAAGGCATTTTGTAATTGTAAAATGGACATCAACTATCAGTTATTCAATATACAGTAGGCAAATTAGATGGATACAATACAATAGATTTATCAGATCAGAGACTATGGTGCATGTTTTCAAAATGGAGGTATTTATGAAAGTCAATTGATGTTGCTGCACATTTTTGATGTCAATTATCTGTTGAATTCAATGAAAAATACTGCTAAGTTGTCTCCAAGATTGATGCTTTCTGGTTGTTTAAATTGACATAACAAGTTTATGTTCAGTTTATCAATGCAACTTGTTGTATCTACGTGATTAATCAATTGGTTCTTTCAAGCAAAGATTAAATCCTTTTAGTTGATCATAGTAATTAGAGAGTTTCATCTGGATTATTAAAGTAGAGCTTGGTAGTTACAGTATTGCATGTTTATACAAGTTGTAAACAAAATATATGCCAAATAATTTGAGTTTTCTCCAAAGAGGTGTTGTTCATCTTGATTTCATTTTAACTCTGCATACCCAATAAGGCACTGGTCTCTGCACTTCATCATTTTGAACTCATTCAATTTCTTTATATTTGTTAATTGAGCATTTTAGGATTTAGATCAGAAGATTGCTATTGCTATCAAGTTTGATTTCATTTGTTCACTTCTATCTGCCATTGTGGACAAATCACTGCAAGAAAAGATAATTATCAATACATAAAGTCTGCTTCATTTAGTAAGGTACACTCGCCTGGGTCTAGCAGCACTTAAAGAGTAGAAAGCCTAAGTCATTTGGCTTTGTCTGTTACCCTAAAGCATATCAAGAGATTGGCAGCCTCTTGAGGCATTCCGCCTGCATTTTTGAGAGCTAACACCTTCATCCCATAGGGGGAGTGGTGCTCCTTTGATGTGGAAAGAAGCCCTTTCCCAATCCATTTGATAAGCTTTGGTGATTGAAGATGATTCCAAGTGTAGAATTGATGCCAAATAGTGAAACTATACTCAAAAGTGATTGAAAATGATAGAATGCTAATTATGAAAATGGCTATAGTGATAATGCTTGAAGTTGTGGATCCATATTGTGAAGAGGATGCTTCTACTTATAGAACTCAAGGGTTGAAGAATGCGATAAATTGATGAATGTGGGATAAAATGAGAGCCAATGAGAATGTGACACTTGTTACAATTCTATTGGAGGAAGGTGGAGCACATTTTGGGAAATGTGTTGAGGAAAGGGGGATGTAAGAGGAATAAATGGGAATGTAAGAGGATTTGTAATGTTGTAAGAGAAATTGAATGAATGTGGTTGGAGATTTGAAAGGATGTAAGAGAAGTGATTGAAGATGTAAGATGAGTTATTGAGGATGTGAAAGGTTTTTGAAACCTTTAGAGGGAAATTGAATGAGAGGAATATTCCTTGGAATATGCCATTGTGAGGATAAATAGAGGAATTAGTTAATTAAAAGAAATGGATTTCATGTGCAACCTGGTTAGTTGACCATGGGTTGATTTAACTCTTGAGGAGTTAAGAGCTAGAGGATTTATTAATGCTAATTAGAAAGTGATTTGGGATTAATCAATTTAGGATTAATTAATTTGAATGGGTTAAGGGATTGTGACATTTGATTTATTTATTTAATCAAATGAGAGGACTTTGGGGAATTTAATTAAATATGATGAATATTAGTTAAAAGAAGGGTGAATTAATCCAATAAATTTAATTATTTGATTAATAGTTGAATTTAACTAAATAATGTTGATTATTTAATTAATTGGTTAATTTGAGGTGATTTAGGAAGAAACAATGTTAGTTAATCAAAATCAAATGCATAGTATCAATCATGACTTTTTCGGTGTCTACAAGTATTATTCTCTCATATTTGATCTCTCTTGTGCTTTTATTAAAGCTCCTAGGTCTTGGGTGACTACATCTTTAGCTAAATATTGTATGGTATATAGAATTATATACCAAACCTTATATTGTAAGACCAATTAGGGTCAAAGTAACTCCCATGCACTCCATGTAGATGTAGAAATTACCTATTACACACACTATAAATAGATGGTTACATATGGTAATCATGGCCCCCCTAGTAATATCCTATTTAATGACTTCTTACAACTACCACAAGACTAATGACACATGGTACAAAATTCAAACTATAAAATTCTTAAATTCCATCCAAGTGATACACCCTTTTCAAAGTAGGCACATTATTTACAATATTACAAATATTAAATAATTATTCCTAGACCTAAGAATTTCAAGGTATTCAGTATACCTAGCCCCCTAGTCCTAATAATTAATTAGAGGGGGTATGTGAGGTCACTAATATTCCTCTTATCTAAGCATGGTGACAAGGCTACCACATGATTCAAAGCTATCCACTAGTTGTATTACATCTATTTGGGTGCCCCATGACATTATATATCCACCTCAATGCTTCAAGGGTGGTATCTTTAACGTAATGCTCTTCGTCTTTCTTTTTTATTATGGACACCACATTATTGTTTTAAATGCTTATATGATTCTACTCATTTTTTTCATTTTTATTTTATATCTCTTATGAGATGGAACACTTATTTCAAGAGAACAAGTACCAATACATAATCTACTTCCATATTTGTATCCTTTGATGGGTGTCTACACATTTAATTTCCTATTGATTTTGTATGTTTTTACTTTGACATGCACTTTCATGATAGTTTTCTTATACATCAAAGTGGAGGGAAATATAATAGTAAAAATTTCATACCCATGCCATTTTCCATCATATTTTGGGTCCACCTCAATTAGAGTGGCCTTTATGCAATAACAAGAATACAAATGACATAATTTAGTTGAGAGTAGGCACATAACCTAAGCCTTATCTATTCCTACCTGTATTCATTCACAAGGATTGTTCTTGATTCATAGATTTATCCCTTTCTTGTCCTAGATCAAATTTACAATTGTGATTTAGCAATTTTGATCACTTCCACTCTCATAGAAATGAATCATTTAATTTTAAATTTTAAATCCTAACATAATGCTAACTTTATCTATCCTTATGACCACTGTGTGTTGAATCAAGGCAATGAAGCATTTCATTTTACCCTTGGATTTATATTTAAAGGATTAAGTTTACTTTTTAGGTATGCTAGATCCAATCATCTCCTAGTGGTACTCTAGAGCTATCATTTACTACTTGTGCACAATATAAATGGAATTTATTAAAGTACCCACATTTTCATGGTCATTTAGGGTATTTTGTATGCTTTCAAGAGTTTTGTTATCAATCTTTTATTTTACTATTGAATTGATATTCATACATAGTTTGACAAAAGGGAATAGTTATCCTTACCACGTGTAAACCAAAAAGTAGAACTAATTTTTATGTGGGAACAATCTAAGAGCATCAATGAGCTAAAAGCAACAATTTGAAGATTATTAAAGATTAGGTCTATGTACACATATTAGATCTATAGTCATGGAAGTGATCTAGATTAACAAAGAACACTCATTGATTAAAAAAACATTCATTTGACATCACTAACATTTTTACAATATTAATGAATCATATAATATTTATCATAGATTTCTAGTTGAGAACTTTCATTGTTTTATTTATTTTTTAAAACATTTAGTTACTTGAGTATATTTATCATTCCTAGCTCAATTATCCAAGGTGAATTCTATATATTGATGTCATTTACCCTAAATTTATATAAAAAGATTTTATTCTCCTCTTATATAGATGAGGGTTAGTTTAGTTTTCCTTATAATAGTGTAATGGTGAATATCCATGTCCTCTTCCATTATGTTTTGGGGCCATTTTGATTAGGGTGTTCTAAATACAATAATTAACTTACAAGTAACATATTTGCGTGTGTTTCATTTCATATCTTGATCTTTGCCATTATTATCCTCAAAGTTTTGATCCTTGAACCTCATATTCATTATTCATCACTTTAGATCGAAGCCACACGCGTAGAATTTACCTAGGTCAATTATACATTGTGGATCTAATCCTTAAATTTTTAAAATTCAAAATTCAAATTTAAATATTGTTAACTATTTCACTCGTTATTGTGAGCTAATCTAGCACACATTATACTAAGTTGCACACTTTCTTGTTAGATTTAAAGACATTCCCTAATTCATTTTTGAAATCATTTAAGAGTTATAAAAAAGAGTATGTTAGGGTTTGATAGATAGATCATTTGTGAGAGAATCATAACATAATAAGTAGAGCACTCATTATAACACATCATCCTAGGTTCATTACATGCTTTCTTGCTATTTTCAAAATCTTTGTTTAGAGTCATAAAGCTAATTGATTTAGGGGTTTGATTGAGAATGACATAACTCTTATAATTGGATGAATTCCTACAGGTATTTATTCTTCAAAGCACTTAAACATAAGGAAGTAAGCTAAGGATGTTGTAGACTATAAGAATAAGCAAGCACAAATCCATGAGTTCTAAGATTATTTTTGTATTTGTTGGGATAAGTTTTACGAGCATAAATTTGAGCTAATATGATAGACAACTAATTTTCAAAATATAAAATCTTTATTGAATCATTCAAAAAACATAAAACATTGATTAATCATATATTAACATATATTACAACATATCTCTATTATCAAAATTTAATAAAATATTACTTCCATTTTAATTTGACTTGTACATTTATTTATATTCGTGACAATAATCAACTCCAACTGTAATCAATCTAAGATAATTACTTCTTTATTGTTTAGATTATTTAATTATTCATAAATTTAATTCCATCACAAATAGCCTAAGTATTACTATTTGTAGTGAATTGTAATAAAAAGAGGCGTCTCCTCCCATCCAAAGAAAACATGTTCTTTATCCAAGGAGACTAGGTTCGATTAAAGTTCACTAATTAGACCGAATGGGCATTGCATGTAAGGCTTGCCCGACTTTCTCCTCTTTTTTTGTTGTAGCATTTTAGCCTAATTTCACCAGAATGTCTGAAATATCTGATACTTGTTGTTGGGTGGTTTGAAAATAAGGCGCAATTCAATCCAGTTATAATAGAACTCAAAAGAGAAAGAAAGATAATTTCAGGGGAAAGCCGAACAAAAGAGAAGAGAGGTGGCCATGATCTACACAGCCATAGACACATTCTATGTTACGGAGGAGCAAATTACAAAGTCTCCGTCGAGGAAGGATGGGATCGATCTGGAGACGGAGACAACACTGCGTGTGTATGGCTGCGAGTTGATTCAAGAGAGCGGCATTCTACTCAGGCTGCCGCAGGCGGTTATGGCCACCGCGCAAGTTCTCTTTCATCGATTCTATTTCAAAAAATCTTTTGCACGATTTAACGTTAAGGTATGTTTGCTTTCATTCTTTTTGTTTAAGAAAAAATTAGACTGGGGCTTGTTTGCTTTTGAGTATTTAGTTAGGGTTAGGGTTGAATGTGTTAATTTGTTGGTTTTTGTAGAGAGTTGCAGCTAGTTGTGTATGGCTGGCTGCAAAGCTCGAAGAAAGCCCGCGGAGGATTCAGCAGATTCTCAATGTCTTTCATCGAATCGAATGCCGGCGAGAAGACCTGCCGCTTGAACCACTCGAACCTCATTCTAAGGTCAGCTTTCTTTCTTCTTTTAACCTTATTATTATTATTTTTTTATTCTTTAATGAATGAATTGGGTTTTGTTTTGTAGGGTAAGTGTTATGAAAAAAAACTTAGATTTGGAGTTACTTTTGTAGGGTAAACGGTCACATACACCAACGCTATTTATGCTGGTTGTTTAGGGGTGAACCTGCAGAACTTTTTTTCTGGGTTAGTTTTAAAGATTGAGTGTTGTCCATTCTGTTCAAGTTGAAGGACGCATTCCTGTCCTTATCCATCCTTTTTATAATGGTTAGACTTTTGTATTTGACAAGAATTATTAGGTTTTTTTTGAACTATTTGACTTCACCAATAGGCCCCAAAGCCACTTAGCACCTATAAAACTTTTAATTCTGAACGATTGAGATTTCATATTGTACATCATTTATGAAACTTGTTTTGCACTTTTGGAGTTCTGAGCTTGACCATGGGTTGTACTGATTGTTATATATGGAAGAGAAGCAAACCATGCTAGTGCCCACATCATCTCTATCCGCATATTAAACCCACTGAAACAGCTAGGTCAGGTAGAGATTGCAGTATCATTCCATTTACATGATGTTTCAAACATGTAATTGGAAATCAATAAACCAGGTTTAGAATGGGAAAAGCTTTGCAGAAACTTGGGAAACTAAAAAGCAATGCGATATTTTTAAGAATAGAGAAGAAACTGATTTTGTGTTTTCATGCCAAATGTAGTACATACAAATAAAATATAAACATGCTACATAAAAAATGCCAATTGTAAAAGTTATCTGAAGGGCTGTAAAAAACAACATTATTTTGTTTTTACCTAAGTGTATTTATGAAACAAGGGGCTGGTCCTAAATAACAGGCCTTGCCATCCTGAGTACCATTTTCGGGGGCAGACTTAGCTTTTTTACTTAAACCTTCATTATGGTATAAATTAAAACAAAACACTCTCAATGCTGTTTAAAATTTTAATTTTAAAATGTATAAATTAAAAGAAAACAAAACACCCTCATTATGGTATAAATTAAAAGAAAACACTCTCAATACTGTTTAAATTTTAAATTTTAAAATGTATCTATTGAAAATATAACATAGAAAGAAAATCTATGTTCCACCGGCGTCGAGGACGGGGGGACAAAGGGGCCTCAATTTCAGGACGGCAGGGGGATGGCGGCGGGGGGGCGGGAGGGGGGACGGGGTGTATATACTATATACTATACATATGGTACTTAAAATGCTAGTTATGAAAAGATGTATAAGACTATTAAGAAGTAAAATAGCAAAATTGAAATACTAAATTAGTACTTGAACATTGAACATTGAATATTGAAGTTTTCAATATTGAATTACTAATTAGAAATTAGAATAGTAATACTCAATACTACAATGTAACAATTGTTGAATCGACAAATGGAAGATTTCTATTATATTATATCAAAAATATCTGATTATAAAGATGATTACAATGAGTAGCATGATTATATGATATCAAAACAAGTACAAAATCAAAATGTCAAAATGACAAAATGTAGTGAAGGAGGCAGAGGCCTCTAATCATCCCTCGGGAGGTCGGCAAACTCCTCATCACTGGAACCACTGGACTCCTCAAGGTCAAGATCTGCCAAAGGAACACCAACCAACCCTATATCTGAAGCATCCTCATCCTCATCAATCTGTGATGGCTCCTTTGGCTCTACATCCCATCGTGCTGCTGGGCTCTCCTTGTACACACGTGTCCTGTGGTCAGTGATACGCAAGGCACTATGTACAGCCACTAGCTTCTCTGCTCTCCTAGAGGTAAGTCTATTCCTCTTAAGAGAGTGGATGAAGCTATAAGTAGACCAGTTCCTCTCAGAAGCTGAAGAACTAGAAACCTGGGACAGCAAACGAATGGCTAGTGTGGTAGTCAGTGATTTCGGTCCATGACAAGTCCACCACAAAATCGGATCCTCCTGTGCCATAGTTCTTATGTCCGCCTTTGCTGCAGCCTTATAACCCCTAAGAGTAGCAAATTTCGTCCACTCAGTGCGAATGGTGCCAGCAGCTTCAACATCATACATCCTATCAATGCATTTGAAGAACCCTTCCTTCACCTCATCATCCTGAATCGGTGTAACTCTCCCAGGCCTAGGCATGTACCACTTCGGATTCAATGCATAAGCAGCCATGTGCAAGGGAGTGTTTAGGCTGTCCCATCTACGCTGAATAATAGGCTGAATGTAAACATTGTAGAATGCTAAAGTGGGGTCCTTCTCTCGCACAACTGCCCTCATCTGACCAAGCATAGAATCAATGCACTCATACACCTCCCCAAGGTTAGGTGCATCCCCATCCCCATATCTGATGACCTGTACAACTGGTGTAATGATGGTGACAATATATTTTGCATCATGCCAAAATGCATCACTCTTCACTATCTCCTTCACCCTCTTCCCCTGCTCTGTCCTGGACCCATCCCAACGATTCCATTCTTGTGTCATAACCATGACTTGCAGTGGCTCTTGCAACTCAAGCATTCTCTCCAAAAGAATGAAATAGGATGCATATCTGGTCTCAACTGGTTTCAAGAACTCCTTCTTCGCAAAGCTCCTGAAGATGGCATGTGAAGTGTGGTGGTTGCAGATATACATCTGCACATCTCTAGCATTGTTGACCACTCCTCTAATCCACTCAATCTTCCCCATGTCCTTGAGTGCATTGTTCATGGCATGCACACAACATGGAGTCCACCAAATGTGTTTGTATGATGCCTCTATAAGCCTCCCTGCAGCTCTGCACACATGTGCTGCATCTGTCACTACTTGGACCACATTTTGTGGCCCAATCTCCTCAATAGCTGCCCAAGGGATCTCAAACTGAAAATCAACATCTTTTCAATGTCTTGAACAATCAACCGCCCTGAGAAAGAATGGCCCCTCTGAGCATGTAACTATAACATTGATGAGTGGATGATGCCTAATGTCCGTCCACCCATCCATAACTATGCTACATCCAGACTCCTCCCAACATGCCCTCATCGTCTCCATCAATGAATTGATTTTGGCATAGTTGTTATCCAAGATCGTGGTCCTCAATTTGTGCTCACCTGGTGGCACATATGATGGTCCTCCCTTCGCCACCATCGACATCTTCTCCTTATAATAAGGAGATTGAGCTACATGGAATGGGATTCCACTGGAAAAAAAGAACCTGCCAATGGAATCATCTATCTGATCCCTCAGGTGCACATTAAATAAATCAGCTATGGGGTTAGACTGACTTTGCATCTTGCGTTTCCCTTTGCCCTGTTGTGATTCAGCCATAGTGCCATAAGTGGATGATGGTCCTGAGGCTAACCCTGACAATGTTCCTGCTCTCTGATGCAATGTAGGAGTAGAAATATGTGGCTGCCTCTGTATTTGCTGCTCCTGAATCTGCTGAATAGTTTGAATATGTTGCCTACCAGACAAGGTAGTAGGCATTGGAACTGCCACGTCATCTGGAACACCCCAAAGCTTGTTGAACTCAATTCTGTATTTCAAATTTTTAGCTTTCTTCAAAAAATCACATGCTCCCACACCCTTTCCTGGCCAAAAGAGGAAGTGTGCATTAACTCTGGTGATGCTCCCAAACCAATCATCACCACAAATGTTGCATTTCCATTTCCTCGTACCACCAGTTGATGACGTTGGGGCTGTTATTCTTGTTGCAAACTGTTTGAGAGGAGATTTGGGATCATAAGGACCCCTAGCCCACTTTGCCAAAAGCTGGGAAGGGCAATCAGTAGAAACTGGTGCACTAGCTATGGAACTAGTATGCCCTTCTGGATTTGACCCATGGTCACCCCCCTCATTGTGCTCATCCTCATGCTCAGTTTCATATTTTGATTGGCTTGCACTATGAGAATGAGTTTCCATCTCATCCTCACTCATTTCATGACTATGGGAGCTGATTTTGACATAGCATTTCACAAAATGAAAAAAATTTCAATAAACACATAGTTTCAGCCTATGCCCTACTTTAAAATTAAAAAATAAAACTCTATATTTTAAATTTTTCAACAAATTTTAAATTGCAAAACAAAATCTAAGATTCTAAATTAATTTAGAAATTAGAAAATGGAACAACAAGAATTTAGAAATGAAATAAGAAAAATTAAAAAATGAAACAACAAGAAATGAAAGAACATTGAAAATCAGAAAATAAAATAAAAAATCAGTTAAAAACCCTACCTTTTGCTTGAAAAATCTCTTCAACAAGGTGAAGAATCTTCCTCCTCTTCTTCTTCTTGCTCCTTGACACTCCTTTTTCACTTGCAATCACTCCTTTCACTCCCCCAATCACTCTTTCCTCAGCCTTCACTCTTCTTCTTCTTGCTGTAGCACACAAGTAGAAATGCAAATGTGAATAAAAATGAAGATTAGAGGGCCTTTTGAAGGCATGTAAGAGTTTAGATGGGCCCCACATGCCCCTAGGGTTCGAATAGAACCAATAAAATATTAAAAAAATGTTTTATTTTTTTGTTTTTGTTTGCTTTTTGGCTGTCCGCCGCGGGAGACGCTTGGGCGTCCCCGAGACGCTCGAGGGACACCTAGGCGTCTCCCTCGGCGTCTCGGAGACGCCCAGGTGTCTCCGGCGGCAAGCCAAGAAACGGTGGCGCCGCTCGGAACGTGGGAACGCCGTCCCCACGTCTCCGGGACGTCCCCGTTCCAGAGACGCTAGGGCCTAGAGGGGGGGACGCGTCCCCGGGGTTCACTGAAGAAAATTGAAAATGCTGTATGCTTGATCCTAAACAAAAAAATTTCAGTTTTGGTATTATTCTTTATTTATTTTCATTTAAATATAAAGCTGAGCCATAAAAGGATATATATATAGAACCACTTTTTGAAAATCTAGGTAAATGACACAGCAAATGTAGCAAGTTGCAAGTACTTGTGGTTAATCCCAGATTGATATATCTTTTTGCAAATTAAGGTAAATGGCACAGCAAATGCGGCAGGTCACAAGCACTTGTGAGTTGTGATTAATCACAGGTTTTTCATGTTAATGCTTCTATGATAGACATAACCTGTAAACAAATGACTTAGATTACTGTCTTAACTTACACAGTCACACGCATATATGTATACATATATAGGTCTATACGCACAATCCTTTTTCTGAAAGACATAGTATATTACATTAACTGTTGCACTGTCTCAATGCAGCATAGTTACAAGGGTGCATGAGTTCTAATTTTTCTGAAAGACATAATATACCACATCAACTGAAGAGTTCAGCCTAAACATGGTATATGGTACAGAATAAGTGAGGTGCTCCATAGGGGTTAAATTTAATGGTTGGATTGCCTGTCAGGTAAGTTTTATGATGGTTATCTGTTCAACATTGCCCCTCACATGCCATGAATGTTTCCTAGTTAGAAAAGGAATCATTTACAAACTTGACTTTTTTATCTAGGTTACCCCAAGTTTCCGGGACGGGGACGGCAGGGGACGACTATACAAAAATATAGGGAAATTTTAAATATTCAATAGATAACATGGATAAGGCTGTTGATGTTCAAGGCAGTGTTGGGCGATTTCTTCCAGCCATGTCATTGAGGCTAAATTTAATATAGCCTGAACGGCTATTAAATTTATATGGGATCGATATTAATGAAGAGGCGCTTCATTAAATAATATGTAATTATTGTTAATATGGCCGACTTCTTATAGGTGCGATTTCATGAAGGGTCACATTCTTTTTGGTGGCCGACGTTATGTATTTTGAAGACACAACTCTTGGTGGAGGCCAACTTCTTGTATTGAAGAGTTACGTCCTCTCCCTTCATCTTGTATATATGTTCGATGGTTATTCATTGTTTCACATCCATTCATTCATTGTTCATCATAGTTCAATATTCTCAAGTGCGAATAAGAAGAAGTAGTGCAGTTCGATACATTGATAGAAGGCTGAGTTTATCATCTAGGAGCATTATAATTTTGCTGTGTTAGCATCAGATTGTGGTGCTCTTTCTTGGCCTTCATATCGGCCTCTTTGTAAAGGAGACATTTTGTTGATATTCAATATATAAGTGATATATTGTTGTTGGGTTTTTCTCCCTCAAGAGGAGGGTTTTCCCAGGGTATATGCTGTGTTATTGTCTGATTTTTTGAATTAAATTCTGTTTATCTAATCTGATCATAAAAACTAACATGGTATCAGAGTAGGTATAAGAAAGATCGTGATCAGATTTCTCATAAGCAACGCTTTCATACTCTTATTCTCATTCTCTTGCATTTATCTTATCGTCAAGATGGTGAACGGGCTCAAGATCAAAGATAGACTTGAGGGTGCTGCCAACTTCACATCTTGGAAGTTTAGAGTAATGCTCGCTTTGGAAGAAAATGAGTTAGTTGAGTTCGTGGAGGGCGAAGTTCCCGAACTATCCGATGAGAATGAAAAGTCTCAATGGAGAAAGAATTGCACTAAGGCAAAGAAGATTCTGGTAGACTCCGTGAAGGACCACCTTGTGCCAATCATCTCCAAGTTAAAGACATCAAGAGAGATGTTCAAGACCTTGGAGGAGATGTATGAGATCAATAACACAAGCAGAGCTCTTGCATTAAAGCAACAACTTCATCATATCAAGATGGCGAAAGGAGATTCCGTCATCACATTCTTCATGAGGATCACCGAGTTGAAAGATCAACTCTCCACCATTGGGCATATTGTTGATGACAAGGATTTGGCTATGTTGGCTCTTAATTGTCTTCCTCAATCTTGGGAGCCATTCATTCAAGGAATCAATGGGAGATCAAAACTTCCTAAGTTTGATTGCTTGAGGGCAGATTGCATCCAAGAAGAATCAAGATTGGCTGCAAGAGGCATTGGACAAAGCTCTACAAACAAAGACATTCATCTACTTGCCGCTCAGTCTTTGAAGAAGAAAGGAAGAGAAGGGAAGAAAGACTACTTCAAGAGGAATAGAGATAAAGGATCAGATGGTGCCCCTGCATCTACGAAGAAGAAGAAGGACCTCTCCCGCATACAATGCTTCAGATGTGACAACTTTGGTCACTATGCAAAGGATTGTCCAACTAGACCTAAGTAGCATGCTTCAATTGCAAATTTGGGTGAGATCTCTCCTCAGAAAGATTCAAGTGGATTTCTATTCTATTCTGCCTTATCAAGCAATGTGCCTACGGACAACAATACTTGGTTGATTGATAGTGGTGCCTCTTGCCACATCACTGGGTTTAGAGAGCATCTATCTGATTTGGTGGAGAGAGACTCAAGTGTTCAAGTCATTATTGGAGATGATGCATGTTTTTCTGTGAAAGGTGTTGGGACCTCCTCTCTTCACTTAGATTCTGACATCTCCTTGCAATTGAGTGATGTTCTATTTGTTCCTGGTATCAAAGGGAACCTTGTCTCTATCTCAGCCTTGGAGGACAAGGGGTATCAAGTTGCATTCTTCGAAGGTAAAGTTCTTGCATGGCCGAAGAACTCAAGTATCAAGACTGCTTGGGTGATTGGAGTTCGACATGAGAGTCTCTACAGACTTTGCACTCGTCCACTTCAGGGTTTATTGCATGATTCATCAAGTTTGTGTGAACTTTGGCATAGAAGACTTGCTCATCTTCACTTTCGAGCACTACCCACCATGGAGAAGATGGTCTCGGGCCTTCCTAAACTCAACCAGGAGCATGAAGGCACTTGCAGAGGTTGCGCATTGGGTAAGAATACTAAAGGTCCATTTCATAGTAGTGAGAGTAGATCTAAATGTATTCTAGACCTTGTTCATTCAGATTTGTGTGGTCCAATGTCTGTTGCTTCCTTGAGTGGTTTCTTGTGTTATATAATTTTTATTGATGACTACTCTAGAAAGACTTGGATTTATTTCTTAAAGACTAAAGAATCTGAGAAAGTACTTGAGAGATTCACAGAATTTAAAGCTCAGGTAGAGAACTTGTCCGGGAAAAGGATCAAAGTTCTGAGATCCGATAACGGTGGAGAGTACATTTCCGGTAACTTCTATAAATTTTGCATTAAAGCCGGGATTAAGAGGGAGTTCTGTGTCCCTTACAATCCTCAACAGAATGGTGTTGCAGAAAGGAAGAACAAATCTATTGTAGAAGCAGCCAGAGCCATGATTCATGATCAAGATCTGCAAACCTTCCTTTTGGCTAAAGCATCTAGGACAGTTGTTTATGTTCAGAATAGAAGCCTTCACTGCATTTTGGAGAACATGATTCCTGAAGAAGCATTCACATGGGTGAAACTGGAAGTAAGTCATTTGAGGATCTTTGGTTGTCCAATGTATGTTCATCTACCAAAAGATAAAAGGTCAAAATTGGAACCTTCTGGCAAGAAGGGGATATTTGTAGGCTACAGTGAGTCTTCAAAAGCTTACAAAATTTACATTCTAGGCCAGAAGTTGATTGAGATCAGTAGGGATGTTACATTTGAAGAGGATGTTGCATTCAGGAGATCCAAGGGCATCCACATGAAGATAGACCATGAAGATCAAGAGTCTCCTTAGGATATGGAAGTTGATCATACTCCTGAGATTTAGAGGGAGGCTACTGATCCAAAGGAAGATGAAGATCCAGTTGAGCCTTTGGAACCTGCTGATGGGCCTACAGATATTGTGATTGGAAGAAAAAGACCTCTTTGGGCTAGGCAAAAAATGCAGGAGGTAGAAAGGTTTGCAGCCCCGAGAGGAACATTCAGAGAAAGTAAGAGACCTCATAAGTTTTCCAGCTATGTTGCATTGATGAGTCAAATTATTGAGTCAGAACCTTCCAGTGTTGAGAAAGCTACTAGTCAGCAAGTTTGGAGAGATGCTATGGCTGAAGAGTATCAATCCATTCTCAAGAATGATGTTTGGGACATCGTACCTAGACCTAAAGGAAAATCTGTTGCTTCTTCTAAGTGGCTATTCAAGATCAGGCATGTGGCTGATGGGAGCATTGAGAAGTACAAGGCTAGGTTCGTGGCTAGAGGATTCTCTTAGAAAGAGGGAGTTGACTATGAGGAAACCTTTGCTCTAGTTGCTCGCTATACTTTAGTCAGGACGATCATTGCTATTGTAGCATCTAAAGGATGGAAGATTCACCAAATAGACGTGAAGACAACATTTTTGAATGGTGTAATCGAGGAAGAGGTATATATTGAGCAACCTGATGGCTTTGAGGTACATGGGAAGGAGTCTCATGTTTGTAGGTTGAAGAAGGCTTTATATGGCCTTAAGCAGGCTCCTCGTGCTTGGTACAAAAGAATTGATAGATACTTGATGAGCTTGGGCTTCTCCAAGAACGATGCTGATTCAAACCTGTACTTCAAGGTAATTGATGGTGAAGCATTAATCTTGGTTCTCTATGTTGATGATTTAATTCTTATTGGAGAAGATCACCTCATTATCAAATGCAAGAAGGAGTTAGCCTTCTGAATTTGAAATGAAGGATCTTGGTCTCATGCACTACTTCCTTGGTTTAGAAGTATGGCAGAAGCCTGATGAGATGATTCTAAGTCAAGGGAAGTATATTATTGACATTCTGAAGAGATTTGGTATGATGGATTGCATATCCATGTCTACGCCTATGGAGACCAATTTGCATAAGTTAAAGAGGTTGCAGCTAGTTCAGATCTGGGGGATTCTACTTTGTACAGGCAGTTGATTGGATCATTGATGTATTTAGTCAATACTAGACCAGATATTTGCTATGCAGTGAGTGCACTTAGTCAGTTCATGTGTGAACCAAGGCAAATACATCTAGTTGCAGCAAAGCATATCCTGAGATACTTGCATGGCACAGTTGGATATGGCTTGAGGTATTCTTCTGGTGGGGACTTGAAGCTGCATGGATATACTGATTCTGATTGGGCAGGGTGTGTTATTGATCGAAAGAGCACCTCTGGATGTTGCTTCAGTTTGGGGTCTGCGATGATATCTTGGTGTAGCAGGAAGTAGTCTTTTGTGGCACTGAGTACAACAAAGGCCGAGTATATTGCAGCTTGTGTGGCGGCTCGAGAAGCAGTGTGGCTTTGGAAGCTCCTTGCAGGATTGTTTGGACAATCAATGGAGCCGACTGTCATTCATTGTGATAATCAAAGCTGTGTGAAGCTTTCTGTCAATCTAGTGTTTCATGACATAACTAAACATGTTGAGATCAAATACCACTATATCAGAGATATGGTATTGAGGAAAGTGATCCAGTTGAAGTATATCAGCACTGATGAGCAAACGATAGACATTCTCACCAAGCCTCTCTCCAGGATAAAGTTTGTGTACTTTCGAGACAAGCTTGGTATGGTGGAGAATGAAGCCTTAGCTGAGAAGGAGTCTCAGTATCAATGATCTTCTTTAATGCATTTCTCTCTGTGAGAGGGATTTGAGGTGCAAGCCCTTGTTAATGCATTTCTCTTTGAGAGAGATTTGAGGTGAAAGCCCTTGTTTCCACCCTCTGGGAGTAGCCATGGTGGATGTCATGTGTGTGACTCCATGACAACATCACGTGAGAGAGTCCGTGATGATTTTCTTGTACTTGTGTTTTTCACCCTCTGGGAGTAGCCATGGTGAATGTCACGATGAGGTGACAACATCATGTTGAGTGATGAGCACTTGTGCACATTTACCCTACATGGGAGTAGCCATGATGGTTGATATCACGATGAGGTGATATATTTCCTTTCCACGTATGGGAGTAGCCATTGTGGTTGACATCACGATGAGGTGATATGTCTTATGCAATTGGAAGTATCCTCCCTAGCTGAGAGGGAGTGTTGATGTTCAAGGCAGCGTCAGGCGATTTCTTCTAGCCACGTCATTGAGGCTAAATTTAATATAGCCTAAACGGCTATTAAATTTATATGGGATCGATATTAATGAAGAGGCGCTTTATTAAATAATATGTAATTATTGTTAATATGGCCGACTTCTTATAGGCGTGATTTCATGAAGGGTCACATTCTTTTTGATGGCCGACTTTATGTATTTTGAAGACACAACCCTTGGTGGAGGCCGAGTTGTTATATTGAAGAGTCACGTTCTCCCCTTCATCTTGTATATATGTTCGATTGTTATTCATTGTTTCACATCCATTCATTCATTGTTCATCATAGTTCAATATTCTCAAGTGCAAATAAGAAGAAAGTAGTGCAGTTTGATACAGTGATAGAAGGTTGAGTTTATCATCTAGGAGCATTATAATATTGCTGTGTTAGCATCAGATTGTGGTGCTCTTTCTTGGCCTTCATATCAGCCTCTTTGTAAAGGAGACATTTTGTTGATATTCAATATATAAGTGATATATTGTTGTTGGGTTTTTCTCCCTCAAGAGGAGGGTTTTGCCAGGGTATATGTTGTGTTATTGTTTGATTTTTTGAATTAAATTCTGTCTATCTAATCTGATCATAAAAACTAACAAAGGCATGCATAATATACATTATAGAACATTAACATATAACATTTGTGTTCAAGTTGATATGGTTTATTGGGTATGCATTGATCTTAATGAAAAAGTTAGAAGTTATTCAATGGAAAGCTTGATTTTGAACTAAGAAAACAGATACTTTGATGATAATTTTTTTGTTTATCGATAATTGGAACAAGGGAGTGCAGCCTTCTAAGAATGATAGTGAGTTGCATTAGGCATATAATCTGCACAATTATCATGTTATTGTTTTGAATGATCAGATGTCCCAGGGCCCGCTATGTATCATCTTCACAATAGAGTAAGACTTGTGAGACTTATTTATGAGGCACAGTAGCATTGAGAACAAGCACTAAGTGTTGGGTTATTCACTGGAATTCATCTAGGCACCTTAGTACATAAACCAATATTGAATAATTGTATCAGTTACACTTATCCAAAGTTTCAAGACAAGTAGCAGTGGCACCAATTTATTTCATGGGTGGACATAATTAAGTTCACACTTCCTTGCTATGAAAATGTGTTTTTTTGTTTTGTTTTGACCATGCTTTTATGCGGGGGACAATTGACCATCCTGAGGACGGCCAAGGGACTTCTAGGATGGCTAACTGTCCCAAGGACGGCTAGGGGACTCCTAGAAGCCCCTTGGCCGTCCCCAAGTCCCTTGGCTGTCCCTGTTCTCCGTCCCTTGGCTGTCCCCAAGTCCCTTGGCCGTCCCCGGGATTGGTCAGCCGTCCCCCATTTGGTCAACAGCGTCCCCCCGTTTCATGAAAATTTTGCAAAAAAGGGGACTATCCCTTGCCGTCTCCTTGCAGTCGCCCGGTACTCGGGACGTCCCGGGGACAGGGACGGGGCTTTTTGTGGGGAGGGGGGGGGCGGTGCGACGCGTCCCCGGGTTTCCTTGCTTTTTATCCAAAATTTCACCTTTGAGTTGATTGCTTTTTACTGGTGAAATGCCTATATATGTTTATATAGCCATGGCCATCAAATTGAACTCTAGGTGGATGCCAAAAACACTAGTGTGTGGAGATAGGGATGCATTGTACATTTTATATAAAATGGAAACCAAAAGTTGAAAATAAGAATGAAGAATAGACAATTATGCATTACTAAAAGAGAAGTTTTTTTTTTTGAATTGATCAAAATATTCTACTAATTATATAAATTGAAATAATACATCTTTAAATGGGTGGAATGTCATGCCCTGCCATAAACAAATTAATGTCAATGCAGAAGATTAAAATGACCAACCTGATCTATGTGGTGCCACTCTAAAATAGAAATCAAATTAAACTATTATTCATTTGGTTGGGCCGACCCTACATTAAGAAGCTCGCCAGAATTACTTATATATAGGGATGATTAAGGACAACAAAACAGGGATACTGGGCAGCGATTTTATGAGCAGTAATACATAGCGATCCCATAAAATGCAGTATTTAGAGGTAGCAATTAAAAGAAGAGAGTTAAGATCTCCAAAGGGGCAGCACTCAATTTAGTTAATTAAAAGCAGCGAGTAAGAAAGACTGAAAGGTGGAGTCCTTTACCAGAGAAAAGGATGCTTGTGGAGAGAGGTGACTCTTCCCCCACCCATGAAGATTTCAAGATACTAAAGGGAAGAGCGAACCATTTGGAGGATATAGAATGGAAAATCACTTGGTGATCTGAGAAAATCAGCAGGGAAGGAAATTGATAAAATCTGATATAGAATTGAATCAGCAAAAAAGAAGAATATCTTCTTAATATTAGATCAGCGAATATCTTCAGAAATACACTCATAATTCAGCATCGAATGAAAGGAAATAGATATCTGTACCTTCTAAATTAGAAATAATTAATTGTTTGGCATATGTGCAGTAGTCTGGTTTTCTGAGTTTTGTGGTATGAAATCTGATTTATAATTATGCAGTTGCAGTGTAATTTAGTATAAATAATTGTGACTGTTTATTAGATATTTGAAATACTAATGATACATTGCTGTTATGACTGTTTACATATATCAGTGTATATTAAGTATGACTGAATTAATGTTTTTCCACTTCGTTATATGTCTTGAATGTTTTCAGCCATGGTTGAGGAGATGAGGGATTGCAAGAGGGGTACGGTGATGGGGCACTCTCCCAGGTGCGCCACCTCAAGGTGGGGACCAGATGAGCCCCATGAGGCCAAGGGGGTAGAGAGGGTACTACCCTTGGGCTTAGGGGAGATGGGCTTCTGGGGCACCCTGTTGTTGTTAGGAAAAGAAGGTGTCTCAACCTTTGATTTTTCCATAGCATTGATTTTTAAATATTTAATATTGCTAATTATCTCACATTGTCTTGTGAGTTACAACTTGCAGTTTCTATTTTCGAAGAGGAGTCAAGTTGGGAAGTTGCATTTATAGGTGGAGTTGTGCATGAAGGCATTTTCTATTTCTGTGTTGAGTTTGTATGGATGTAAGTTTTTGAGGTGCAGTTATTTTTTGGCAAGTGCAGGTTTTGTGAAAATTGGAAATTTACTGTTATGTGTGTGCAATGGTTTTGGCACTTTCCATGTTGCATCTTCAGCCTTTGGCAGTTGATTTAGAATTGTCTAATTTATGCATTGTAAGCTCTTATATATTGAGCACTTGTGTATTTGGAGTATTATGAAGTTGTGTTGAGATACTATTATGTTGCCAAATTTACTCTAGAATTGTAACACAGACAAACTCCTATAGAAGCTTGCACTGCAAGTGTATTGTAACTGTTGTTTACAGATAATACATTGTTCAGGCTTTTGGAGTGTGGGCTTTTTTCTCTCCAAAGGGTTTTCCCCATGTATATTTGGTGTTATGTGTTCTATTGTATCTTTGATGTTGTTTATCTTTACATTTTATGTGCATTTTCTTTATTGAAATTGAATAAGGGATTGGAATTGTTGAAATTTGCACATTCTCTCCTTTGATAGATTGGTGTTGGAAGCTTTTTCGCGTATCTGGCTTCCTTTTAGTTGTAACCTCATCCCTCCACCATGGTGAATCAACATAAGAAGTTCAATTATAGGGAGAGGGAAATGGATGGCAAGATGAGGGGATAACAGGATGTGGACACCTCACTAGTTACACCACCTCATATGGATGGCATGAGCCACATGAGGCCAAGAGGGATGGTCTATTCACTCTTGAGCCTAGGGCAGAGGATCTAGAGACAGCCTATCGAGGTCACCTTATCCTATGCCTCCTATGGTTGAGCTTCTCAAACAAATTTAAAACACCTTATGATCCATTTTATATTTTTGATGAGAATTTGATGATTCTTAATTAAGATAGTCAATTTATCGAAATTTTTGGTTGTAAATGGTTTCTAACCTGTTTGTAGGGCTTCAATCAGATAAAGGTAATCCTAACCCAACTTGTTCATTTGAAAACCGAGATTTAGGGCTAAATTAGGGCACTTACAAATTGGGGACATTAAATGGAATGTGATCACACCTTGAGAGAAGACTACAATATCAAATTGATTCTTTGGATTGATAAGGAGTCCAAAACAAACTTACAGAGAAGTTCCTAAAAATTATGAAATTCAAATTTTTTCACACGGCTATAGAATGCATCCAATAACGAATGAAAATATAAGAACTCCCAATTTACTAAGTTTTAGCTGTGATATTATAGTTTTGAAAATTTCAACGTTTTATGTACAAATGCCAAAAGATTGAGATTGAAACGCCATTCGACTTGCCAAATATAGTAGATGCAAGCCACAAAAATTATTGAATATTTAAGAAATGACAATGCTATACATCACTCAGCAACAACTTTTTGGTGATATTGCAATCTAGAAGATGCACAAAATTATTTGAAGTAGCTCCCTTGATAAAGGAAATTGTAGTGGCTAATTGCAGGTAAAGGGCATGAACTGATTGAACAAAAGTAGATGCGTTTTATAAATTACTGTTATCAATAAAAGATATTTGATACAGGGGCATATCCTTATGATTCAATTTCGCTTTTTCACTTTCTCTCGTCCTCTCTCTTGATGGTTGCTGCACCACAAAATTATAGGTACTAGCTAGTAGGTCTTGCAAAAATTTTCATGGTTCCAAGTCTTGGTCCCATTTTTTGAGCTTTTGAATGAGTTTTAAATGGCTAGGGCTTGATAAATCTCTATCTAGGGTACTTTCAAAGTCTTAAACCCTCCTAAAACCCTAATAGTTCAAATGCCCGTTGCACTTTTCTAATCCTTTGTTGACCCTTTGTAGTCGGTAATCGGTCATTTAAGTTGCAACTTATGTCCTTTGAGTCATTTGTTTATCGGCCCTCTTGGCCTAGTGTTTACTGATTGAGCCACACCCTTCATTCTTGGGGAAATATTTTAATCGACGAATTAATTCATGCAAAATCCTAAGTCCTAAGTCCACATACTTCTATTAAGCTTAAGTCATGTTCTTCCATTTCCTAGGCACGACCCCCTTTTAAAAACATCTTATGATGCACATGCTTCAAGTTCTGCTTTAAGTTGTCCGTGGGATCGACCAAGTGTTTCCAAGTGTTTATGTTCTATTGCTTCTGCCATTCTGCAGGTATTATTTTATTCATAAAAGGTATGCCCATAGAACCGCAGGAAGTTGCCACTTGGCAAGTCTTTACCGAAGAAACAACTGGGGCCCATTGGTCGGTCCCATTGAAGCTTATGTGGTAACTTCTAAGGCTTTATGTTGTTCCACTGAACCCTTTGGGTGGACCCACAACAGGACTGCAAAACTGTAGTAGGATGACATCTGGTAAAGCTTTGACAAGCACACTATCTCCAAGCAACCCAATGGGTGCTGCCTGGCAGTTTTCTATAGGTTTTCTGCCATTTCGTGGAGATTATTATATTAAGGTTTTATAAGCCCGCGAAACGACGGGAAGTTGCCATGTGGAATTGGTTGACTCATCTTTTTGGCGGTGAAGGTTTAGCTGATCTGTAAAGTAACTCCAAGTGGATTTATCCTATTGGTCCTAGGACGGTTCAGCGCAAGTCAAATTTTTTCAAATCTGCCTGGCTGATCAACGCCATCTGATCAAGCTTCTAGCATGGAGATCAACGGCCCACATTTGAACTTGCTAAACGGGTAGTTGTGCACTTTGGCTCGCGCAAGTTGAGAGTAATGGCAGACATGACAACTTTCTTAGCCTGAGAATTAATGCTTTCTCCATAAAAGCCTTGTTCTAAGCACTTGAACATTTCACAAAAGAATTCTAAACATCAAGAGAGCGAATTTGGCGAACTTGCAAGCTGTTCTGCATTGAGCTAGGGTTTCGACGTCTGCAAACCAGTAAGTGCTTCTGTTACTAAAATTCTTGCTTAATTTCCTATCAAACTGCTTGTAGTGGTTGCTGTTTGTGTTAAGATTGCATTCTAGGGTTTATCTTGAGCTAGGGTATAGTTGTCTGCATTTGAATTGTTTGAATTTACCCTAGCAGCTGCTTATTTTGCGTACAGTAGCCTAAAAACCACTAAGAAACCCTAGATTTTCCCCAAATTTATTGCAAATGTCTCCTCCCCGAGCCTAATCTTCTGGTTCCACCCCAAGCAGAGCTTTACATGAGGATCTAGTAGTCCAATTGCCCGATTCTACCATAGTAAAAATCAAAGTTCAAGGTCCAGGGGCAGAGGGTGGTTTGGTGGATGATTTCCATGGATGTAAGAATGTAGAATTGCGAATATCAAGATGGTCTCTTTTTTGCCACTGGTATGGCAAGAGAAATGCGGCAACCCCCATGTCCAATGTATGGAATTTTGACCTAGGGAAACTGGTAGTTCCCAATGTTTTATGGATGTCGATTTGTTGAAAGCAATTGCAGCAAATTATGACGAGTCAATTAGGGCAGTGAGAACTTCAATGGGCAAGGTCATGGTCATGATTGATAAGGAACAAATTTCTCATATTTTAAAACTTAATCTGGCCACCAGGAAACCAATTGACTTTGAGGCCTTTAAGAAAAAGAACAATCAGAATAAAAGTACTTATATGGCAGTCTTGCTGCCCAAATTCAGGGTGAAGGGCCACAACAACAAATGTGTTAGGATATCACCAAATGAGTCAGAGCCATTCAAAGTGGACACATTTGAGAATTACTTCTCAAAGACATACTATGCTTTATGTCAAGTCCTAGGGTTTGATAAAAGGGAATGGATGCTTGTTTCTTTGATGTACATGGCAACTGACATTCAATATGTCATGGTGAACGAAGAATTTGATTATGCAACCTACCTCTCAAATGCAATTCACAAAGGGTTGTTAGGCATTAGGGAGAGGGAGCAGGGGGTTAAGTTTTGGTGGTATTCCTTGCTTTGTCACATGTTGTTTAAGGGAAGGCCAGAGTTTGACCTTGCTCTGTAGATAAATGATCGTGATAGGAATGGAGATTAGCTCCCAGTACAATATTGGACACATGCTTGGGATGTGCACTGTGATTAGGCGAGCTACATCACATTCATAAATCATTTTGCTGCCAAGGTTATGTTGTTCCTACAAGGAAGAGTGCCAAGAGTGCTTGAGGAGATTCTGGATTTCTTGAGACCCATGGAGAGAAAGCCTGAATTAGGCATAAAACACAATTGGAGAGACTTGTTCCTTCATTCAGACTACACTGTTTTGAGAGTGTATGGAAGCCCGGTAAGACCGGATGTCTTACCAAAGTATGTACTCATGAGGGTTGGTTTCTTAGAGGTTATTTGGCAGTTAGCATCATCAGAAGAGTCACATCTAGCAAATCAAAAGAAGGGCTCATTCTTTCCATTTTTGATAGTCTTTTCAGATTTTAGAATGAATAAGGAAGGATGGAAATAACTATATGATAAATTTGCCTTTCAAAATGTTCCAATTGCAAGCAAGAGATTTTGACCCTAAAGGTTGTATTAACACACTAAGAACAAACATTAAAAGGTCAAAATTCTTCCATCAACTTGATTACAGAGAGGATGTAATAAAAAATATCTTGAATGAGCAGGAAGTGAATGTGAGAAAAGTGAAATGGATTGCCTTCCAGAAAAGTGAAGATGCAAAGAAGAAGAAGGATGCTTCTTACAAAGGAGCATATGCTGATGTTGATGATCCTATTCTTAGGATCTAGGCAGTATGGCAAAACATTGATAAGTTTATTGGTGAGGCTCCTCAGATTCAGGAGAGAGCGAAAGGAAAGGCCCCAATGTTGGAGGAGAGGCCTTCCTACCAGCCACCAAAGGCCACACCATATGTGTTCTGAAGAAGACCAAAAGGGGTGGTGATCAAGGAACAAACACAACAATCCCCACCACATGCACAAATGCCCTCATCTCTTCCACCAATGCAACAAGCTCCCCCATCTCCTGCACATAATGTAATTGATTTTGATTCTACCCCTAGAGAGTCATCTCCTAAAAGAAGAAAGGTGGAAAAGACTTCTCTGGTGGACTATCCAATTGACCCAAAGGATGAAGAAGAATATGAAATAACAGGAGATGATGTGTTATAGACTATGCCATCTCCACAAAGAGATGAGAATGTACAACCTCCACTAAATAGAATCACAGAAAACATCCTTGGAGGTGTAGACAATATAGAGGATATCAGGGAATTGGCTTGTAACAGGTTTTTGGATGATGATACATTCATAAAGTTCAAGGAGTTCAAGGATTTTATTTGGAGATGCAAGAGGGGAACTTTGAAAAGAGGTTATAGTGATGAAATGGCTGAGTCCCCAGGGGAGACAAGAAAGCAGGTATCTGATAGGGTGGTAGCCCAAATGAGTGCTGAATAGAGAGAGATCACACCAGAAGAAGGCAGGCGATTGGTCAGAGAGAGTGGTATACTGTTGCTCCT
Organism: Sequoia sempervirens; assembly: GCA_007258455.2. Taxonomy (NCBI): domain Eukaryota; kingdom Viridiplantae; phylum Streptophyta; class Pinopsida; order Cupressales; family Cupressaceae; genus Sequoia; species Sequoia sempervirens. Next base: position 24,904,683 of record VDFB02358134.1, on the reverse strand, counting down.
AGAATGGGATATAGCTTTAGCCATTGCCTTGGACACCATAAAGAAGCAGGATGCAGTAATCTTTTCTTCTGCAGATGAAGTTGCAGCAGCATTGTTTGGATTTGGGTTTAATCCAGGTGGGAAACCCTTGCTATTTGGGCCTTAGCCCCAAATACCAATAAACTAGAGGTGGCATAGCCAATAGGGGATTGGAGAGGAGGTCTTATTGTCAAAAGAGTATCAAACACCTCTGCAGTTGAGGCAGCCCCCTTAGCAGTAAATGTTGCACAATTTAGCAGGGCAACAACTGAGTCACTACAGGAGTAGTATAATAAGTCCTTGAAGGATTATCAAGATTTGCTTAATGAGTATAACAAGGCTAAGGAAACAATAGCCCAATTGCAATAACAACTGCAGCCACAACAACAAGCACCACCACCACCACCTTCTATGTCCATAGTTGTGAGAAGAGACAGATCGATGGTGGCCAACATTTCTTCTGCTCCACCCCCAAGAGCCCAAAATGAAAGAGAAGCATTGTTTGAACAAGTTAATACATATGAGGAGCTGTTAATGCACTACAATGAAGACAAGCATGAAAACAATATGCTTGTTATCTCAAATATGTTGGGACACCTAATGGGGAAGATATTGAGGAAGATAGCTAATGTTCACAAGAACTATTCTTTAATGATAACTATGTGCTTGTTATCTCAAATATGTTGGGACACCTAATGGGGAAGATATTGAGGAAGATAGCTAATGTTCACAAGAACTATTCTTTAATGATAACTGCAAGTGGCAGGTTTACAAGGGATAAAACAGAGGCCATTCCTCAGATGAAAAAATGGATTCCTAGATTGAATTCTTTAATTGTTATGTGTAAAGGATTTGCATATGATCCAAATAAGCCTGAGAAGATTGTCCCTACATGCCAAATTGTCAAAATGGTAGGAGAATATTAGGGATTTGTAGGTCCCTTAGAAGATAGAATAAGGGAAATAATTAAAGAGTTTGATGATAGCAACTTGGGCATATTGCCTGACATAATGAAGGCCAATGGAGAGGTCAAGCCATGCGAAGAATGGAAGGCATAGTTTGAGAGCATTACAACAACACTGGCTTATCTCATCTGTGAAAAGGATACTGTGGATATAGACCTTATGAAGAATAGTTTAGACAAGCTTTGGGACACCAATAGATTCTTGGAAGAATTTGACAAGGAAGTTGATCAAGTGGTTGTAAAGTATGGCACATATAGTACAAAGTTGCATGAATTCCTTGCATTCCAGTGGCCAACAGAAGAGCAGTACAAGGCATGGGATGACAAATATAATAATTTTCCAGAGCTATAAAGTTTTTAATGATGTGGCTTAACTATTGTTTTTTCAGTTTTTGAGATGGAGCCATTCTTTTGTCTTTTCTGCACACTCAGTGCCAACATGGTATTTGTTAGCTTCAAGAGGAATTTTGCCTTCTAGTGGGCCTAGCTTTTGTCTTCATCTGCCTAGTCAGCATCTCTCGAGCCTTTGGTACCAAATGAAGATAGTGGAGAGACAAAGTAAGTTACAAATGTCTTCATCGAGCACTTTTGGAAGAACAAAGGATTTACAACTGCAATGATAACAATATTTGTCCTTTATGGAACATTCTCCCCACAGGTAGTTGTAATCATTTTTCGTTTAGTAATTGTTTGTCAAATGAAATGTGACATGTAATTTGGCTTGAGTCTTGTTTTGCTCCCTTGTTTCTATAAAAAGGGACTTAAAGGCCATTTGCACGGGATCTTGGAGAGTTTTTGTACTATAGAGCAATTTTGTAATAGAGTCTGTGTTTTGAGTCTATGTCATTGTCTGAATAGGATTGTTTATATTTTGAAATGTTGTATAACAATACTAGCATCAATTCATGAATATACAGAGGCATATTTTCAGTCCAATTTGCACGGGATCTTGGAGAGTTTTTGTACTACAGAGCAATTTTGCATGGGATCTTGGAGAGTTTTTGTACTACAGAGCAATTTTGTAATAGAGTTTGTGTTTTGAGTCTATGTCATTGTCTGAATAGGATTGTTTATATTTTGAAATGTTGTATAACCATATTAGCATCAATTCATGAATATACAGAGGCATATTTTCAGTCCACTTGTCTCCTACATGTATACAATATACAATTTATGAATGGAAATGATCAAAGATTCTTTCTTCATCTTCATAGTCTTTCCTGTGTATGAATGTTTTGTTATAGATTTTACTCGAGTAGATTAAATTCTTTAATGGAAATATTGAATTGTATGTTTGTATGTAAGGAGTTACAAGTAGAGTTGGTTTGAATTTCTGAAGTGTGGTAATGTAATGCATTATTACACAACTTTGTGATGCTTGGGTCAAATGTTGTTATATGAGTTTCAATTATATTCATCTGTATCTCTGTGTCTTAGGTTAAGGCACCAGTCTCTTACATTTGTTTGTGATACAACTCCCTGGTCAATCTTAATTGAAAATCAATCATGAATTTCCAGTGAACCCCGGGGATGCGTCCCCCCTCTAAGCCCTAGTGTCTTTGGAACGGGGACGTCCCAGAGACGTGGGGATGGCGTTCCCACATCTCCGGCGGCACCACCGTTTCTTGGCTCGCCGCCGGAGACACCTGGGCGTCTCCGAGACGCCGAGGGAGACACCTGGGCGTCCCTCGAGCGTCTCGGGGACGCTCAGGCGTCTCTTGCGGCGGACAGCCAAAAGGCAAATAAAAACTAAAATTTAAAACATTTTTTTAATATTTTATTTGTTTTATTCGAACCCTAAGGGCATGTGGGGTCCATCTAAACTCTTACATGCCTTCAAAAGGCCCTCTAATCTTCATTTTTATTCACATTTGCATTTCTACTTGTTTGCTACAGCAAGAAGAAGAAGAGTGAAGGCTGAGGAAAGAGTGATTGGGGGAGTGAAAGGAGTGATTGCAAGTGAAAAAGGAGTGTCAAGGAGCAAGAAGAAGAAGAGGAGGAAGATTCTTCACCTTGTTGAAGAGATTTTTCAAGCAAAAGGTAGGGTTTTTAACTTATTTTTTATTTTATTTTCTGATTTTCAATGTTCTTTCATTTCTTGTTGTTTCATTTTTTAATTTTTCTTATTTCATTTCTAAATTCTTGTTGTTCCATTTTCTAATTTCTAAATTAATTTAGAATCTTAGATTTTGTTTTGCAATATAAAATTTGTTGAAAAATTTAAAATATAGAGTTTTATTTTTTAATTTTAAAGTAGGGCATAGGCTGAAACTATGTGTTTATTGAATTTTTTTTCATTTTGTGAAATGCAGTGTCAAAATGAGCTCCCATAGTCATGAAATGAGTGAGCATGAGATGGAAACTGATTCTCATAGTGCAAGCCAATCAGAATATGAACCTGAGCATGAGGATGAGCACAATGAGGGGGGTGAGCATGGGTCAAATCCAGAAGGGCATACTAGTTCCATAGCTAGTGCACCAGTTTCTACTGATTGCCCTTCCTAGCTTTTGGCAAAGTGGGCTAGGGGTTCTTATGATCCCAAATCTCCTCTCAAACAGTTTGCAACAAGAATAACAGCCCCAACGTCATCAACTGGTGGTACGAGGAAATGGAAATGCAACATTTGTGGTGATGATTGGTTTGGGAGCATCACCAAAGTTAATGCACACTTCCTCTTTTGGCCAGGAAAGGGTGTGGGAGCATGTGATTTTTTGAAGAAAGCTAAAAATTTGAAATACAGAATTGAGTTCAACAAGCTTTGGGGTGTTCCAGATGACGTGGCAGTTCCAATGCCTACTACCTTGTCTGGTAGGCAACATATTCAGACTATTCAGCAGATTCAGGAGCAGCAAATGCAGAGGCAGCCACATATTTCTACTCCTACATTGCATCAGAGAGCAGGAACATTGTCAGGGTCAGCCTCAGGACCATCATCCACTTATAGCACTATGGCTGAATCACAACAGGGCAAGGGGAAACGCAAGATGCAAAGTCAGCCTAACCCCATAGCTGATTTATTTAATGTGCACCTGAGGGATCAGATAGATGATTCCATTGGCAGGTTCTTTTTTGCCAATGGAATCCCATTCCATGTAGCTCGATCTCCTTATTATAAGGAGATGATGTCGATGGTGGCGAAGGGAGGACCATCATATGTGCCACCAGGTGAGCACAAATTGAGGACCACGATCTTGGATAACAACTATGCCAAGATCAATTCATTGATGGAGACGATGAGGGCATGTTGGGAGGAGTCTGGATGTAGCATAGTTATGGATGGGTGGACGGACATTAGGCATCGTCCACTCATCAATGTTATAGTTACATGCTCAGAGGGGCCATTCTTTCTCAGGGCGGTTGATTGTTCAGGGCATCGAAAAGATGTTGATTTTCAGTTTGAGATCCTTCGGGCAGCTATTGAGGAGATTGGGCCACAAAATGTGGTCCAAGTAGTGACAGATGCAACACATGTGTGTAGAGCTGCAGGGAGGCTTATAGAGGCATCATACAGACACATTTGGTGGACTCTATGTTGTGTGCATGCCATGAACAATGCACTCAAGGACATGGGGAAGATTGAGTGGATTAGAGGAGTGGTCAACAATGCTAGAGATGTGCAGATGTATATCTGCAACCACCACACTTCACATGCCATCTTCAGGAGCTTCGCGAAGAAAGAGTTCTTGAAACCAGTTGAGACCAGATATGCATCCTATTTCATTCTTTTGGAGAGAATGCTTGAGTTGCAAGAGCCACTGCAAGTCATGGTTATGACACAAGAATGGAATCGTTGGGATGGGTCCAGGACAGAGCAGGGGAAGAGGGTGAAGGAGATAGTGAAGAGTGATGCATTTTGGCATGATGCAAAATATATTGTCACCATCATTACACCAGTTGTACAGGTCATCAGATATGGGGATGGGGATGCACCTAACCTTGGGGAGGTGTATGAGTGCATTGATTCTATGCTTGGTCAGATGAGGGCAGTTGTGCGAGAGAAGGACCCCACTTTAGCATTCTACAATGTTTACATTCAGCCTATTATTCAGCGTAGATGGGACAGCCTAAACACTCCCTTGCACATGGCTGCTTATGCATTGAATCCGAAGTGGTACATGCCTAGGCCTGGTAGAGTTACACCGATTCAGGATGATGAGGTGAAGGAAGGGTTCTTCAGATGCATTGATAGGATGTATGATGTTGAAGCTGTTGGCAACATTCGCACTAAGTGGATGAAATTTGCTATTCTTAGGGGCTATAAGGCTGCAACAAAGGCGGACATAAGAACTATGGCACAGGAGGATCCGATTTTGTGGTGGACTTGTCATGGACCGAAATCACTGACTACCACACTAGCCATTCATTTGCTGTCCCAGGTTTCTAGTTCTTCAGCTTCTGAGAGGAACTGGTCTACTTATAGCTTCATCCACTCTCTTAAGAGGAATAGACTTTCCTCTAGGAGAGCAGAGAAGCTAGTGGCTGTACATAGTGCCTTGCGTATCACTGACTGCAGGACACGTGTGTACAAGGAGAGCCCAACAACACGATGGGATGTAGAGCCAGAGGAGCCATCACAGATTGATGAGGATGAGGATGCTTTAGATATAGGGTTGGTTGGTGTTCCTTTGGCGGATCTTGACCTTGAGGAGTCTAGTGGTTCCAGTGATGAGGAGTTTGCCGACCTCCCGAGGGATGATTAGAGGCCTCTGCCTCCTTCACTACATTTTGTCATTTTGACATTTTGATTTTGTACTTGTTTTGATATCATATAATCATGCTACTCATTGTAATCATCTTTATAATAAGATATTTTTGATATAATATAATAGAAATCTTCCATTTGCCGATTCAACAATTGTTACATTGTAGTATTGAGTATTACTATTCTAATTTCTAATTAGTAATTCAATATTGAAAACTTCAATATTCAATGTTCAATGTTCAAGTACTAATTTAGTATTTCAATTTTGCTAGTTTACTTCTTAATAGTCTTATACATCTTTTCATAACTAGCATTTTAAGTACCATATGTATAATATATAGTATATACACCCCGTCCCCCCTCCTGCGCCCCCGCCGCTGTCCCCCCTGTCGTCCCGAAATTGAGGCCCCTTTGCCCCCCCGTTCCAGAAACCTGTACCCCTGTCCCAACGTCCCCCTGTCCCCGACGTCGGTGGAACATATTGAATTTCCCAATTTTTGTGTTAAGTTATGCATATAATGTTATTTACATGTTCTTCTGCAATTGAATGTCTGAAAGTCTAAAGATGAAGCCAATATTTAGAGTTCATCTGCAATTCTTTAGCATTTTAGTGAGAACATATCTGTTTGTCACACAATTTGGATAATGGCAAAGGAATCTTAAAGAATACTGTAAAGGATCACCCTCCTAGGTTTTACAGAGCCTGAAGTGTAGAGGGAAGCATTATCCAGCTTTCCCCTATTTGTTGACCAATCCCACAAGATAAATAACCATTAGAAATGGCTATTCTATAGACTATCTTTGATATCAGCTTGGGAATTAAAAAACCAACAGATTGGCGACTCTATTGGGAACTAATTGATAATTTGGTTGCAGATTGTTCAGTATAGAGTCAAAGTCATCTTCAAGTATTGTCCTAAGCATTTCTGCTTAAAATTGCATATTCGTGTGAAGTGCCTTTTGGTCTGTGTTAGGATTTGCCAAATTGCTTCTACATTTACCATCTTCTCTGAGAATTGTGTGATTATTTTGAATTCTATAATTTGGTGGCGACTTTGAGTCTCCTTTGCCAGTGCAAAAGAATTAAGAAAAAAAAGAAGAAAAGAAGCTCAAGAAGGTTGCAGAAGCCATGAGAGGAACAAGATCTCAGTTCAAGAAGAATCCTGAGAAGAAACTTGAAGGAGAGCTACAACAAAACACTCGACAGTCATGGAAAAAGAAAAGCACAGGTACAAGTAAGTCTATTCCTCATCCTCCTTGTGGATCTAGAGGTTTCCATAGTAGCAGTCATGAAAGTTTAGAAATTTTACTAGATCTTGATTATGAAGAGCTTCCCATGGATGCGGATGATGTAATAATTAAATCTGTTGTAAATGAAGGACAATCCCATCCTAGTCTTGCTAAGAGAGAGAGAGAGAGAGAGAGAGAGAGAGAGAGATCTTGCAAGATAATGCTGCTGCTAGAGCTGCTCATAACCCAACTCCTTTAGCAAATAATTATAGCCCCTTGTTGTTTGATTTATTAAGTGGATCTGTTGAAACTACCACAAATGTTGTTGAAGATGCTGATACCTTAGAAACTGAGAATGATTTACCACCTGGGGATGAAGTGTCAAGAGAAATTCAAGAGCTGCAAGAAGAGATGCGTAGGCTAGAAGAAATAAGGATTAAGCAGCAAAAGGATAAAGAAACTCAGATTAGAAATGATATGTTTCACAGAGATAAGTTGAAAGAAGAGATTGCTAGACTGAAAAGGTCTTGTCAAGAAGAGTTCTTATCTGTACCTACTCCAACTTCCTTGCCATCAAATACCATCAATCGTAATCCTGAAACTAGTAGCAATATTGAGAGTTTCCCCTTAGGGAATACTCACACCAGTACATGGAGTAATCCTCCTACTGCTAGCACAGTAGCGGCAGCTACCAACACAAGTGCTGCATCTAAGCCTGTAGATAAGGGAAAGAAACATGTTAATTTGCAAAAGGGGTAACCATAAATGAGAATGTTGCACCTCAAAAAAGTTTCTGCATCTGCAGTACCTGATCCAAATGATGTGCAGCTACAAATGGGGGTAGATACTTTGAAGAAAGAATTGGAGAGATTGGAATAATGTGCTGCTAAGGCAGAATTGCAAAAGAAGATAGATTTCCTAAAAATATCTTATGGATCTGGAAGTTCTTCAACTTCCACAAGCAATTCTGAAGACCCACCTGCTACATCTGCTGCAAATACCTATACAGTTGGTGCTCAACCTTCATTCCATATAGGTCAGAGTATCCCACAGCCTAGCCCACAAGTTGACCCAAATGTTGTAAATCAAAATGCTGTTGGTCAACAAGGAGGTGCTACAAGAAATACTCATACAAGAAGACCTTTGCAAATGGACAGATATAGACAGATAAATTTTGATGGCATCCCTGGCTTTTCTAATCCTATTCCAACAGAGGTTAGAAATGCTGTGAGTAAGCTTTCTAGAAATAATGCTATATCAGGTGAAGATCACCTGAGAACTTTTCTAAACTTGATTGATGATTTTGAGATTGAAGACGAGGATATAGTCATGAAGTTATTTATGCAATCTCTAACTGAGGATGCCAAAGATTGGTACAGAGGTCTATCTCAGACAAGCATTGGATCTTGGGAAGAATTCAAAAGAGTTTTCAGAGAACAATATGGAGATAAAACTGATCCTAGGTTTATGATCAATGAATTCACTAGTATTGGAAAGGGTCAGAATGAATTAGTCTCTGATTTCAACACCAGGTTTGCTAAGGCTATTATAGAGTTCCTGTAGACATTAGACCACCTGAGCAAATGTGTCTAGGTCCTTTATTGCAATGCATTTGACTCCAAGATGGGGTACTTGTTGAGGGATAAGGATCCTCGAACCTTGAGAGATGCCTTTAAAATTGCTTTGCACATTGAGAGCAATAGAAGAGCATCAGGCAAAGTTGGTAGGAGAGATGATGTTAGGATACTGAAGAATCCAAAAGGAAATCATGACAAGGCGGTTTCATCTGAAGACAAGTTGGATAAAGTGATGAGTACTCTCAAGGACTTAAGTTACAAGATGGCTAGAAATGACAAAGGGCTGCCAAATGAGAAACCTAACTTCCAAAAGCATGAATGAACGCTAAGATTGCATGATCAGCCATTGCAAAATAATCAAAATAATGTATCAAATAAGGGAACTCCAGACCCCTTAAAAAAGAATTCTGCTCATTTTGTGGATGATATTCCATGGTGTGTAGCTTTCAAGCTACCTCATTCCCCTCATCAATGTGTAGTGGCACAGTCTTTAGAAGAAGATCAAGAGGCATGTGATGAGTAGGTTCTGGAAATTAATAAGAATTTTGCTGATGAAGAATTTTCCTCTGATGAAGAATCACATGAAGTCAATGTAAAAAATCAGAGGTATAGATCTGGTGTATACCATCAACAAGTCTTCTCTGAAGAAGAAGAAGAAGATCAGAATGTGAACAATCTTGAGACAGTTCAATCTGATGTTAGCTTGAGAAGACCATCAACAGAAGAAACTCAAGAGTTGACAGCTGCTGCAGTTGCCCAGTTTAAAAGTAATTATAACTTGAGAAATAGAGTGGTCAATGATGACCAAGGCAAAGCTGGTAGCATTTTTATCAAAGAGCAAAGTAAGGATAAACAAGATTGCCAGACACCTAAGAAAAAGGAAGAATTAAAAGCAAAAGAAAAGGTGTCAGCAAAGAAGTCTGGAGAAGTAAATATTGATGAGCATGTGGTTTCTCCATTGATAAAAGCAAAGTATCAAAAGTAAAGGTTGATTAAGAGAAGAAGAATGTTGAAGTTAAGCATGAAGAAAAACCTGAACAGAAAAAAGATAAATTAGTTGACCAAAATGTGGTAATATATGATCTTTCCAAGTACAATTCAATTGACATGTTTCAGTTGCTGTCACAGGTGAAAGTTTCAGTTCCTCTCTTAGAAATGATGAGGATTGAGGAACATAAAGAGAAGGCAGTTGCCCTTATCAATGGTGCAGTTGTGGCCTCTGATGAGAAAAGGGTGATTACTCCACCTGAAATGAGTAAAGTGAAAATAAAAGAAGAGGATTTTGAGGGTATTATTAGTAATGATATTCCTCAAGTATTTTTGGGTGTCACATTGACTGCATGTCCAAATCATTTGGGCCCCTTTTATGCGACTCTTATGATTGAGGACAAGTTGATAAAGAATTGCATGATTGATTCAGGAGTCTCTCCAAACATAATGCCAGTAGAGATTATGAAAGAGCAGGGGTTAAAGATTAACAGGGCATGTGGAAAGTGTTATGCTATGGATTCCAGGGAGGTTCCTGTGATAGGAATCATAAAGGAGGAATGTTTCAAATTAGTAGCATATCCAGAGAAAGAATTTGCAACGAGTGTTACAGTGGTGGACATTCCTCCTACTTATGGGATGCTTTTATCAAGGAAATGGAGTGCAGCTATAGGAGGTAATATGCAATTGGATATGTCTTATGCCACCATTCTGATTGATGGTAAAGATGTGAAACTCTTCAGGGAACCTAGATTGTTACACTTAATTGAAGAGACTGTACTTGAAGAAAACATACATTTTGTTGACGTTGACATGGACAATATTAGAATTGAAGAGTCACAAGAAGAAGAAGAAGAAGAAAATAAGACTGCACCTATAGAAAAGGAAGCCTTGAAGCAAGCTGATGAAAATGATGTGTGGACAATGTATTTTGATGGTGCTTGCTTAAAAGATGGATTTGCTGCAGGAGTGATTTTCATTTCACCTAATGGTAAAACTTTCAAGTTCCCATTTTTTAAAAGTTTGCTTGCACAAACAATGTTGTAGAATATGAGGCTTTACTATTAGGGATAAATATGGAGATTCTGAATTGATTGTATCCCAAGTTCGGGCTAGACTTTTATCGAAGAATAAAGGACTGAAACAATATTGGAATGCCGTTTGGGATACAGTGGAATGTCTTTTAGTATTGATTGGGTAGAAAGGAGCAAGAATGCAATGGCTGATCAGTTAGCCAATATAGCTCTAAGGCCTGATGATATTCGGTTTGCTGGCATCTCAAAAGTTGAGGTGTAGACCAGGCCTGCAGTCCCAGATAACATCCAAAATTGGAAAATTCTTAACAATGATGATGATATAATGAAGTTTTTGTAGTTTGTTGATCAATTTGAAAGCAGTGTGCCATGGGGTTTTGGGGACGGGGACGGGGGGACGGCAGGTGACGCGTTTCGGGGATGCGGGGACAAAGGGTCTAAGTTTGGGGGCGGCGGGGGGATGGCAGCAGGGTGCAGAAATACATATAGTACTTGAAAAAATAGTTATAAAAAGATGTATAAGTATAAGAATTATACATCTTGGAGACAACTAGGAGTCCCCTAAATGTTGAGGACACCCCAGCGTCCTTGAAGTCCTAGCGGCATCTTGGAGATAGTGACACTGGTGGTGGGATGGTGGCGTTGGTGGTGGGCTGGTAGGGGGATGTCCCCCTCAAGTCCCCAAGTCTTTGAGATGTCCCTGTCTAGGAAACGCGAGGTTTTTTGGGGGGGATACGCCCCCATGGAAAATTGTTTGAAAGCCAAGAGATTGACTTTGGGGCATTTGTAGAAGTGGTTGATGGGAAAGAAATAGTATTTGGATAATGGCAAAGGAATCTTAAAGAATATTGTAAAGGATCACCCTCCTAGGTTTTACAAAGCCTTAAGTGCAGAGGGAAAGCATTATCCAGCTTTCTCCTATTCGTTGGCCAATCCCTCAAGATAATTAACCATTAAAAATGGCTATTCTATAGATTATCATTGAGATCAGCTTGGGAATTAAAACACCAACACCAGCTACACCAACTTAAAGCAGATGATTGATAGTTAAAAAATCATTTTTTCTTAGACATGAATGTAAAACAGGAACGTTGCACAGATGTCACTAATAGATGACTTTAATAATGCTATTTTTTCTGCAGCAAGGCTCTAGAATCATAGGGCTTGTCTTGATGCAAGTTTAGATTTTCCTGGTGGCAGACCAGAGACATACAGCTATGTCAGGTTTCAAACCTAACTTTAGTTATATACAGCTTTCTTCTGTTTCTCTAGTCTGCAATAAAAAGTAAAAATGGTGTTGCCGGGAGACTGGTTCTGGTAATGCTAAGCCGTTTAAAAATAAGAAGTGATGGGTAACTTGTAAAAATTATAATGTCGTAAAAATACATTAGTGAAATATATATCAGTATAGATTGTTCAAGTATGCAATACACATTGAAATTAAATGGAGAATTGATCTCTGCGCTACAAGCTAGGTATAAGTCCATACTTCTATAGACATTCTTACAAATAGGTAGGGAAATCAACAAAATGCAGTCAGAGCAAAAAACAGTTATTGAAGAGCATCTCAGGAAGTATGAAAAAAACAAAGATTATTCATGGCCAGATTGTAAAGTATGTGAAAGTTTTGCTGCTGAATATTCCCAAATACCGACAACCCATGCATCCCCACAATGGCAAGGCAGAGCAAAATCTGCACTGAAACCAAAGCATTCTGCACAGGCAGATTAAAAACCGCATTGCATGCAAAATGAAAAGTAATGGCCAAAGCTCTTACCTGAGACAGATCCTTGGGAAGCTTAAACACAAGTTGAGACCAATAAGAGGGTTGTTTTAAAAGAGAAAATTTGTGGAGATGTGGATTGGATGTCTCCTGTTGTGGGAGATGTCTCTGCACCTGTCTTCAGTACCAGAGATGTATCCTAGACCCTTGAGACATTTCTTCCTGCAACACTGATCCAAAAACATTAAAGGAAACTACAATAGTTGTGATATTACTATCAGGATTCAACCATGTAGTTTGATGAGTCAAACTCATTGACCCATGTTTCATGAGTAGTGGTTCACAAGAACCCATCTCTCATGATAATGAATTGTCCACTTAGCACTCATTGCATCTAGGTGATGCTCACAGAGGTGAAGCACTGGGCCTTTCCGGGAGGTAACCCATCCCAGTAATACTCCAGCTCAAGCATGCTTAACTACGAAGTTTTCCCCAAGGTTAAGCCCACATGACAAGAAGCCTCACATGGCATGATTATTTAATAATTCCAGCACAACTGTCATCGGGGACAACCTTAAAACAACACAAGCTTATCTGGCATGTCATTTAGGCAATCATGGACAGATTTAAACCCATAATATTCCTTTTGCAATCTTAAACAGTTATATTCATGTATATTCATAAAGAATCTGCAGAGGCTGGTTTATTCCATCAAATTTCAAATAGAATCTGTAAATTCTCCAACCAATCTTGCATTACTTGTCTAATTTGACATAGAAAGACAATTAGCTACAAAGCAGATGAGCTCATCTCAGAATCTTGATCTTTTCTGGCAATCTTTAGCATTGAAGGACTGAAATTAATACATGGAGAAGAATCAATTTGAAACTTGTTTCTTTGTTAATCAAGAGAATTGTGCAAATTATGGAACATACAGGGTACACATAGAGAAAATCAACTGCAGTGATGAACTTGAAGTTCAACTCATGGTAGTTAGTTTCTACTCTTTTGGGCGCTTGATAGATTGATCTTTCTCTGCCATCATCTCTATTGATTCCATGCTTTTTATACATGTGAGCTGGCCCATTGCACAAATTTTTCTTACCAATTATCGACTTCTTTTTGGACATGTTAGACCTGTTGAAGTGATTGAAATTTAGCTTGAGCTAAGGTGATTGTACACAAAATTACAATCCTTGATCAAGGATTTTAAACTTTTGAGGAACTTTTTTCCTACCAAGATGATTCTTTCTATCTTGTGACTTTTGTCTACAGGATGGACATTCATAGCTGAAGCGGCAATTTCTCTACTGCAGTTATAACAGCAAGATGCAAACAACTAATAGATGACTTGTGTACACACTCAGAAAGGGCTTTGTAATTTAGAAACTATACCATTGTTCTGTATACTGTGCTCCTTGAAAATGACTTGATGTATTAAATTCTTTTTTCCACTTTTGGAATATCTATGCTTATCGGTTTTTTCTGATATACTGCAATGTTAATATGCTATAATGGACCATGCTATTTTGAACTCAAAGGCCAAAGTTTGCAAAGACCCTCATATGACTGCATTGCTGTTTCTATTTTTGACCAATATGATGCACTCAGTCAATCAGCAACATGGTATGATCTATCTTACATATTTTTATTGATTGCAGAAATATACTGAATTAAAGATGGACTTGAACAGAACAGAACGGCACTTGTTAAAGGAGATGGGATTTATTTGCCATGTTGAACATCCTCATAAATTCATTTTGAACTATCTGGCTACAGTTGAGGCCCCTCCAGAGTTGATGCAAGAAGCTTGGAATTTGGCAAATGATAGGTACATGAACCATCTTACTCTCATTGTGGGTTCTCATCTTGTTTTAATTGAAGCTTATAAGATGAGGTTAATAGAGATAGACTACTTGTATATGATTTAGTTACACAACTATTCCTTTGCCTGTTTGTACTTCCTTCTTTGTGCACTAACCACAAACTATTCTTTTGTTTCTTGAACAGCTTGAGGACAACATTGTGTGTCCGTTTCAAGAGTGAGGTTGTAGCCTGTGGAGTTGTCTATGCAGCAGCTCGTCGGTTCCAGGTTCCCCTTCCAGAGAACCCTCCATGGTGGAAAGTCTTTGATGCTGAGAAACATGAGATTGATGAAGTTTGCAGGGTTCTTGCCAACTTATACAGGCAGCCAAAGGCTCGGTATATTGAAATATGCAAAGATTCAGATTCATTTGTATTGACAAACAAGACATGGGATCCACCACCAGATGCTAAGGTGAGTTTGATCTCTTTTCCAAATCCTCTTGGACATGTTTTTACATGGATTTTGTATAATTATTTGGAGGCTGGAGTATACATCCTTTCAGACTCTAATGTTATGTAGATTCATTTCAGGAAACATTGCTAAAAAGCTCATCAAATGGAGTAAAGGTGTCGAGTCAACCTGGTCCATCCAATGCAGAATCTTCTGGTGGAAGGGATGCAATTGTAAAAGCAGCTTTAGACAAATTGAAAGAGTCAAAGAAAAGTGACGATGACACTTGTAATGTATCTGTTAATGGAGAGTTGAGAGAAGATTCTGCTGCAGCAAAATCAAAACTTGTTAGTGACAGAACAGATGGCTCAGGAGATAGAAGCAAAGACAGAGATAAAGAAAGATCAAGACCCCGTGATCATGAAAGGCACAGGGAGGACAGAGACCGTGAACGAGACAGAGGTAGAGAGTGGGAGAGGAATAGAAAACGGGACAAAGAATTAGATAGGGAAAGAGAGAAGGGAAAAGACAGATCACATCTCAGTAAGGATAGGAACAAAGATACCGGTGAGCTATATTTTTTCCTGTGTAGTATGGGGATGATAAATGATATTTTAAACTCTTGATGTGTAGCATTTTTACATAGGTTCGTAATTCAATCTGTACTTCGCTTTGAAAATTTCATGTGTATGTTTTGCAGTTCACAAAGAGACATTAGCTCATTGTGTTAGTTAAACATGATTTGAGAAATATCTTGTAGATTTATCTTCCAATGTACACTTGTGATATCTTTTTCACCTTCTCACAGATGTTGCATTTTTCAGGTCATTCAGAAAAGTCTAGACACCATTCAGCTTCTCGTGGTATGTCTAGGATCTTGTTTTATGTGAGATTACTGTAAGTCTGTAAGACTGTTTCATGTTGTTTTACTTTTAGCCATGTAATGCTATCAAGTGACTAGCTTCAAGTTTATTTAACAATTTACAGGTTTTAACTTTAACTTGCAGATCGTGATTACCAAGGTTCTTCCTATAGCAGTTCTCGAGAAAAGGAGAAACGTAGACATCATCCTTATGGTTGATATTTTCTTTTTGGTGTATGGCAGATGGAGAGTGTAAGATCTCATACAAACTATTTAACCTTTATCCACTGAAAATGCAGCTTGCACTTTCTTTTACTTGATTCACCTTCGTATTATAGTCTAGAATCTATGGGAGCTGCATACCCATATGTTCTTTGTTTATGAAATTATGAAATATGTGGGAATACATTTATCTGAAGAAGACAGTTTGGATGTAAATTTCAAGTATAGCTCAAGGAAATTCTTTTTAACATTTTAGTTTATGGAAAATTAAGAGCATAATATCCTATTGCCAATAAGGATTTGATTACCTGCTGTAATTTTAAAGATTGTACTATATAATTGAAAAATGACATCACCCAAGTGGCTGGAAGAAGAGATGGGGTGGCAATTTTTGATTTGTTCTCCTACCCGCTGATAAAGATTATTGCTATTGCTTTTTGTTTTCAATATTATTTTCACTCATCACAAGAAAATTTCTTCCGTGAAGTTCAAAACTTAAGATCAGGATTCGATACACATCGTTTCAGCATTTTATAATTTTAGTTAGTGTAGCACAGAACATGCTTGCATGTTCATTTTGGCAGACATTTTCTTGGAGAAGCCAAAAGTACACTTTCATTGATTATAGAATAAGTTGAAACGACTCCAGAATACAACAGTGTCTAGAGCTTAACATTCAGGGTTTATGATGATGGCGATAAATGTTTCCAGTACTGTGACCTCTAATCAAAGGTTTTGTGTAAGACATAGAACTAGTTAAAGGGAAGGGAAAATTTACAGTTTATTTTCTTTACATGCATTCTATTTCTTGAGTTTGATTTCTTTACTGGACACCAAGTAAAGTCATTGAAGAGTGTTAGTTCATAGAGTTTTTAGAACCAATTGTTTTCTATTGAAGTTATTCACTTTTGGATGCACTGTCTATTTTATGATTATGCATTAAAAAGATTCCCTGACAGCTTATCCAAAATCATGTGAAGTATTTTGACTGTCATCCTGGAACTGTGGTGTTGATCTGGTTGGAGCCACTGCCAGTGTATTGTAGAGATTCACTTTGGTGGAATTTTTACAAGTGGGCGCTTATAGGAGCCTGTAAATGCTATTGGCCTTCATCCATGATTTTGTTTCTTGTAGCCTTAGATGAAAACACAATCTTTAGCTGCAAGGCATGTGGATTTTTGAGTGTAAGGATTAATGGCAAAGTTGGGGATTTTGTAACAACCCTCAAGTTGTACTATAAATTTCATCATTATTTTTTGATTTTTTACGCTAAAGGCGTATCCTATTTGAGATGTACGCATCTTGGTTTGCTCATGAGTGGTTTGGATTTGCTCAAATGTAATGCAAGACGATTAGATGAATCCTGGCCATTCTACTTGAAATCTGTGATGAGCAGGAATTTGTACGACACCACACAGAGAAGATGTGACAGTTACCTTGCAAATGGGATACCAGCGTGAATATATTATCTTCTACGGCCTTCAATGCTAATAACTGCTCCTTGCCTGCATTTCAATGTCAGCTACTCCTTGCCACCTGCGCTGAGATATTATGTACATATTATATAGCCTAGAAATTTTCCTTTTCGTGTGGTGGTGTTTCTCAGTCACTTGCTTTGAAGCGATAGTCTTTTTAGCTTTGGTTGAAAGTTTTGCGCAGGGGTCCTGTTTGTCTTCTTTACAGGTATGCCATGTTCTTTCTTCCGCCATAAATTTGTCAGATCTTTCTTTGACATAGCGAGGGTTTTAATAAGCTTGCGAGGTACTATGTTTTTCTTCAGTTCATTTGGATTTATGTAGCGCAAACAGTGTAATTTTAATTTGATAAGCTAGTTCTTTTTAAGTAACTGCTGTGAGGGTTCTATTCGTGGCATTTATAGATTTAATTGTTGTAGTCAAGTGCTGTATTTTGAATTATTGTGTGTTGTTTGTGAGTGCTAATTTTACGTCTTCTATAAACCCTGTGATGTGCTTGTTCTCTGTGATTTGTACCTAAATAGCATAAATACATGTGGTAAAATCTTCTTTTTGTATGGAGTTTAATTTAATTTGCTTTCGTCCAGGGTTCTGTTTTTGGCCTTTGTAGCACAAATAGTGCAGCTATTTACAATGTTTTGAATTGTTGCATTACTGTGGGTTTTTGTTCATGATGTTTTCTAACTCAAATAAGGTAATTAATACATATATATCTTCACTTCTAACCTTCTGCACAACGTCCAGTTCAAATACTGTAATTGCTCACAAATTTTGAGTGTGAAGGTCATAAACCCTGCCTGGGTTTCATTTTCTACATTGTTTAGCTCATATAGTCTAATTATGTATGATGTGGTAATTAGTTGCCAACATAACTAGTTTTTTTTACCGTAAGTAGTTTGGTGTCTCAATAGTGTGATTCCCCGTAATTTTTTAATTATCTCTTTGCCTTAATATTTTGCAGTACAAATAAATTAATATTTTACACTTTGCAGTTGAAATATTGTAGTTAGCTGCAATTGTGGTATTCAGAATCACCTGTGCTGGTGTTAATAAGTTTTAACCGGGAGGCTTTTTATACATTTTTGAGGGTTTTATTCTTTTCATCAGCCCTCTACTACCAACCTTATCCAAATCCAGTGTGGATATTCCAGTACTTGATTTCCCAGCATTGTTCTTATCCATTCCAATCAAAATTTGACTAATTAGGTTGCTGTTCATAATGTAAAACATGCATAAAACAGTCATATTGACTTCAATGTGTTGTTGGTAAGTGCGGACATTCGTGGGGAAGATTATATCAGAAAAATAGAGAGCAAGACAGGCACAAAACTGGAGTATATATACAGTGTTTGACCTAGATAAACACAAATTAAGTAACAACTGCAAAAGAGTGACAGATTTCCTTCTTGTGCCACTATCCCCTTGCTGTCTTATAGAGTTTAACTGCTTTCATGAGGCCTTCGTGAACATCTTATACCTTCAGAACGCATATACAGCAATACTACTTCTCTCTAACCTTCTGAAATACACTCCAACATCCATAAACCTACTTGATCGATCAAACTAAGAACAATTATAGTCAACGACAGCTGAAAGAAACCCCTTCCCAATGTCCTACAAAGGATAGTATAGCTCAAAAGCCATAAGAGAGTTTAGGAAAGAAGTCAAAATGTCTCAAAACAGCAAAGACAACTTTCCAAGCGCTCAAACCTCTTCTTTGTCGGCAGGATCTTTATTTCTGTCTAATCTGGGATGGTTTCAGCTGTGCACAAAGCTGTTGTGTCTTTGCAGTACTCATCAGTGACATTCCAGCCGCAGCCAAAACTTATAATGTTTTTGGATGGGGCTGAAATTGTGACTAATACCTGATTTCCATTATGTCTTCAGCCACCTGAGTGTCTTAAATTGCTGCTCCTGTTTTGAGCTACCGAGCTCTCTGTAATTCTGTTTTTTCTCTGCCTAAAGAAAAAGAGTTTTATGTTTTCCTAGTCATTGAAGGGTCTTCAAAAATAAATCTTAGTGGTGATGTTAGCCAACTATACTAGCATGTCTGATCCATTTCAGATTAGCACCTAGTCCATTTTATACTAAAATCACCACAGATTCATTCATAGTCTACTTTAACACAATAATCTGAACTAAAATGTGCTAAAATGCAGCATGATTACATATTTCAAGATTTGGATCCAAATATGCCTCATAGATACCTACTCTAGAAACCACAATAAGAATGAATTCAAACAGTATGCTGATCTACTAAACTTCAAGCAGCATCCACCAAATGCAACATACAAATATAGCTTTATAAAAGTGCCACTCTGTTTCATACAAAATCACTGTAGATTAATATATAATTTACTTTAATACACTTAAATGAAAATGCATCGAATGCACACATAATTTAAGAATTTGATCCTAAGAGGCCTATCAGTTAATGAATTAGGCATTATATGGATTCAAACAGCAAACTCCTCCACTAAACTTCAGCAAGCATCTACCTATTGTACAAACGAAGCTTTTCAGCATGCCTGCATTCATATAAAAGTAAAACACAAGCAAAGCTTATAGTGTCAGGATATGTTCCAGAGTGCTTCATTAATTCAAAGATTTTGACAGCATCCTTGCAAAATCCATATTGTGCATATCCTGCAATCATTGCATTCCATGAGATGACATCTCTTCGGGGCATTTTGTCAAACAGTTCACGTGCCTTTCCTGTGCTTCCACATTTTGCATACATGTCCACCAGGGCAGTTGCAAATGCAACATCTGATAAAATTCCTCTGTTTTGTATGCTTTGATGGATGTCCCTAACCTCTTCCAATGCTCCTAGTTTGTCATAGGCAGGGAGAATGCTGGCAAAAGTTCTGGAGTCTGGCTTTACACCTGCCAATTGCATTTGCTTGAAGGTTTCTAAAGCTTTTAAAAAAAATCCATTTTGTGTATATCCTGCAATCATTGCATTCCCTGAGATAATCTCTCTTTGAGGCATTCTGCCAAACAATTCACATGCCTTTTCTATGCTTCCACATTTTGCATACATGTCTACCAAAATCCTCCTTCCCGATGCTTTCATGGATGTCCATACCCTATTCCAAAGGTCCCATTTTGGCACAGGCAGGGAGGATACTGGCCAAGGTTGTGGAATTTGGCTTTACACCTGCCAATTGCATTGTCTTGAAAGTTTCTAAAGCCTTCTCAACAAATCCATTTTGTACATATCTTGCAATCATTGCAGTCCATAAGATGACATCCTTTTCAGGTATTCTGTCAAACAGTTTACTCTCCTTGTGAGGGTTTTGTTTCTCACAAGCTTTTATTCCAATGCTAGCTCAAATAATGTAATCATATGTTTTGAAATCTACTAGCCTATAATTTAACTTGTTTTAAAACTTATCTAGGTGCAGGAACGCATCAGCAGGATATAAAGTGTATTGCTAATTTTGCACCTCCTTTTATGGTTTTAATAGTTTGTCTCAATCTGCATGGTAGCTCTTCTTCTTTTGGCTGTCAAATGTTTAATGCTTGTGTTTAGTGAATGTATTGTTGAGAGGTCTTTCGATCTGTAGTTGCTCAAGCAGTTAAATTGTTGCTGGGATTTAAATTGTTTTGTTACATGTTTTCAATTATGATTTGTTCATTTTGCTATAAAGATTTTTAAAGCTTGCAGGTCCTTTTATTGCTTGAGTAATTATTTATGGTGTTTTGGAGTGTTTTGAGCTTTCTTAAGTAGGCGAGAGTTATAAAGCATGTTACAGTTTCATTTTCAGCAGTTTTGATCTCAAATTATGTAATCCTATTGTGGGAGACATGCATTTTTTATTTCTTTTTTACGGATTTAATTTACTTATATTACAGGTAAATATTAAATTTTCTACCTAACAATTGTTTTTTAAAATTTCCACTGCTTTATCAATTGAGAATATCCAATTCTACTACAAACAATTGATTATATTATAATCTATGGTTATTCTAAATTGAGCACTTTAATGAGGAAGTAAGTGACAAAGTCTTGGAGGTACAGTAAAAGTAGAATGAGTTGCAACGACCTATTTATGAGAAGTACAATGACATTATTCAAATTCCCTATTTCAAAACATTTCAATTTGTTGTTGCAATATGTGCAAATCAATTATGAAATTTATTTAATTTTACAAAATAGGTGTCATGAAATGTGCATATCATAGACTTATTAGAAAGATAAATTGACTTTATAATTGCACAATAAAATCAAAACTCTGTTTCTAGTGGAACTAATCTTCATCGCCCATTCGTCTTGAAAAATGTCTTTACGCTTGATTTGAGCTTCTTGTTTTGTGGAAATGACATCTACTCGTACATTGTTTTGTCTTTGCAATGTGTAAGAACTTTTATCTCTGTGCAACTACTTCCAACCTATACATGGCCGCCTCTTCTAACAATTTACTTTAACAACATTATTTACTTGATCATGCTTCATACAGAATTGCCTCTTTATATAATGATCCTGGTTTGTTTGTCTTGCTTCACCTTTTAGTCCTTTGCCAATACAGTCAATCCAGTTACCCTCTGCGATCAGACATATACTTGGCATAGTATGATGGGTGATGTATTATGATCAAGTTAACAACATTATTTACTTGATCATGCTTCATACAGAATTGCCTCTTTATATAATGATCCTGGTTTGTTTGTCTTGCTTCACCTTTTAGTCCTTTGCCAATACAGTCAATCCAGTTACCCTCTGCGATCAGACATATACTTGGAATAGTATGATGGGTAATGTATTATGCTGTTTCTTGGTTTCCTTTCTAAGTCTTGTTCAAGTAGTACTCTATGTTTTCATCTTTATTATATGTTGATATGGTTTGATGTCATCTTATGATAAGTAGGATCAAAACTCAACAGAAGTCCACGCTGCTCCTGCTGCTGGTTTTATGTACTCCAGCTTTTTTGAGGATACTCTCCTTTGACAAACAATTGCTATTTTCTCTTTTTAGTTTAACTGGAAACCATTTATTTCTAAACTAAAAACTCATCTGGAAATTGTCGTTACAATGTCTACGATTACATGCCTTATGATTTTAAATTTTAAATGCAAACCTTTGTTGCATGATTGTAATTAAAAGTGTAAACATTTCCCCAACTGCAATTATGTTCTTTCTGTTATTTAATTACCGCCTTTTGCATTTTTAGACACTCACATCAGGTAATCAAAAAGAGGATTCCTAAATTCTGAGGATTCCTAAATTCTGTCATAGCTTGATAAGGTTCATATTGAGACTGATTTCATGCAAAGAAAATAGACCATTTTTTCCGTAATGGACCATCCACACCTCTTCTGCATACCCATTGCACACCAAGGTGCAATTGCTAGTTTTAAATCCATTTAATAGGTGTTCATTAGTTGTATATTTTAAACAAAGTTCTCTTTTATTAAAATTTTCGAAACAAATATTACTTAAGATTATCATAATAATACAAAACCGCTCATCCAGAATATGTTAGAACTTGATCTTTCATTCATTAGTTTTCACCTTTTATATTTTTTTCTAACAATTCTTCATAGTCTACTTCCAAATTTTTGTTGGGTTTTCTTCTTGTTTTCTCCTCTATTTATAATTTTTTCTCAATGTTTTTTAAAAAATATTTTATTATTGATTTTTGCTTCAAATCTTTAAAACAATTTTCAAGATAAATGGAAGTAACAATATTGATTAAATATTGTTTTATTCTTTTCTTTACAATATTTAATTTTTAAAATATTTTTAAAAAAAATCCAAAATGTTTTTGAGAATAATAATTAAAATAAAATATAAAACTTTAAAATAAAAATAACAATTTAAATTTGGTTTGGATAATTTCAATATTGTAAAGATAATTATCTCATTTTATTTTTCTAATGTTTTTTATATAAAAAAACACAATTAATTTTTTCCCTTTAAAATCTAAAAAGAATCTTCATCCTCTATTTTATTTTATTATAGTATTATAGTATTTTTGATTTATTTTTTAATAAATTATGGATCTAGTTTTAACATCATTATTTAATAATTGATCATTTTAAAAATTAATTATTATTTTCATCTAATTAAATAAATAGTTTAAAACCATTAATCATAAAGTTTTTCACAGTATTAGAATAAAGGGGCCATGGTATACTTTGCCTCCTAAATTATGTATTGTTCTAATGCATATACATGAAACGTATACAATATCATGTTTTAACAAGTTTAAGAATAATTGTGACATAATTATTGCTAATGGGGTCATAGAATACTACCCCTCTTAAATTATGTATTGTTCTAATGCATATACATAAAACGTATACAATATCATGTTTTAACAAGTTTAAGAATAATTGTGACATAATTATTGCATCTCATTAGCATTTCTTTATGCGACATCTCTTTATCGTATTGATCCCATTGAACTTTACACATGTTTACTATTCTATTGTAAGGTTATTCTTATCATTTTTTATTTTTGGAACTACAAGGAATCTTAATTCAATATATGATTAGTATTTGGTACATGTTTTTTAAAGAGAGACACATGGAATATATTACTTGGAGATAAAACTAGTCAATAAACCACTAAATTTATTATCTAAAAATTTCAAGGGTCCAACATAATGGGATGCAAACATGATTTTCTTTCCAAATGAGATAAAACTTATGTGGAGTCTAAATCTTAGAAAAACTTCTCCGAGTTTGTTTGTATGTGCATGTCTTTTGTCCAAGTACTTCTTTTGACCTTCGTCTTAAACTCTTGATTTGACTTTCTATATCATTTTAAGACCAATTACAATTCTATCCTTTAGATCATTCTAACTCAAAAGTGTTTGACATTTTCTTACATGTAATGTTTCAGATGGGGTTGTTCGCAAGGTAGCTTGAAAAGAGTTATTATGGCTAAATCTATTAGTAGAAGGTTTTCTGCCCACTTTGATTGTTGATTTATGTGTAAAATATCTTTACCTATTTAATTAATCCTTTCTAATTGTCCATTTGATTTAGGATGATATATTATACTAAAGTTTGAGTGTGTTCGCAGAGTTAAAGTGTAATGTGGTCCAAAATCTTGATGTGAACCTACCATCCTTATTCAATATGGCATTTTCAAGAAGTTAATGCAATTTGAATATTTTTACAAATGTTTTTGTTAAGTTTGGGGCATCATCAATTATATTTTTCTGCTATAAAATGAGTTGCTTTGGTAAGTTTTTCCACTACAACCAATATTGTATATGTCTATAAGGTGTCATTGGTGACACCCATGAACAATCTATAATTTGTTGCTTATGATGTGATATATCATGGAAATTTAGCAACCCTAGCTCAATGACTATGCTTTACTTTAACTCTTTGACATTGCAACCATATTGCTACAAAGAGTACTATTTCTTTTTTCAATCTTGACCAAAAGTATAACTTCTTAAGGTTTGAATACATCTTATTCACTTTTGGATGACTTGAATAAGGAGTATTGTGAGCTTCAATTAAAACAAGTTCTAAATTCTTCAACATTAGGAACATATATCCTTTTATTGTATTGAAGCAACTCATCCTTATCAAAGGTCATTTGGATAATTTTTTAATGTTGTTTTGACTTGATCATATCAAGGATCTTGTTTTTGTTCTATTTAATACTTGATCTTTGAAAGTGGTTTTAACAATTGTTATAACCATCAATTACCTTCTACATAGAGCATTTTCTACCCTATTTTTTAACCCTTAATGTAATCTCAAAAGCACATTTACTTGAAATTCCAAGCATCTCCTTTGTTGTGCATTAAGTTTCGTTGAGTGAAAATACAATTCAACCCTTGATGATCTATTTTTAATTCAAATGGTTTCCTTAATAAGAAATGTCTATTTCTAAAGTTTATGCACTATTGATGCCAATTCTAAATTATGAGATGAATAATTCAATCTACATGTCTTTAATTTTTTATATTAATAAACAATCACTCCATTCCGCATAAGAACATCCCCAAAACCTTTTGTATAAGCATCATTGATAACTACAAAGTGTCCATTATGGTCATGAACTTTTAAACTAGGGGTTGTAGTCAACTTATCCTTTAGAATTTGATATGTTTTGTCACACTACTTTATCCATATGAATCCTTTATCATTCTTTTATATAAAAAAAGTGAACCCTCTATAATATCTAGATAAACCAATAAATTTCATATTTCAATTACATTCTTAGGAGTTGGCCATTTCCATTATAGCCTTTATCTTGTCAGGTTGTATTGCAATTCCTTTTGCTGATATGATATGCCCTAAGTAATAGATATCCTTCTCAAAGAATATGTACATTTTGATAGATTTCCATACAAATTATGTTCTCTTAGTTTTTGCAATACTCGTTGGGGTGCACTAAGTGTTCTTCATTTTGGAGTAGATTAGAATATCATCTAAAACACTAGTACAAATTTATCTAGATAATAATGGAAAAAAATATGAAAGCAGTAGGGGTGTTGGTTACACCAAAATGTATAACTATAAATTTATAATGTCCACATCTAGTTTGTAATTTGTTGGAATATCTTCATCTTTGGGTTTTAGTTGGTGATATTTTGATCATAAATCAAAGAAAACACTATTGCTCCTTTCATTTGGTGAAACAAGTTTTTGATACAAGGTAATAGCTATCTATACTTCATTATTGCCTTATTTCACATTTAGTAATCTATGCATAATCTTAAGGTTCCATCTTTCTTTTTGACAAAAATAGTTGGTGTTCTCCATTGTGATACTCTTGGTTGAAATAATCATTTTCCTAATATTTTCTCTAATTGCATTTTTAGTTCTAGCAATTTAGATGTATTCACATGTTCAACTCTTGGTATAGTTTCTGTAACTTCATGGTAATTCATCTAGAAATACATCTTTAAATTTTGGAGAAATGATAATTTTTTTAGAGTTGGGGTATTTTTTATTTATTTAAATAAATTATAAACATTCAAGCTCATTTCCTTCTCTTTTTCCTTTTTGATATGATTTCCACATTTATAGGCTTAAAGATTCCTTGTAACTTTAGTTCCTTCATCATCTATACACTCCACTATTTTACTATAACAATCTACACTTGATTAATGATTAGCCAACCAACTCATTCCAATGATAACATCATACGACTCTAGAGTGTTAATTTTTGTTTCAATTGAAGTGCTTGTTATTTGTTAGTGAAATTCCTCGAATAGCTTAATAATATGCTCAAAGGAATCATTAGAAGCATCCTCATTGGAAATCTCAACTTCAAAAAATGCTTTAGCTTCCTTTGTAAGAGTAATCCTGATATTAGAGGACACAATCTCTTATTTTCCAAACCCAAGCCCTTAAGAACATGGTTTTTGTGTTATTAAAATGGGTTCCAAAGTTCTTGTTTCTGTAGACCAAGATCACTATGAACATCATATCCCATTTGTTCCATTATTTGAAATCCTTTAGAGTATTTCTCAACAGGAAGTATGATGGCCTCTTCTTCATCCTTGTAGAGCTATTTAGATATGTCCTCTTCGATGGTCTCTTTATGAAGTTCACCCCATTTTGAAAATGTGGATGAATTGCCTTTGATAATAACTTTGGAAATTTCTTGTGTTGTATGTGGTTTACCATAAAATCTTGGTGATGATGGGAGTTATCCAATTCAAAAGGATTGTTTCAAGTTGTATTTGCCACATCTTGTGTCTTGTACTTGGATCTTGACGTCGGGAATGATGGTGGATTGGTTGGATGATTTGGTTAAGGTAGTGGGATCAATGTAGGATGAAGATTTTCCATTTTTCCTCTTAAATTACTACAATAATGAAAGGGATTAGGATCTCTTGAGATAGTAACTTTGGTTCCATTGTGAGGAAATTTTACGCACTAATGAAAGGTAGATGGAATATCTTGCATGACGTGTATCTATGGGCGACTGAGAAGTATGTTATATAATAGCTCAAGATCCAAGACTTGAAATATTGCACCTTTTATTACTGGACCAACTCATATGGGGAGTGTGATTGTTCCTTCTGAAGGGCGTTCTACATCATCATACGATTTTATGACTATCTTCTTGTGTGGATCAATGACTCCTTAGAGTATCCTAATGTCACTAGTTTCAAAGTGCAAATATTCTAACCAACTCCACCAACTATTAGGACTAGTTTAATCTTATGTTTATAGACAAAATCTCTAGATGGAGAGCGTCATTATGAATTGGTCTATGGATTGAGTCATATATATCAGTGAATATGGTGATGCATGGATGTGTGATGACCTACCATAACTTGAAATTGGTCGATATTTAGATCAATAGGTATTGAAGATTCTTTAAGAGCCGTATCCAAGATATCCTTATGAAGGGGAGATATATGTAAAGGATCTAAGATGGATATCTATGCAAGAATTTTACCCAAATGGTCTAAGAGATTATAATACGATGTAGGTTGGTATTTGGATGTAGCCCCTTGAAGGGCGACTTTACCTCTACGAGTTGTGATAATACATTCATAATTTTTTTTTTATGGTAATGATAGACACTTGATTATTAGTTTCTTGATTTCGGTTCACATTATAGTCATAATTGACGATATTGTAACTGGTGTAGTTAGTAGAGGTACTACCTTGATTGGAGGTATTTCCCTTCCCATGGTTATGTAGTGGATCCTTGAAAATCACGTGTTCACTATTAGATGTGTTGGGTTGATTCTCAATAACAATATCTCCCTTGTTAATGAGGTCCTAAATGAGATTCTTTAGTTTGAAACAATTAGGAGTTGTTTGTCCTTTCACTCTATGATACTCATAGAAATTTGTATCTTTCCACCATGCGGGTTTGACTTGAGGTTTGTATTGTCAAAGTTTTGGGAGTGTTACTAGACTAGACCAATTTTTGAAGTGTCAACTCAATAGGCTCTCCCAAATGAGTATATTTCTATTGTGGGGTATTATTTTTCCTAAGAGGACCCCTTTGGTAATTTTATTGAACAATCACTGATGTTTGAGCATTAGCCGAACTATAGATCAAATGCATTGAATGCTTGAAAATTGTGAGTTGTTCGTATGGTTAAATGTGTAATTTGTCAAATCGAATGCATTGTTTGGTTGATCATATGCATCAAATTCCCAATCAATTGCACTGTTTGAGTTTGTAACTTCTTAAAACATAAAAATCTCACAAAAATCGTTTAAATAAATAGGATGCAGGTCCCACTGGGCATGCCAAAATGTGGATCATAAAAATGATTGCAAATAATGAACAATAAATGTAAATAATAATCACAATCAATTCAATAACCTCAATGAAACATAAGAAAATCGAATAATCAAAACAAAACAAACCTGCATGATAACCTTGCTTAGCTCCATCGCTCTTCAATTGCACCTTGAAGAATGATGTGTATGGTTGCTCTCATAGTTTTAGCACAAAAACACTTAAATGATATGCATATAGATTTATTGCAAAAAGAGAGAGATAATAGATGAATGATGGTTATATTTTTAGATTTCATGTGATATCGATCAACGGTTGAGATCGAACAAAAGACTTAACAAATCAAAGGGTGAGAATGCTTGAGAGGAATTGATGAGGATTTAACTGATTGCATGATTTGAGCTAACCGACTATATGGATTAGTTAAGAGAATTGATTGATGAGATAAGCATGAGTGATTGTTAGTCAAAATGAATAGATTGGATAGAAGATTGAATTGATTGGAGAGTGAACTCAAAGTGAGTGGAAGTTGACTGATGAGATGGAAAAACATAGACAATTAATAAAATAATTAAATTAATTAATTATTTATTATATGTGCAGTTATAACAAGATAATGTTGAGAAGAATAATTCATTTAATTAAATAATTATAAATTTAATTATTCACTTATTTAATAAATTAATTAAATAATTAATTAATAAAAGAAAATGATAAAATAGATGATTTAATTAAATAATTCAAAAATATTTAATCAATCAAAAGAAAATTCAAATTAAATAGTTAAATAAGAAATAG
Organism: Sequoia sempervirens; assembly: GCA_007258455.2. Taxonomy (NCBI): domain Eukaryota; kingdom Viridiplantae; phylum Streptophyta; class Pinopsida; order Cupressales; family Cupressaceae; genus Sequoia; species Sequoia sempervirens. Next base: position 24,875,643 of record VDFB02358134.1, on the reverse strand, counting down.
TTATTTAATTATCGAAAGATGAAATCAAAAGATCGATTGATAAAAAATCATGATAAAAATTAATGATCTTTTGAAAGAAAAGAGTTAGTGAAATTTAGATGTCTACAAGGATTTCAATTGATAGAGCAACTAAATTGACAATTACTATGCTGCAACATTCTCTCTCCCCTTCCTTCAAAAGGACAATGTCTACACAGCTTACAAAACGGTCATTTGACCGTATTTATTAATTAATTAAAAATAAAGAATGCACTGTATTTTTATTTTTAATTAATTAATAAACACGGTCAGTTTTGTATGCTGCATAGACAATTCCCTCTAAAGGATGCCCATTCACTCCTCCGTCCTCTCCACTAGATGGCGACACCTCTGGACGCATATTCCCTGTCTCCATTTCTCTCACAACTCTTTTCAATCACTGAAACATCCAGATATATTAGGTTCTATTTTGGGCATTCATTGAGCAGAGTTAATGTTGAGAATATTTCAGAATGGATTGACTGTGCAACTGCTACAAGATTTAAACTTGTGGGGCTTGTCATCCAGTTTAGCAGAATGGAAATTCATGTACCACCTTCTCTCTTTGAAGGTTTTACATTTACAGAAATACCCGCTTACTTTGGGGATTTCTTGTCCCTTAAAACATGTTCTCATTCTCGTATTGCAAATTTGACTGATGACAAGCTTCAACAGCTCATAGCATTATGTCCGCATCTTCAAAAATTGGTGCTAGAAGGCTGTGATCAGTAAAACAATATAAGAATCAGGGCTCCAGTTCTCGATATCTTGAACTTGACAGTTTGCAACTGGGTAGAATCATTGACAGCAGACTATCCTCGACTGGTCAAGCTCGAAGTGGAGGATTGTGACAGGCTATCTAAATTGCAGCTGAATTTTTGTGTTTCTACAAGATCTAAATGCTTAAGATTTTCGGCCATTTGAAGGAGTTTCTACTGTGAAATCATTAAAAACATTATCTTTTATCGCATGCCCGGAGTTTTCAAACCTCCGTTTTCTTACCCTCCTTGGCAGTTTTCCTGACCTTGAAGAACTGAAATTAACAGCCATCTTCTTTCAGGTTAGTAATTTGTTTTCTCTTTAAGTTATGGATATTTTGGTTTTATATAAATAACCTGCATATTTTCTTAAAATCTGAGGACATGACAGTAGGCAAGATGGTAGTACCAAGGCAAGATGTGGCAGTGCAAAAGTTGTTAGCTCACACAACGTTTCCAAATCTGAATAAGGTATACAAAGAAGTATAACCAGAGATGAGTCAAAATGAAATAGCCCTCCTGGCTTTCCTTCTCGCAAATACTCCATCCTTGAAAGTTATGAGTGTCATCCTACCTCACTGCCCCAAAAATATTCACAACCGGATGTTCATAGGTCAAGTCTGTATTTAGATAGGATGTCTCTAGGAGCAGAGATAAGAATATTAAGTAACAGAAAACTATTTGATGCAATTTGTATGGACATGCCTTTTTCTGCCTTGTCGAGGAGACAGATTAGAAGAAAGAAGAAACTAACATGCCTTTTGTATTTATAGGTTATAAACAACCCACATAAAATACATGAAGGTTACATGGGTGATGCACTTTCATGATAAACAACTACATCAAACAACAATATATAGTTCTTAGTGAATTCAAGCTCAAGAGGTTACTCTGGCATGAAGTCTACAAGACGCACGAAGTTATCTTCTGATTTAGGATCGGAAGTTAAAACAGGAAGAATGATCAAGAAGGAATCCTGCTTCAATAATTCAGTGGGGAGGGCAGCTGTTAGTGTTAAGAGCTCTTTCGAGCGCCATGGCTTCAAGCTGCCCAACTAGCTCGGTGTTTGCCGGTTTCTTTGGTTTACTCTAAACTCTTAGTTTTGCGACTATAGCTGTTGGTTTACAGCCTTAGTGCTGTTGGTGCATGTAGTTGTTTCATTACTGTTTGTGGGCCTTCATCATCGTATCTTTATTCATTTTTGTAAAAGGAGTTCGAAGTTTGAACCCTTTCAAAAACCCTCCTTTATTCTTAATTAAAAAATAAAAATTAGTGTGCCAAATTTTTCCAATAGGTTTCAATCTCCGCTTTGCTCTTCAGTGCTTTGTATTGTTTAGAATTATGCAGAAGGTTATAATATTAAACTTGTTTTTGAGAAATGCATGTCATGTGAGTTCAAGGATAAATAATTTACCTGAACGTTACATTGTACAGAGGAGGTCTCTTTCTGAAAAATGAACACAGATAACAAATGTGTCTACCCCAAAAGGAATTGACTCAACATTTTTTTTATGATACTTCTAGATTTATCTGTGATATCCAATGCCAACTCTTGCCTGAACCTACCAAATTCTCCTATTCTGAGCAGGGATGAGTTCTACTGCCTCACATTATTACACTGTTTTCTCATCCAGTATCCCAATTTGGTCTGTTTCGAGAGGAACAGGTGGTGCTTGAAAGTTGAGATTTGTGGGTACGCTGACCTGCATGCTGCAACTTTTTTGTACTGAAGATGATGTCTTCTTATTGTTATCTCTTGGGAATCGGGAGGGACATTTTTTTCTTGGGTTTTAGTTTGTTATGTCTGGGATTCACGTTCACACAAGCACTGCTTAATGGTACCACCCACATTCAGGTACTTACAACGTGAGTGGTGCCAGGAAGGCCTAAATTTAATGGCTGTATGCTCGTGCTTACGCATTTTTGTAGGAAGATTGTATGCCAAGGGCAACTTTTAATGGATAACTGTCACCAAAATTTTGCTTGACAGGCAGGGTTGACCCTTAAATTTAAGCCCTGGGCAGTAAGGTTGTTTCTCCCATTCTCTATCACTATCACTAAGCTTGCCTTTACTCACCAGCAGTGCTGTCTTGTGAACATCATGTGCTATAAAGTGGTGGCAGAGCTAGGGGTGAATAAGGGGGTAAGCATGTATTTTTCCATGAAGCAGCAGGGGGCACTGGACAATGACTGTGAGAGTGAGAAGCTGATTGTTGCAGAACGCTTGGGATTCCAATGGAGAATATACCTATGCTCTAGGGTGGGTAAGCAAACATGTGCTTCCTGCATGTTTTCTCCACTGCAAATAATTTGTTGTTGATTCGAAATGGACACTTTATTTAAAAATTAAATTGTTCAATGGTTAAAACGCTCAATAATAATTTCATAATTATAACTACAATCTTATTCATTCCCCTTCAACTAGCCATCAGTAAAGCCCAACAAGCGATATATATGTATGCATCTACTTGCTGGTTTGTGTATTGGTATTTGATTGTATTTTCTTAATTTACAAAAAAAAATCAATTTCTCATTATCGAGACTTAAATATAGTAATCTGAGTCCTTTTTTGCAAAGAGTGGTACGGTGAACTTTTTAACAGCAATTGGACAGGCATCTAATTTCTGGTTTCAATGGGTAAATATGTAGGTGTATACAAAATGACCATTTTTTTTAAACAAATATAGACTAAGGGATAAGGGGCAATTCAGAATGTGTTAATGGAATTCAATTTTTAACCTTGTTGACTGCCAATATATGTAAGCTGATATTTGTAGTGTATATCTATTTTTAACTAATTGGGAGTTGTCCTACCTTACAAGTCTTTGTAGGCGTGCCCATTGCAACTTAGAGTGTGTCTGCCAATTTAATTTAATTTTTGTATTAATGTCCATGGAAGACCAAAATTGATCTATGGAACTAAAAGTTATATGTAAAATATCAACTGCAGTTTAAAGTAGATTCTTTTTTTTCTTCAATTCTGCAAATTGAAAGCAGGGGACAGGGGTTCATAGTGGAGCACCTTAACTTCGTGTTTCTCAAAATCCTACATGAAATTTCAAATCAGTCCCAATTTTGTACTGTAGTTTATTTGACAATTCATCTACTTAAAAAAATTAATTTTAGGGTCAGATCATCAAATATGATGCCACATCACCATGCTTTTTGTTAAGGTATTAAAAAAGGTTAAAAAAAAAGTGAGACTGATAGTGGTGCACTAAGTCATGTTTTATTGGTGTGTCGATGTGGCATCACATGATTTGTCAGTTTGTGTACTTTATGGATAAAAAGTGTTCTGCAATTGGATATTAAGATGCTCCACTATGAGACCCGCTGAGGACTACTTCTATCCCCACTATTGAAGCCCACTCCACTATAGGCCCCTCTCCCCTATACAAGCAATTCACGTTGACAGTCATTTAATTACTGAAATTATCCTGAACAGAAGTTACAAAGACAGTCTATCTCAAAATACCATTGGCGTATTTTTTTGATCTCTGTTGTGTAAGTAATCTTCAGTTTATCTATTTTTTAATATGGATAATGACCATATTGCATTAAGATATCAACATCTCTATCTTTCAGTGGACTTTAACGGAAGTTTCTATAATAATTCCCTTAATTACTACCTAATTTTTTGGGGACATTCCTAACAGCCTAATCAGAAATTTTGTGCATTTGCAGCTCTATAAACAGCAGCATGGAGTGGGTTAGTAACTCATAGCCACACATGCAACCGACAAGATGGATTCTTGGTTAAACAATTACATAATCCATCTGTACTACTAATTTCAGGCCTAATATCTTCACAATAGGGCAGAAAGTTAATTAAAGTAGTAGGATCTGGCTGGATCATAAATTTCCCATTTGGACCATAAGGAACCATAATTTATAGAAATTCTTGCTGCAAATAAAATCCCTAAAGATAGTAGTATGCTCAATAAACATTTACAACCATGTTCGGCTAATGTAAGATAATTACCAATTAAAGGAAATCACCTTTGTTGAGACATGGAAATTCCTTTGCCTTCTGCATTGTTTAGAGTTTGAGACTAGGGTCCAATATGATCCACCCCATTCTAGCTACCCCTTGCAAGTAGATTTTATCATTTATTGAGAGAGGGGTTATTAATACCAATCATTCAATGAACATGGTAGGTATCTACTAACAACTAACCCTTACTAAGATATCCCTCCCTTGGTTGGAACACAATCACACAAGAAAAGAGACACGAAAGTTTTCATATAGGGGATAGCTCAATCCCTTATTCATTTTTATTCATCTCTTGTTATGAAAATTTCCCATAGTTCATAGAATCACTAAGCGGTTAAAAATGACATCCATTGCCTACATGCCATTGGCTTCATGGCATGCATGCTACTGGGAAAAGTCATTGAAGCCTCAGATAACTCTTGGAATTCATCGCTTGCATACTTGGGTGATAGCCGACTAACTCTAAGATACAGTCAAATCACTCTACTTGCAGAGCAAGCTTCCTAATTGTTGACAAGCTAGAGCAATGATAAGCTTATCTTTAGATGATTCATAGGATTTATTGTTTTGGTGATCACCTCAAAAGGAGAGGAACAAACTACATTTTAGGGGGTATACAACCCTCCACCTATGCCCTTGTAGAGTCAATTACTCCAATTATCATGTATTGTCATAGAAGATGGCTCTTGTATTTGACTTGGTTATGCAAGTGGAAAAAGTTCTCTTTTAATGAAATAAGAAAAACCAAAGTCCTATGGCTTGCTTCATCTAGGACTATCCTATTACTTACAAGGACCAATATAACAATAGGGACATGATAGTCATTTTAATCATCAGGTCCATCCTTTTGCATGGTACATAGGCTTGTGGAAGGATATCCTATATAGACCATGGTAGAGGATAGCATAATCATATAGCTTGCAATTGGGCCTTGAACAAAAGATCTTGAAACTTAAACTAGCATGGTATTATCTAATTAGAGTGAAAACTTGATAAGGTTTAGTCTTTCATCTAATTATAATGATAGGTAGTTTGTAATAGCCAATAATGATGGAACATACTTATCAATGTGGTCTAAATCTGAGTATAAGATAGACTTTCTACTACTTCACCCTCTAGGACAACCGTTATCCCTCCAACACTAAGATAAATATACATATACGTTTTACATCAGCCCAATGCATTATGGTTATTCATAAACAAAATAATTGATACTAAGAAGGATGTGTTACTAAGGTTATCCATTCACCCCTTCCCTTACCGAGGTTTGTGAATGAGGACCATTGTTACTTAGCAATAAAAGTAGGATAGTATTAATGGGAAGATGTAGCCAATATCTACATTTGCAAAATTAAAATCCAAGGATCTAACTCGTATGACTAACACTTCTAGTCGACCAACAAAAATAATGGATTGTTATATAGGAAGCAACCTAAAATCTCGACTATAGAACTAGAGCAAAGAAAAATACATATGAGGAATGCAACATAAGGCTAGAAATGCATTGAAAAATGAGTAAAATCATTTATGGATAGTCTCACACAACTTTTTATAGCAACACTCTTGAATATAAACCTCATTAATAACCATTACACTATAAACTTTTAATATAGCCATAAAAACCAAAAAGGAAACTTGGTATGTTGGCATCTAACTCATTTTAGCTAACAATACTACCTTAAACTTAGCCATAGCCATGATTGGCAAACCAAAACCATTTGGAATGATTGAGCAACAATAAAAAGGGATAAATTTTCAAGTATGGTATCTAGGGTCAATATCATCACAAAAACAATCCTTTAAATTGGATATAGACCCTTTTAGGCAAATTAACTAAGCCGAAATAAAGGAGCAACAAAAGAAAGAAGAAAACCTATTGTATTGGCATCCCCAAACTTAGTCTTGGCACCTAGGAAATGGATTTTAGATGATATGCAAAGCAACGACTCTAATCCTCACACCTCCCTTCCTAAGCTCCCAAAATAATGCTAAAACATATTCAAGAATCCCAATTATTTCCTCCTCATATCCTCCTCTAGTGCTCCAATCGATTTTCCTCCATTCCTAGGTTGGATGGTCTATTTGTAGAGATATACAACCATGATAAATGCAAAGTAATGGTCTACTATTGGAAGCCACGTTGTTGGTTTCTTAGGCCATTAATTTTGGCTACTTCCCTTCACCTTAGCTTGTAGTCTTCTTAATTCCCTCGCCCTTTACAACCCTAAATTTTCCTTTTTTATGTGATCTTCAATGGGTTGGTGGATAGGTAGGGTAAGTTATATAGGCTTATTTAATAATTATTTTTTCTTCTTTCATATTTAAATTTAACAATATATTATAATACATTTTATTTATTCAACTCAATATTAATTATTATCTAAGGTTAATTGAGGAATTTATTTGGAGATCATCGGGACCATGATGAGACACATTCATAAGCAAATATGTAATTGTGTCCCTAGTGCTTGGCATAAATATTCAAACAAGGCATATGGACCCCATTGATCAACAAATGAACCACATTAAATATTCTAAATATATACCAAGTACTACTTTAGACGAACCTATGGTTAAGACATGACATTTACTCAAAGGGCTTTGACACTAAGTTGTCATTAGGATACTTCTCTCTCTATAGAACCACATAACCCACTTCACCTTGCACCTTGACACCTACATATTAGACAACATTCCCCACGCAATTCACAAGATAGGGGTTAGTCCATGTTAGTTGAAAATATAATCAAATAATTTTAATTTAACATATGACATGAGCTAATATCCAAATTCATCAATAATAATCCTTAATGGTTTATATATTCACACACATACTCACTAAGTCAAATAAAATATCATAATTACAAGATCCTATCTTTAGTTCAAATTACAATGGGGCTAGAGGGTCTTAGAGATTGATTCTTATGAACATATGACATCCTCCCTTAAGATTAAGCCTATATATTAATTTATGTCTATTTTTTGAGAAAACATATAGTATGTATACAAGATATATGTATAGAGCTCAATGATTGGACTTGCAATTCAAGTTATATAAGAACATATGTCATTTTCATACCATTATTTCAATTGTAAGCTTTGTAGAGAATTATACACCAAAAATAAAAAAATAAAGTTCAATCACATTACTATAACTTCATTTAGGTTCCATATTAGTGTATATAGCATCCATTCATACACTTAATAGTATAAAGGAAGATACAAATATCTTAAGGGGTATTATTTTTATATTAGTGATGATTGCATACATTCTACAAAGTTTGTGCAAAGTTGTTTTTAGATGTTCTATGGTAATTTGAGTAATAAGAACATCATATTTGGTTAGCATATCATATGGTCAAATAATTGTATATCACAATTCAAGAACTTACATATGCTTGATCAATTAAGTAAGATGCATAAAATTAATAGTGTTCAATATATATGAAATTTCTTCAATGTCATGCATGGAAAAGGGAGCATGATGTTGCAAGAGCATATATTAAGAGAACTTTAGTATGAGGGGTAAGTGCGTAGAAATGAGATAAAAAGAGGTCACTTTTTTCTTGAAATTAGCTAAATTTTAACTTGAATGAATAATTTGAGATGTATGCACTCAAACTTTGCAGATACAACAAGAACAAGAATTACAATACTCTGAATTTAGTTTCTAAATTACTAAAGTTTTTAAAAAATAGTTAAAATTAAGAGGATGAAATCTTGTGCACACATAAAAGTGTATGTTTTTTTTTCTATAGTGATTTTTTGAAGTAGACACATCGTAAAAACTGCATCACTAAGCATGCATGCCACATAACTTACACAAAAATAATTGATGCTTTTTTTAATCTGTAAAAAATGAAGCATAGAATAATTCTATTTTTTTAAATTTTTTGATAAATGGATCATTTAGTTATAAAAAAGAAAATATGTATTTGAGAAATGTAGAAACATTAGTAAAAGAAGTTAAAAATAAATATGTTGATGTATTTCAAATAAAAAAATTATTTGATTGAAAAACTAAGAAGACACAACATTTTGGTTGTAATATTTTATTAAATGTCATTATACAATGTGTAAACTTGATGACATGGAAGTTGAAAAACTCTATTGAAGGTCAAAATTTTTGAAATGGAGGAAAATTAATAGTTGGAGCCTTTAGGATTGTTGCCCAAACCTATTCCAAAGCAAAATGTGTGGGAAAAGAAATTGTTTACAAAATGCACGAGTGCTTACATAACACACCCATGTTATGAAATGCAAGTGCATTTTATAGAAGGCTAAAAGGCTTTAAAATGGGCAAAAGAACATGACACTTGCAATAAAAAATCCACTGCAAGTGCACATGCTTTTTGTGTGCCATTATGTGAAATTCTATGAGATTACTTATTTTAAATGAGTTGAAATGATTGAAATGTAGTGAAATCAACAATTCTCTGATTATTGCATGTATTTTGTTTGTTTAATACTTTTGGTTAATTTTGGTGACTATTGAGAAAATTTTGACAATTTGTTAATTGATGTAAGTAATAATCATTTATTTGTATTTTAAGAGTGTATTTGTGATCAATTTTTATTTGTAATTAAAATATTAGTTAACATATATTGACAATTTTGTTTATTTATGAACAATTGACAATTACCATGGGAAGGAATAAGTGGGGAACACACAAGAAAATTGAAGTGCAGAAACAAAAAAAAGGGAGTGTGTGAAAAGACTTTGTCAAATGAGAAAAGTTGGAGGACAAGGTACACCATCAATACCAATTGATATGAATGTAGAAACAAGTCCCAAAACAATGATTGAAACAAGAAATGATGAACCAATAACACATGTCAATAAAAACACATCTTAATATTATTTTTAAAAGACCAAAGTATCTAATTGAAATTGACAAAAATACTATGAAACTAATGCCTAATAAAATTTTAGAACACACTTGTAGAAGAATTACCAATAAATATTGTTTTGTTTTTTGAAAGCTTGACTGAAAAAAGAAGGTGCCAATTGTTTTTTAAAATGTTAATATTTTTTACTTTTAGAGACATTGAAGATCCTCGATTTGAGATCATCCAATAACAATGGTGAAAAAAATATTGTAAGAAATATAACTAGTGTGTGCAATCAACCGGTTCAACATCATGCACTAGAGATAGTTATGTTACTCAACATGTTTTTATATCAACAATAGCAAGCAATGAAACTAAAAATCTTATTTGATTAGCAAAACAAATAGATCACTAAAGATAAGTAGAAAAACACTATTGAAGGCCATTCAAAGACATAAAATAATTGATGATCCCAATAATAATGTTTTATGGACATTCTCAAGTAGAATCCCATGCAAAGACAAGGTTGCTATTGATGTCCTAAGAGCATTAATTAAACAATTTTAAAAAGGTAACACAATAGTTCACCCAATCAAAGAGATATTGTAAGAAGGATAATTGGATCTTAAAATCATGAACCTCATTCTAAACATTTTTTTAGATATGACTAAACAAATAAGAACTAGTCAAAGGTATTTTGAAATGGAAAAACCTTTTTATGTTAAAATAAATCATGCACACACTACTTGTTGGATACATATTAAATTTTCTATGCATTGTGATAATTATCATCATATATATGTTTTTGATAACGTAAACATGGGAAGGGCCTAGATCCATTATAGACAATCCATAAAGGTAGACAAAGCAAGTCTCACAAGAAATGAGATTGAAAAAAAGAGATAAAACAAAAAAAGCTCATTAGAAAAATCAACCAAAAACAATAGAGACAACAAAAGGCCAAAGGAAAACAAATACATATTTGCAAGAAGCTTAAGGCAATTGATGGCCTACCACTCATGACTCAAAAATTCCATTTTATCTTCAAAAGTAGCCTTCATATAATTGTTGATCTAGGCACTAATGTTGCCTATAGGAAGGTTAGTTTGAGAAATAGTTATACCTTTAGCATCCCACCTTTTAGCTCGAGTTCTGTTTGTTAGGTCTACTTGAGGAGAAAACTGAGGAGCATGGATTATATTTTTTGATTGTTTTTCTCTTCTCTTTTCTAACTCAAACTAAAACATGTGAAGAGTGGTAGCATAATTTTTCATATTTTCTTTACTAAAGGCAATGATTTCTTTCATATTGTTCTTGATGATTTATTGGTTGTTCTTGATGGAATCCACTTCTCTCTCCAGATATTTCTATTTATCAAATTTGTTATCCAAGTTTTTAACTTCATCCCAAATGTCTTCTTTCACCATTTCATTCTACTAGTCAAAGGACTCAAAGTGGGCAACCAATTCCAATTTTTGGATTTTATTTTTGGTTGTATGTCATTGAACCAACTACCATTTGAGGATCTCATTTTGAATATTTATATCCATAAGTAGGGTATTTGACCTTTTCCTCTAATCTAAGGTAGGAGCTATAGTGGGGGTTCCATTTATTGAACTATTTGAGGGGGAATCCATGTGAGGGGTTAGAAGTGAGCCTCTAGATTGATGTGGGTAGTGCAAGGCCCAACGAACATGGGAGATTTAGCTTTGAACAGGTTGGAGAGAGCAAGGAGTTAAAAAATGCAAAGGAATTCTCAGGTTGAGGAGAGTCAAAAAGGGGAGGGATAAGGGCTAGAAAATAATTTACTGTTGCCTTTAAAACTAGAGTTGAAGGATTTTGGAATGACAAAGCCCAATTTAGGAGAATTATAGATGATATCATTTTCAATTATGAAAGAATTAGGATCACTAGTCAGGATATTGGGGAAGGAGACCTTCTTCTTCTTGTTACTAGGAGGAGAAGGGTCTTTAGCAGTAGAGGACTCAAATCCAGCCAGAAGGGGAGGAAGAATTAACTTTCGGGTAGGGCTTATTATTTTTGAGTTTCTTTGCAATGGGGTCCTCAATGTAATGGTGAGTAAAAGGAGAAGGGTTATAGGCACGTGGGAAAATAGGGGCAATTGTGGTTTAGGCAAGGTGGAACCAATACAAGAAATAGATAAGCCCCTGATCTAGGGGCAAGTCCTTTTCACCCAAAAACACCTTTTGATTAGAATGCTCTAGGGATGGAAAAGTCAAAAAGAAAACTTATTAAAAATATTATTCCTACGGTGATTAATCATGGGGAAAATGTAAGAGTGAAACCTTTTTCCCTCTAGATTAATATAGCAAATATGAGATTCCAGACATTGAGGAGATCTTCCCTATTGAAACCATTTTGTTGTCAGTTAATTTTTTCTCCTTTCTTTATAAATTTTTTATAGCTTCTTAATAGTTACCCTTAACCTTTTTGGGGATTTGAATGCCATATGAATCCTCATAATAAAATTAGTCAACTCCTTAGATAAATTAAAATATATGCCACACATAAACAATCCCCACCTTCCAAGAGCTAAAAAATTTATAGGAAATGATTGTGTCGAAGCTATTCATGGCCTCAAAGTATGAAGATATATTACCTCTCTGTAGGATTCCCTATACCTCCATGTAATTCTTGATGTTCTCACAGCTGGAAGGTTCAATTTGAAGCATATCTCCACCCATGGTAAGGTTGAGAGGAAGCCTAAAATTAAAGGTAATGAGAAGGATAACAAAGTCTCTAGGAATGATAATTCTACAGTCCAAAGTAAGAAGGAAGAGAAAGGGAATGGGAAAAAATATTTGTTCTCTCCACATAACCATTATTATGAGAATTCTAGATAGTTTTGTTGCTTGTGTCATGAAGTCCTTTCAAGATGTCCATATGTAGGAAATTAATTATCATTTGGTGCCTCATTTTTCACTTGCTCGAGCCAATGTTATTTGGGAGAAAATTCATATAATTCCAAATTAAGATCCCTTCAAGATCCCTTCAATTAAAGTACCAAATTTGGATAAGGAGTTTGTTGAACTATTCCCTTCCATATAGGTATGTTGGAATTTGGTTTCATCAAAGCTAACCAAATTTATTTTATCTCTTGTGTTATATCTTGATAAGGCCAACTGGGGTTAACTTTACAACATATCATATAACCTATGTTTTTGGAGTATCCTTCTATACTTAATTTTCCGATGCCTTTATTCTTAGCCAACAAAATACCTTGAAGAGGCGTAGCTGCTTCCACAAAGTTACAAGATTGAAAGCCCAAATTATTAGCATAGGATCCTATCACCTAGCCCTATCATCCCTTATTAAACCATCCCCACCCACATGACTTAGGTTACCATTTGTATAGAAATTGAAATTGAGTTTATGCCATCCAATACCTGAAGGCCCAAGTAATAGTTTTGAGGGAAATTAGCCTTGAGAGGTAAACTTTAGCCAAAATATCATAAACCTTCCATCTTATAGCTATCTTCACTTTGATATCTGATGGATTAAATTTTGGTTTTTAGAGATCAACCACTCATACATTTTCGTCAATACTATGAATAATTAAGTTAGCAATCAACTCCCAATGTTTTCATTGATTCCTATTTTTTATTATTATTTCCTTCTTTACATAGGCCCCAATCGATATGGAAAAGAGTTTGTCACCATAATTCCCTTATCAAAGGATGACCAAATGGAAATTTCCAATTGTTAGTAATAATTGTAATATTTTCTTTCCAAACTCATGAGATATAAAAAATATGAAGGATTTTTTCTAACTCCCTAGGCATAAGTATAGTGAATCTAAATACGATCAATACTCTCTTCTTCTTCACATAGTGAACATTTATTTTCCATATAAAAACCTCTCTCTTGAAGGTTTTCAATAGCAAGAATTTTTTTGACAAATTATCCACCAAATTTTTTTTTTTAGGAATAGTTTTATGCACCCATATATTCTTCCATTTGAAGATGTCATTTTGAGAAGTATAAAGAAAGTTGTCTCTAGATTCGATAGTATAACTTTTTGAGTGATTAGTACAAAATATAAATTTATTTTAAAGGGATATTCTATAGAACCCATGATTAGTTATATGATGTTTAACAACTCTGAAGCAGTTGTATTGATAGGAAAATCAAACCATCTTGGAGAAATATTCCTATTGGATTGGTAGCCTTCCATTCTCTAGTAATCTTTAACAAAGATGCCTCGTCATGTTTCCAAATATTCTTGAATAGCAGAGAAGATAGGGTGATACTCCAAAGGTAATGTGGACATTCAGGGGTCTTCCCAAAAACCTAACAAGTTATCCTTTATCCACTTGCCACTTTAAGCCCATAGAAAAGTGGTTTTAGTCTTGACAATGTTCTCGATTTAGAGCCAGGTGGGAGGTGCTGAGTTTGAAAAAATCCCCTTTCTCCCATTTAAGTACTTAGCTTTCATGATATTAGTCCATTCACTATCGGACTGGAGAAGTCTCCATCCAATCTTAGCAAATAGAGCCTTATTCATCGTATTAATATATCTAAAGCCCATATTTATCTTTAGGAGTAAGAACGCTATCCCAAGAAATAAGAGAAAATATCTATTTTTGTTTAATGCTAGACCAAAGAAATTGTCTTTGATTTTTTTAAATTTCTTAGTCATATTTATAGGGATTATAAATAATGAAAGAAGATAAATCGAGGTACTCCGGGAGGCTTTTAGTAATTAAAGTTTTATAGCATGACTTAAAAGGACACCTTTCTAGGTATCAAGTTTCTTTTGGATCCTTTTAATGAGATTATTCCAAGTAGAGCTATGTCCTTGAGTGAGGGGAATACCCAAATAAGTGGTAGGAATTGCTGTATCTTGTAGTTGAGGAATACACTATTTTGTATTGGAATATTCGGGGGTGTTGAGAAATAAGATGCCACTATTATCAAAGTTTTTTATTTGACTAGAAATATAGGAAAAGTCATTAAGAGTTATTTTCCATTCATTATCTTGAACCATAATGGCTTCTAGAAGAAGAATTTTATCATCTACTAATTGTTGATGATAACATGGGTAGAGGGGGGAAGTAGACCTAAATCCTTTTAATTTACCTTCATTGATGATTTTTTCAATGTTCCTACCCATAAGCTCATCTAAGAGGATGAATAAGTAAGGGGAGAGTGGGTCTCCTTCTATCAACCCTCTCTAAGATTTTAAATGGCCTTGAACACTACCATTTAGTAGAATAGAGAAAGTAGGGGTGGATAAATAATTTTCCAAAATCTTGAGAAATTTGTTCTAAAAGACAAATTTGGATAAGAATCTAGAGAGAAACTACTAGGAAGCCTTATCATAGGATTTAGAGATATCTATATTTAGTACCATACCTTCCTTATTACTTTTCTCCATAAAGTGGAGAGTTTCATGAAATATTATGATAGCATCAGTTATTTTCCTTCTTGGAACAAACCCATTTTGGTTTGAGTGTATGATTTTCTCCAAAAAGGTTGGATTATCAAGATCAATAGCTTAGAGGAAATATTATATAAGGTGTTACACAAGATTATAGGCCTAAACCTAATCATTTTATTGTCTCCAACTATTTTGGGGACAAGCACAGTAAGAGTATTGTTCAACTCTTTCAATTTTTCTCCTAAGCTAAGGAATTCTTTGGTTGCTTGGGTAGCATCTTTGCCAATAATATCCCTATAAATTTGAAAAAAGGTTGGAAGAAAGCCATCATACCCTAGGGCTTTATAGAGGTCCATAGAAAAGACAAACCCTTTAACATCTTCTTTAGAAAAAATTCTCTATTCCAACAAGGTCTTGAGTAGAAATAGAATTGGGAATGACTTGAATAATTTGATTAAAAATTATCTTTGTCCTCAATGAAATGCAAGATAGGATTTAGAAGATCTTTATAGAATTTGACATCTTCTTCTTGAATTTTATCTTCTTTAGTAATAATAGTCTCATTATCAAGGAGTAATTCTAAAATCCTATTCAGTTTTCTATGTTTAAGGGTTGTCTAGTGGAAAAACTTAGTGTTCTTATCACCTTCTTCAAGCCATTGAATTTTCAATTTCCATTTCCAAAAAATATCCTCTTTCTCAATAATATTGTGAAGCTTATTAAGTATAATCTTCTATTTTGAACACAAACCTTGAGAAGCACCAACAAAATCCATCTACTCTTGGACCAGCTTTAATTGTTCTCTAGCCTCTCATTTTTGAAAAAAAGTGTTACCAAAGGAATTTTTGTTCTAAATCTTAATATTTTTCTTGATAATCCTTAACTTCTAAGAAAAAATTAACATGGAAGAGCCTTCTGTTTCCACATCCCACCATTTTTAAATAAGGGATTTCAAATTTTGGTGACAAAATCACATCACTTCAAACCTAAAAGGAAAGTAGGTTTTCATGATAGTAGTCTTCTAATTTAGCATCATCAGGGTACGGTCATACCCTAATCTAAGAAGGGTGGAGAGTATACATTTTTCAATGATTTCCCAATAGTTAGTAATTATAAACCTATCCAACTTGACTTGTATGAGGTTATCCCTTGCTCTTTCATTTCATCAAGTAAATTAAAAACTCTTTAGCTCAATATCAATGATGCCCCCTTTATGAAGAAAATCATCTAAATCATGCTATAATTGTAATTAGAATAACCTCCTATTTTATTAGAAGAGTATAAAGGAGCGTTGAAATATCTTGCTAACATCCATTTGTGATTGGAAAAATATTGTTTGCAACTTAGGAGAATATCCCAAGTATTACAACATTGAGCACTATTATTAGGCACATAGATATTGAACAAGATCCATTCAAGTTGATTATTTATTCTTTTAAACAATATATTGTGTTCAAAAGTAATTGTTATGAGAAAGGAGAATTATCTTCTAAATCATTTGTTTTCCATATTGTGGGTAGACCACCAATTGCACCTTCAATGTCCACAACAAAAAAATGAACAAAATATCAAATGTTCTTACTAGCTTTCCCAAAGGCTTTCAAACTCATCTTGGTTTCTTAGATAAGGAAAATATCTTGTCTAATTTCCTTAATAATGGGTTTTAAGAAAATTTTCTTGTGGAGACTATTTAACCCCCTTATATTCCATGATATAATGATCATTTTTTTATTCCTTATGAAGCCAATCTTCTCTAGGGTACTCTACCTACCATTAGCCACTTCCTTTGCAACAACCTTTTTTATAGTCTCCTTAAAGGATTTCTTTCCTAATTTAGAATCCTTTCCGATATTCACTATCTTCTTGGTTCCTTTATATTTTTTTTATGAAGAATTGGGAGTAGTTACTCCTTTCAAATTAGATTTTTGTGAGTTGGGGGAACCAAAGGAAACACAAAAGAACAAACTACACTAGGGGTGGGACCAAAACCTTCAAATGAGGCTCACACAACCAAAGGGGTGGCATCCTCTTGAGTGATTTGCTTACCTTCCCCATGAGTTGGGTTTGAGATTTCAACTTCTTCAAAGGATGCAAACATAAGGATCCAATATCAATAGGGACATTAGAACCAAAATCCTAAGCAAAGATGAGTTTATTTTGCTTAGGAATATACTTAAGCTTATCCCACTCAAGTATATACTTAGGGTTAACTAGTTCACGTAACCCATCTTGGGGTTTGGGGAGTTCACCTTTTCAATTAAGAGATGAAAGGAGGGCATCATAAGAAGACCTATAAATATCCTCTAATGGTGCTTTATCCTTCTTTTCTAGATCATAGTTGTTCTTCTTGGACAAAGCTACTTTTGAGAAAACATTAACTATGTGGCTAGTGCATGGAAACTTTTGACAACACAAAGCTAAATATTCATTAACAATTTCCTAGTGCCATTTTCCAAACTTGGATTATAAGATGATGAAAGTGGGAAGGATTTTGTGGGGTTCCACATTCACATTGAATATGAAAAAATGAATATGATTTAATTCTTGGTAATATTATCAAGTGAAAGAAAATGGCCAAAATTATTGGACATCCAAGCTATGAATTTCTAATCCAAAAAATTCTATGGGGAGACCTGGAAGTCTCAACCACATGGAAAAATTGAAGAGGGAATCATAAGGATTAAAGCTAGGAACCACTTATAAAAAGCAATGATTTTATTTTAAAAAAACCAAGGGCCTTAAATAAGAATGTTAAGGCAATCCTCAACAATAGAAAATGAGAAGAAAAATATGCCTTTATGAAGGGTGGAAAAAATGACATCACCTTTTATCACACACTTAGCAAAGATCCACTTGTGAAGCATCTCCATGTTAGGACGTCTACCAAATAATTTTCCCACAAGAATATTGCCCATTTTCACAATGGCCCTATCCATATAGTCTGGTCTTTGATTTTAAGACACACACCTTCCTTAGAATGAACAATATCCACCCTATCATTGCAATTCTTTTCTTGATGGTAGTTGGAAAGGTCTTTCTAGTTGAGCCATCAAAGAAGGAAGGATTTTTTTTTATGTGAATAAACCAATTTTGAGGTAGAGGAGGACCCACTAGGTTGTCCTTTCTAAAGATTCAAAGGACAAAACCCACCCAAAGAACAAGAAGCTACTATCATTTTTCTTAGGGACCCTACACACAAGGACCATATCTTTCTTTCTTGTCACTTGTGATTCTCATTTTTTTTTTTTTTCACTCTAATGATGTTTCATAGGAATGAATGATACAAGTCCCACCTAAATTCAAGATATTTTATTTCAGGTGTCTTATGTGAAAGAGTGGATATACAATTTTTTATAAGAAGCCATGTATGAAAGGATCATCTATTAGTTGTGGTGGTTTTCAACATTTATAAAAATGTATACACTTTTAAAGAACACACACAATAAGAAAAAAAACTAGTTTTTTTTGGAAAATAAAAGTTAATAACATATAGAATAAAATATGACAAAGAGTTAAGAAGATGTGATTCGGTGAGAAAAAACATATTTGTAACTGAATTTATGAGAATATTTCAAGAGAAAATAGCCTAGGAGTATGCTATGTATACACACAAAGCTTGATGATGTACTAAAACCCCCACTTGCATATGATTAATACTAAACCTAATTTATTATATGTTTCCATAAATAGATGGTAGTTGTACTGCAAACAATAAATAATGTGATTGGGTGACCATATTATTTTATTTCTCCTTGATATTTGTTTCATTGTCACTGTTGTCAAGGTGATATGGACTCGTAAATTGGGAATATTAATTGAAGTTGTAAATGGAATTATTGTGCAATTAAATCTTATTTTAGCTATCAAGTTCATTGGATATATGATTGTTAATTACGATTGCATTGGTAATGTGCAGGAAAGAAGAGTGCCAGTATGAGAAGGGAAAACCATTGAGTAGATCGAAAGACATCTCCTTGTGATCAAGAATTTGATCTCCTTTCTAGGGCTTAGATATGAGTGAAGTTAATATGTTGGTAAGTTAAGATGGTGTGGGTTGTTATTAAAAGGATATTTGATTATGTGAATGTAAGTGGGTCTAAGGGTTGGGAACTCTTATCCAAGTGTGAAACTCGGATGAGATCTTAAATGGGCTTTTAAAGTGGGTTGTTGGTCAATTTCCTTGGTTGGGAAGCAAAAATAAACCTCCTAGGGTATTTACCATAGTGGTGGGGGCCAAGTGGGCACACAATAGTGTCCTATGTCCTCATATTAGAGAGTGATGAATTTTGATGGAAGATGGGGTGAAAAGATTGAGGGATTATCCAAATGCATGTTACCCTCTTGAATAAGAAAATACCCTCATTAATGAAAGGAGGTACACTCCACACCTCCCCATCCTAAAGGTTGCAAGTTGAAACTCCTATATATCTAGGAGAGGAAGGAAAAGGGAGGTGTTACCCACTTCTCCTTATGGAGAACTGAAGTTGAGATAGAAGAAAGGAGAGTGAGCAAGATGGCTTGGTTGGAGAGGAAAGAAGGGTAAAAGAGTTTAACCTCTCATCTAATGAAAGAGATAAGTTTTCTTCTCCCCATTCCTCATTGATTAATTGTTGTAAGAAGATAGTATTTTTGTAGGGGTTTTCATTGAGTATGGTGAGTGGAGAGCTTAAATGTTATGCTATTTTTTTTACTCTATTGTAAAATATTTAGAAAACTCCATTTATCATTTTGGGGTTAATAAAATTCTGGCTCGGGGGTATGGCTAGAGCCCACGAGGCTCCATGACGCCATTACGGTAGGGTGGAGAGCAAGCCTTATTCAGTTGTGTGTCAATCAATGTATTTCTTATAATTAGAGGTAATATGGAGGGCTATTGTCTAGTTGTAAGATGAAAGAAAATGAGAAAAAGAGCACTTGTCTTAGTTGTTGGTATGATATTTGCTTCATTTACAAGTTCATTTGCAATATGGAAAGTTTAGATAACGAAAATTGTATCTTGTGGCCCTAAGAGATGGATATATTTTATGAAGTTTACATTCAAGAAATGTAGGTAATAAAGGAGTATTTTCTTGGAAAGGAAGGAAATATTGCATTATTCTTTCTATGTTTTCTTTGTATTTGTAAAAGAAAGAGTATTCTCTGTGCTTGCACAATAAAGGATGTATCTAATTAAGTATTGTAATAAGGATAAATTGAGTATTTAAATTAAAACACCCATGATGAGGAATATAGGTATGCATGAATTTGTTTCCATGAGTAGTGTAAGAAATATGTAATTATCACTTGAAAAAAATTAGTTATTATAGTTCTTGTTACCTATTAAAAACTTCCATAATGTTAAGAAAGCTTGAAACCCTAATTAAAAAAAAATAAAAACATATGAATCATGTTATTCATCAATAATATGAATAAAACCTATTATATGAAGAATAAAGAATTAAGTGTATTTATAGATATTTTCATATATCTGAAAGACAAATTCTCTCAAATTTTGCTACATCCATAATATTACAAAATTTCAAATATAAATAAAAAATGCTTAATTTAAAAACGATTATACTGGGACTGCATAAATTATTATAACAAAGATATATATATATATAT
The DNA here is from genome assembly GCA_007258455.2 of Sequoia sempervirens. Classification (NCBI taxonomy): domain Eukaryota; kingdom Viridiplantae; phylum Streptophyta; class Pinopsida; order Cupressales; family Cupressaceae; genus Sequoia; species Sequoia sempervirens. The sequence continues at coordinate 24,855,038 of VDFB02358134.1, read as the reverse complement.
ATATATATATATATATATATATATATATATATATATAAACTAAAATAAAATAAAACAAATCAGAAAAGGTAGGGGAGGCTCGGGCCTCCCCATGCCCTGTTGCACGTTCCTCAACAAACAACTCCCATGTGTTTTTTTGTGTTGTTTCCATTACCAGACATTCTCATTGCTATATACTTGCATGGCTTAGGCTCTGCAAATGTATTTCTGTTGCCTTGTGAAGCTGCACACAAAAATGCACAATGAAACCCAGCTACAATTGGTATCCTTCACCAAACATCTCAATATAGATTGTGGCCAGGCGTAGTTACTAGAGGAATCAGAGTAAACATGAACTTTTTATTTGCTGAACAGAGATGTAAATAAAAACAGAATAAACAAACACAAAAGATAACAGAAAAAAAAAGTCAGTCCGCCAGCATGAAATCTGCATTCCATCTTAAGCTTGTAAAGAGAAAAAAAGAAGAGGAGTGTAAAGCTCCCTTGCATCCGGGCATGCCTCAGCTTGGTCAAAGAAACCCATAACCTGTGATTAAATAAATAAATAAATAAAGAAAGAGGACAAGCATTTTCATCCTTCAGTCGCACCTTACTTGCAACGCCTCACCATGCCTGCATTTAGACCTTAGGGTAAATGGGATTGACCGATAGTTCAAGCCTATGCCTAATAAATGTAGTTATTGCCTAGAAGATCATAACGCATTCGCCAATCACCATTATGGAAATAAATTCAATCCTTGAGATTACAGGTAATCAACAACCCCTACTCATGCCAATTACAAAGGCATTTATTCTCTCTGCTCAAGTGGTCGATTGAGTGTTTCTTGGGGAAGCATGAACTAATGCTCTAGAAGAGCCTATAATAAATGTAATCGATGCGATAGGTGAAGTCATTCTTTTATTTACTGCATTGAGGTGTGGTATCTGTGTAAATAATGATGAAGACAACTCAACATCCCTATTCTATGCAATCACTTAGATCAGTCTAGAATTATTCTAGCTCCCTTATTAGTTCCTGCTGGGAACTATAGCGGAGGCTTAAACAATAAACAATGATTAATGTATGCTGTGATGGCCAATTAGAATGTAGTTTTTTTAAAGACTTATGCAATATTTGGTAGTTGGGTCAGTGAAGATGCACGTTTTTTAGTTCAAATATCCAATAATTCTTTTTTGGTGCTCTCTGATTGGCCCTCTGTAGATTGTCAGAGGCTCTGTGGGCATTTCCAGGCAGTATACCGCGTAAATTTTGAAGTTGTTGCAGATTGTCACAGGTGAATGAGGCTGCGTTTTGCATGCAAGGGAGACATGGACAAGCATTCCGAGGGCAGTGGCATTTGTAAAACAGTCCACGCGTCTTTTCTATTCTCAAAATTTGATTAAGGGGACGATGACCGCATCATCGAGGTTTATGAAACATCTCATTCTTAGTCTCCCTTGCAGAGACTGGATCTCGACTCCTCCTCCCTATCCCTTTCTCCTGCACATGACGCGCTGCTCAAAATACATTCCAGAATGAACGACGAAGGGAATAGTAACAAAAACAACAATAATAACAATAATAACATTGCCCATCATACTAATAATAATGGAAACACAAATATGGATTTTGCCCAGAGATCAAACATTGCCAAGATGTGTTGCTTCTACTGAAGAAATTGTACGGGTCAACCTCTACATTATCTTTCTTCTTTGCTTTTTGGAGGCCATCCATCTCTAAATTTTTTGGCATTTTGAGATTTAGGGTTTTAATTGTGCTCTCTTTTGGGTTAATTTTGTTGTTTAATTCTGACCCTTGCATTTTTGTATTCTCCTTAAGGTCTTGGTCATAGCACCCTATATTGGTATAGTTGCCACTCACTCGACTTTCAGAATCTTTGGTACAGCTCCCAAAGAAATTTTCCTAGCCTTTGGTGGGGGACTGCTGTTCTTATTTGATGCTTCTCCTAGTTCAAAATGTTTAGGAAGGCTATTTTTTCCTTGCTTTTCTTCTATACAAAAAGGCATCGCAATGTCCACTGCCTCTTGATTGTTGACCTGACACATGTAAAATCATGACAAAAATATGTTACTGAAACAAAACTCTTAACATTTTAGATGCAAAATACACATACTCGGATGTTAGTAAAAGAGAAGGAAGATTCCTCATCACAGATTTGAATATAAGTACAAATACTAGCAAACAAATAAGAATGCAAAAGCCACTTGAAAATTCAAGCCTACCTTCTCCAAAAGTCCATCTGATGCTAATATCACAAATTCATAATCAGATGTAATGGGCAGCTTTCTGGTGTCTGGTTCAAATGATACCCATTATTTTAGGGGAAAATATCCTATGCTTCTAGATATAGCTAGGGTTCCCTATACTCTCTAGGTTCCATGACAAATATCCACATAGCCACCCTGATAGTAAATCCTTAAAAAAAAATCAGCAATCCTATCACTGAAAAAGGTAGGATACAAATCAATGCTGCAAATTGTGCTTAAAAATGGTTACCAGATTTTTAATCCTTTTCTTTTCTTTCTCTGTTCCTGGTTTATGATCCCAGCTAAGGGCTTCAGCATTTCCGTTTCTATTTAGTACTACACGGCAATCCCCAATATTACCAACAACTAAATAACCATCCTTGATCAAAGCAGTTACACAACATGACCCACTGCCTACACCTTGCTTCAATTCAAAGCAGGTCAATAGTCATATCTTACAAAACAAAAAATGCAAAACCCAGACTCAATTCAAAAGAAGAAGAAACTTTCATTCCAATATTCTTAGATAACCTTATATGTCTCAATCCAGAAAATAAGACCTCTCCAATGAATCTTAAACATAAATTGTTGCACAGCCAAAAAACTTCAATAGAAAATAGCTTAATGTCCCAATCCAGGAAGATATTAGTACCCAAACTTTGCAAGTTTTTATTTTTACCTGCTCTAAAAACTGTTTGTCTGTTGCTACATATCCAGCTTTAATTGCCTTCTCTAGATCTCCTGATTTGACCATCAAATCCACAATATTTTGTCTGAGTTTCTTTGCTACAAAATCTGCAGCTTTGTGGCCTCCATGCCCATCATAAACACAAAGAAAGCCTGCCAAACCCAAATAGCCACGAAAGAAACTAGATATGCTACCATGAATTCACTCCAAAATTTTGGTGGGCTCATAAATTTTTGAGAACAGATGGTAGTGGATGAGTGAGCACTTACAGTATGATGCTTCCTTTTAGTAACAAAGAAATTTCTATTTGCATTTTTTGGTTTTCCACTTGTAAATTTGACAGATTATGGTCTTCGACTCCTAGAATTTTATTTTTAGAGAAGCTCCCTAGTAAATTTATACCTTCAACAATTAATAGTCTTCTTTATCCCACTAGATGCAATTGGAACATTAGGGCCTGAGAGTTTCTTCTTTTGTAATTATGTAATACATTGTGCTGCTTTGCATATTCTTCATTCAGATGTTCTACTGGTTGGCTGATCATTTCCCTATAGTTGGAACAACAACTGACATTATGACCATGAAGCAAGAAGAAAACAACTTTTCTACCCACAAGTCTGCACACAAAATGGACAATGGTATTTTCCTTTCACTTCTACTCATATTTGACCAAATTGGCTTGCCTTTTATAGATAGTTATATGAGTAGATAGTTTTTATCATAGCTATGGTTAATATTTTTTGTTTTACAGAGATAAAAATTCATTTTTGTTGTTGTTGTTGTGATGGTTTTCATATTCATGGCAGAAAGCGGGACTGATGTTAGTTATAAGTTTCAACTGTGTATCATTCTGTGTGACATTGGAAAATGAGTTTGAAGGTGAAGGTTCAGATAAAGAATTTTGGATGATATCTATCGAGACTTTTAGCTTCTCTTTCAATGCTTATGCTAAAACTTTCAAAACACATGAAATAGGACAACCACCATTTATATCAGAGTTTGTTATTTATTTTGAGGATGAAATACATTTGTTTCATTTTAAGCAATTTTATAAAGAAAAATAATTGATTGCAATTGTTAAACAATTTATTCGAACACCATTGTAGAAGCCTTGATTGTCTTTCTTGTTAGAATTTTGAATCACATTATAGTTTTTCTACAATTAATTGGAAAACTTTGAACATTCATTTTGTGGATAGTACTTAATTTGTTTTCTTCTCAGATATTGTCAAGACTCAATATGGCACAACTCCAATGAAATACAGGAACACTTATATGTAGAGTCCAATGATATATAGAACAATGTGTCCTTTGCCATGGCTGAGGATTCTAGTCTTGCAAAGGAGGCTATCTTTAGTCCTTTGTAGTGGCTTGCCCCTAGTACCATGCAGTAGCCTCCCCCTAGTACTTGTAGCGGGCTACCCCTAGTGCTATGCAAAGGACTGATTCAAAGGAACATATTTTTAAATATGGCAAGAACACAATACCTCAACAATCAATGCATATGCAAAAATAATGAATAGTGACTTATTCACTTTTAAGAAATGTGCTATATTACTAAGTAGAGTTTGGGTAGATTCATCTCTCTGTACCATGACCACATTTAGTAGTTGAAAAATATATTGTTGTATGCATCTGGATACCAAAGGACTAAAATTAGTGGTCAAATAAATGAATGGTATCTTTATACAATACAAACACTCAAATTTTAAAAAATAGGCCATGTGGGCTTGATAGTGGTGTATAAGTGGGCACTATTTCTGAATTGGATGAAGCATAGCCAAGGAGTGTTTGATTAGGTTAAAAAATAAGGTTACTGCATTTACTCACTTTTAGACCTATGAGAAGATACACATTGTTGTTCTGCTACTACTACAAATAACTCTAATATCATCCAGGAGTAGTTGTTTTTGGGATCTATCTAGTGCCATCCTATTTAGGCTATATTGGTTATGGTTGCAAACCTACCTTTTAGGTTGTTTGATCCATATGCATGGCCAAGGTTAAGTGCTTGGGACTGCATGCAAAATGTTGTCTAAACTAAGTTAACAACCAACAAATAAATCTAGTTCATTTCCAAAATAACCAAACAACTGAGGCATCGGTTCTCCAACCAACTAATGTCAAACTTAGACATCAGTGAATCACAAACTTGAAAGACGTGCACATTTCAATGAATATTGATGAGAGTCTCTTGAGGAACATTGTTACTATGATTTTCAAGCAGTTTGTGGAAGAAACAAACAGAACTTGGGCAGAAAGCTGGATGGTGATGATAGAAGACCATGTACAATTACAACACAACCCTTTGGAAAAAGCTGCTATTTGTTCTCTTGCCACCTATTTTACAGTATTTATTTTATTATCCATTTGACTTTGCTATATCACAGTTTCATTAATGGTTTTGCGGCTCTAGCCTAAACTTGAGATCACAGAATTGTCATTGTGTGCAGAACCTATGTTTGGTCCCCATTGATTATATTTTGGATATAACTCTGAATGGTTGTAGCCTTCCCTTTATCCCTGAATTTGCTTTTGATTGGTCTTTGATAGTATGCATTTTGAGAAATTCAAATCTCATTCTAGTTCGTCTAGGATTGGTCTGGGAAACTATTGGCATGGTTATTTTGGGTGTATATAAACATCTTTTTTTTTGATGATTCTGTGTGACATTGGAAAATGAGTCTGAAGGTGAAGGCTCAAATAAGGTTCGGATTTTGATAATAACTATCAAAACTTTCAGCTTCTTTTTCAATGCTTATGCTAAAACCTTCAAATACATGAAACAGGACAACCACCATTTATATCAGAGTTTGTAATTTATTTTGAGGATGAAATACATTTGTTTCATTTTAAGCAATTTTATAAAGAAAAATAATTGATTGCAGTTCTTAAACAATTTCTTTATACACCATCGTCAAAGCCTTGATTGTCTTTCTTGTTAGACTTTTGAATCACATTATAGTTTTTCTGGAAAACCTTGAAAATTCATTTTGTAGATAGTACTTTAATTTGTTTTCTTCTTCTCAGCCATATTGTCAATATGGCAGAGCTCCAATGAAATACAAGAACACTTATTTTTGAGTCTAATAATATATAGAACAGTCCAATGAATGATATACAAAACAAATGTGTCCTTTGCCATGGCCGAGGCTTCTGGCCTTGCAGAGTAGGCTATCTCTAGTCCTTTCTAGTAGCCTGTCCTTAGTACCATGCAGTAGCCTCCCCCTAGTGCTATGCAGCAACCTACCCCTACACAACAAATAAAGACAGATTACAAATCTGTCCTTGTACAATTTGGCAGGAACTTCGTTGCTCTGCAGCTCTTGTTAATTTGATGGGAAGGATATCGGTTTAGACAAACGTAAGAATCTATCCCAGTAAGATCATTGTCAGAGGTCATTAATGAGAATTTGTGTGGATAGGATGACGATAAGAAGTCGTTGTGTCATTATGTGAGGTAATGCCATGGCAACTTGACTGAAAGCATTTGAGTTCTATTACACTCCTAATTCTGGTTTAGGTACAACATTCTAATTCTCCTTTTAAGTGTTTTTTTTTGAGGGAGCGTTCGTGGCCTAACATAAAAGCCAAACAAATAAAAATAAAATTTCTTCTATATCTTTATATCTAAACCTATTTTACTCCTGAAATATGTTGTGCAGTGAAAATATATACTCTTGTCTAAGAACTTTCTCCACTAGTTTTCCTCTAAACATGAATCAGAAAATAGAAGAACATAGGTGGAATTGCTTCCACGTATACCTTTCTTAACTGCAATATTATTAAAAGAAACTGAAAGATTATTCGTACCAAGCTCTTCGTCATTTTTCATAGATGTTTCTTGCCATTTATTCGCCCATCATCAATCACAACTATGACAGCCATTATACTAGGCCCTGTGTGCAAGAAGGACCCGTGCAAGAGCTTAGCACGTGAGTTGAAGTGCTGAAAGGAGGTTTAGAGTAGATTTCCCACCAAGATGCATTTCCCAGCCTTTTTCCTTTATTCTATTGATTGGATTTATTTACTCAGTCTGTCATGGTGGCATAACCTTCCAGACTTACAAACCTTACAAATTTGGTAGAGAACCATACAAATTTTTACAATGAACAATGAACCATATATCAGCTAGAATATATATATATATAAATAATCCAATCAACGTAATTATTGCAGCCAAATTATATATATGTAAATAATCCAAGCAATATAATTATTGCAATCAAATTATATATATGTAAATAATCCAATCAGCAGAATTATTGCAGCCAAAGATGGAAATAATAATAGATTAAATGGTACCAGTATAAGGTTGCAACAATATCCCAAATAAATACAGCAGGCTATTGGAACAATTACTAGCAAATTAAGTCTTATTTACCATATCCATCACTTGTGTAGTCACTAGAAGACGCATACATCATTGCCCAAACTGTACGTCTCACTTCTAAAATGGTTCAGCAAATGAAATGTGATCCAACCTTTTAATATGCAGCAATCACCTTTACGACAGTCCAAAGTATTCTAATAATGCGGTAATAAAAGTTATAGTATTTCGGGGAAATGATAATGATATGGTAAATGGTAAATTGGGGATTAGGTAGTAATATTATCATTAAATTTAAGAATAGTTATATCAATATTGTTAATTTGTTAAACTAATGACAGTTAAAAAATAGCAATTGGACCATTTCAATTGGATTTAAATGCATTCATCGATTTAACAATTTTTTTGATAAGGACGTACTAGTAAAGATATTGTGTTGATCGAGTAAGTATCGACCCTATTGTTATAAATATAATAACTGGTATTATTAGCAAATATATATATATATATATATATATATATATGTTTAAAAAGAGTATGTCATTAAGAGAAATTAATAATAATAATCTAATATTATGATATTAATGATGGGGATTGGATGTAGCTATATTACTACTAAGTTTGAGAGTCCAATGCCGGGCCAAATAATATCATCGGTGTTTAAATATCGGATAAGTCCTTGAAATTATGGTTACTAAGTGCTAATGGTGGAATTCGTTAATATCTTCATCATTAAGATCCAATTTATTATCATATATCAATATTACTTTTTGGTGAAGATTAAAATGATTTTTTTTAAAAAAAGGAAAAAAATCTAAAACTTGATATCTGAGTAAACATGACCACTGGTAATATTTCATTGACTTAGAGATAAAATTGCTATAAGATAATTATGAGACATGTAGTTACACCACAATAATTTTATATTCCTTTTTCACCATACTAAATGTTGGATCCTTAATAACAATATCATGATGGGGGAGGCTTTCATGGTGTTATTAATAAGAGGTTTAAATGGGGTTATTGATTAACAATTATGATAAAAATTTGGTTGGATAATAATTCTGGTATTGGTTAGTTTAATAATAAGAAATCATAAAATTTTGATAGGGAGTTATTGTTGTAAAAATTCTTATGTCGCATGGCCTTCACTCCATATCCTTAGAAATCTAAATGAGTTGAGAAATCAATTACCCATAAGATCTAATCATTGTTGGTGTATGCGACTAAAGTGAATATAAACTAAGAGACCAAAATCTAGAGGCTATTAATGGCATGTTGTCATTATCCAAGTTGAGAAATGTGATACTTTTTGCCATAGTCTCACTTTAAAAAAAAATGTTGGATTTTCTTGATAATTTTTTTTTGGGCATGACAGATGATTGAATGAGCAATTGTTCTTACAATAGATTTTGTTAATAATTATATATTACAACTACAAAATGAAGTGCAATGTGAGTACTACAACTCTATTCAAGTTAATATTTTTTTACATATAGAATTCATGCATGCACCTAATATCATAAAGGAATACATACATATATTAAGAGAGTACCACTTCTACATCAATGATGATCACGTAATAATTCTACTAAGTTTGGTCACTATTTCTTTGAAATGTTCTACGATAATTATGTGACAAAAATATCACATTTAGTCAACAAATCATATGGTTAGGTAGTTGCACATCAAAATTCAAGAATTCAAGGATGTTCTATTGGTTGAGCAAGATGCATGCAATGAGAGGTGTTCAATATATTTGAAATTTCACTAAGGATAGACATGGAAAGGGGGAGCATGATGGTGCAAGAGAATATATACAAAGAGCCTTGACAAGAAAGGAATTGAAAATGATGCTAGGTTTGTAGATTCAAAAATAATTACACAATGGTGTAACTCCATAATGGGACTAGGTAATGGAGGTAAGTCTATAGTTTGTAGATTTTTTTGTAAGTCTATAGTTTGTAACTTCATAATTACACTACTAGGTAATCAAGCATTCTCAAATATGATGAAGGCTTTCAAAGACCAAGGAATCAATTATAAACCCCTTCTTGATGCAAATCCTTCAAAATATGTGAAAAATAATCATGTAAACCTCATTTTTGTTGATGTACCATGAAAATTTTGAGTTTTACCATGATAGATTAGGGATATTCCATATAATCATGTATGAAATAAATGTATACAAGTGAAAATCATAGATATGCAAGAGGAAATATCATGCAAAAGGTCTTCCTTGAGCTTCAACACTTTGTGAGATGAGAAAAAATCCAATCTTAGGTGCTTAAAATAGCTAACACTAATTCATTGAATACACACTAACATGTGCAAAGTTTTAATGAGGTTTTAGGTATAAAAATGGGATATAATAGTTGTCTACAATTTGTTATGAATTTAATGTTGAAAAAATCAACCTTCTATAATATAAATTTACCTTTTTTAACATCATTTACCTTTAAAAAAATTGGAATCCGCACATAGGCACATTGCAAAATATTTTGAATATTTTGGGCACATTAATTAAGACAAAACAACTATTGTAAAGTCAAACAAATCAAAAGAACAACTATCATAAGACCCAGAAAATAAAAGAATGGTTTTTCCTTCATAATCTAACCATCAAATTTAGATTAAGCTATGGAAAATATTAGAATAAAGCTCTTACCTTTTAAAATTATTTTGAGGCAAAAAGATTATTTGAGTGTTGTTCAAGGCTATTTAGAGGGTTTTTGGACTTGTTTAAAGGATTTTTAGGAAATAAAAACTCTAGAGAGTAAATCTAGGTTCTAATATAAAGCATGACAAGGAAAATGACTCCTAGGCCCTCACAAGACATTGAGACCACTCTCTTACTATTTTGCATTAGGACGAGGGCATGAATTAGGCCTAAAGAAACACCAAATAAAAAATGGAACTAAAATCAAATTGAGAGTTATCATGGATGACACAAAATGATTCTAACTCTTATTAACATGGTCATAACCAAAATAAAAAAGGAGTGAAACACAAACATCATCCTTTATGATAAACCGATAATTACTTATCTTCTAAAACCAATATTTAAAAATTTCCATATGAAATATGCCAACCTCCATCATGCTCAAATCCTTGATACAAACTCATTTGCACTAAAGACCTCATAAACTAATCAACTATGAAGGACTTCTTAAGATAACTATTATCATGATAAAATGAGACAAGACCATAAAATCTCTCTTTACAAGCTAATAAATTAGGTAAATCAATAAAATACAAACCCAAATAAAACAGTCAATCAAAAGCATACCAAAACCTTATTTGTACATAGGCATGTGTGGGGCCTCTTTTGAAGATTTTAAGCACATTAAGTTCCTTAGAGATGATGTTACCACCTATCATAACTAATATTTGGACTCTTGAAGAACCTTTTTCTAAGAAATGAAAACTTGTTATACATATTTTATGTTTTCACATGCATAATATTTAATACCACCCAACCATGGTGCATGAATTATAAAAATGATAACTGCTTGATGTAACCTTTAAGAAAAACCATTATATATATAAAATTATGATCTAGGTGGATCCAAAATACCTGAAAATTTCATAGTCTCAGAATCTATACAAATCAACATCATTGGAAATATCTCAATGATACGATCCTGATGCAACTTGAATGGGCTCAAAAGGAGTATGTATGCAAAAGTTATGCTCAGTCAAATAGGGAAATTAGGCGTTCAAAAAGGCAAAAAAATTATCTCAAAATGAAACAAAAATGATGCCAAATTGTAGTGCTCGTTGTGCTGATTCCAGAACTATATCCAGTTTCGAAAACAAAGCTCGCATGTGAAACTTACAACTGGTCAAAGGTTGGTCAAAAGTTTGACTCTAGTCAACTGATGATGTTAGCAAATGTACAATTAGCATGATGATGTGGAATATGATGTGGTAGGAGTGGTGAGTTGGCATAAATATATATTAAACCATAATTATTAAAGAAAAAAAACGTGTATGGTTTAAAAAAAAACAAATTTAAACAAGAGAGGATTTGGTGGGATTTTATCCCTTAAAATCCTCTTTGCCTTCCCCATAAAACAAGGAGAAAAATAAAACCCATAAGCTTATATTTCAACAAATTAACCCCTTTAACCACCTTTCTCATATTTCAACGAATTATGATATTTTAAGGTGCTTAAAATAATTGGTTACATATTTTTATGATTTAAAAGGGGAGTTTAGAATATTTCAAGGATTATCTTGTAAGTCTCAAATTATAAGAGCCATTATTTTTAAAAAGGGGTTAGGATTGCTTGAATGGATTTTGAAATATTTTGGAGATTTTTATGTATTAGGGGGAATTGGTTGGAATTTTTAGTTGTAAACGAGAGATATGCAAATATTTACAAAATAATATGGTTAAAGCCATATTAACAAATAAATTTGTATAAAAAGGGGTCTTATTTTCTTGTAAAGGAGGGAGAATTTTCTTGGAGAAAATTGTTATAGGAAGAATTAGTGAAGTTCATTTTGGAGAAATAATTCTTTGGAGGAGAATATTGTAAGCACGGAGGCCTTTTGAGTGTTTTCAAGTGTTGAGAGGAGATTGTGAGAAATTTTATGCAGGTTTTGGAGCTTGGATATTGTAACAAGGAAATTCAATTGCTTGGCAACATTAATAAAGTGGTCCTACTTGAGAAGCAAACCCGAAGACGTAGTCCTGATTGGACGAACTCCATTATCAACCTACGTGTTTTGATCTTCTATCTTCTATCTATCATTCTCTCCATTTCTTTTCATTTTTCAATTCAAAATTTGATTTCTAATTACAACATTATAGTGGTTAGATAATCTTTTCAAGTTATGTAAATTTTAATGAACTAGTTTTACATTTTCAATGGTTAAGAAGCATAATCACACAATACTGCTTGGATCGGGAAAATCTGTAATTCGAATCAATTTAGAAGTTAATTTTGTAAACTCTAATTACATGTCACATTATTACCTTAAAAAAAGTCTATGTATCATTCGACCCTTCATGCAAAATTCATGCAATCATCATTTATAAGTTAATTTCACTCAAATATGGTGCATGATGCAACTTAAAAAAAATCCTTAAAAAATGATGACATAATCATCATTAGACCCTTCATACAAAATCCATATAATCATCATGCTTGAGAGTCAAGGTCACTTAACTATAATGCATCAAAAAACACACTAGGTACATTGTAAGAGTTTGAATCAACCTTAAAAAAATTATACAACAAAATGATGCATATGCCATCAAAACCTTCAAAAAAAACCTATATAATATAATGAAATATATTTCATTATACCCTTCATATAAAATCATGATTATGCACAAGATTGCATATCAATAATCATGATGTATGGATTAGAAGAATATTTCACACAATCATAGGAGTTTGATGCGCACTAGCCATGATGAATGTGTTGGTTCTTTTTCCAGCTAAGCCGTGAAATCCTCTAAAGGACAACCAACCCTTATACTCAAGAAACTTCAAAGCCAGTGGCCAACTGACGGGTAAAGAGTTTCAGGCTCTTACCCCTACTCTTTAGGCTTTGTGGGACCAAGGAGGGTGTTCCTTATTGTGTTCATTTGATATTTTAATTCCTAAAGAACACTTCAACACATATTTATTCCTACTGAGTGCAAATATACATTACTCATCAAAGGTTTGGCTAACCTTTAAAAAAATAGCCACCTATTGCTAGGAATTAAGTGGGACTTTAGATTCATACATTGTGATTGGAAATATTTAATGATTTTTATTCTCATTTTGAATCCCTAGCTAGACACATCACTTAAATATTTGTAAAATGACACAATAAAGAGACCAGTGCATCATCAATTGGGATAACATAGTCAAATTAGCAACGACTAGTAATACAATAGCCATTTATCTTAGAAATAGGTGGACTATTTGTTGGAAATAGGATGCCATTTAATTGCAATCCTAAACATTATTTATTTCATGTATCTCCTAAGTCCTTGGAAAGTGTTACCCAACATTAGGATTAGGAAGAGATTAATATTTGATGAAATAATCATGTTAATTGACATTTGTAATTAATTCTAAATGTTAGGAGCATGTGGGGGCATCCAATATGAGTTCCTAAATAATAGGGGCACATGGGGCACCCACATGGTAGGTGACACTCACCTTGAGTTCAGTTAACTATTTGGAGTAAGAGATAACACTTTTGAATGCATGTAAAGATCCTAGGAGTTAGGGTTTGATGTTTACATGCATGAAGTTCAGTTTAGTTTAGTTCAATTCAGAATTAGTTTAGTTCAATTCAGTTCAGTTCATTTTAGTTCAGTTATGGTTCAGTTATCTTTAGTTAGTTTTAGTTGAATGCTAGTTGACTTTAGTTAACTTGGTATGCATGACTAATGACTTGAGTTGCATGACTAATAATAGGGACTACCTTCAGTTAATAGGGAACGACCATTCTTGCATGAATGGTGGAGAGAAATGTTTCAGTTAATAGGAAATGACTTGGACCCAACTTGGGTGCCCAAGTTGGCTTCTTGGAATCAACTCCTTTGCATGGTAAGATATTTCAGAAAGCTAAGTTAAGTGGGCCCACTATTGGGTTCCTACTTTGAGGATGAAGCCTTGAAGATATTTACAGAATAAAGGTTGAGTTTACACTTTACTTTGGGACGCCCAAATGCATGAAGATGAGGATTTGACATTGTTCTTCATGGCATAAATTTACTTGCAAGAGATAGGCTTACCTTTTAGGAATAGGGCTTGAGCATTGTGATTGTAACTCTTGTGGAGTTTACAAAGTTAATTAAAGCCTATTTATCTCAAGCAAGTTGAAGAGAGTTATTATCAATTTAATTGCAGGTTGTGAAGAAGATTTGGTGAAGGAAAAAGAAGCATTCTCAAGGAAGAATTGGAATTATTGTAATCTACTTCAAAGATTAAATAATACATTGATTCTTGGTGGAGTTTTTTCCTGAAAGCGTTTCTCCACAGTATATGTTGTGTATCTTCTAATATCATGTCTAATTCTTCTACAACTTTTGTCTTCATTCTACAAACAGTAAAATGGATTAATTAGATAATCACCCACAAAGAATCTATTACAAAGGTTCAAGCATATTTAGATCAACAATCTTAAAGTTTTACAACGTATTAAGCTAAGCAAATGCCTCAATTTTCAACACTATTGTTATACTACATTGTAGCATTCAAATCACTGCATCTTAGACACAACGTCTTACAAATCCTAGGTTCTTTCCTCATAGACTTGTGACTTCATTTGAACATTTAATTAATTCCTTGAATTGAAACAAAAATAAACCCACTCATTCAATCACAACAACTGAAGACAAACAAAAAGATCATTAACACTTTTATTCATAATCTACAAGAAAATTATAGAGGAGAGTATATATCTCAGAATTAAGACTTGCTCTCATAATCCGTGGCTTTTGTAAAACCACTTTAAGATCATTACAAACATGATTATGATCCAAGACAATTTACTGTTCTATTTATCATCATTTTTATAATATGCATTTTTCTAAGCTTAGCTACTCGCCGAGACCAATTTTTAGACTCAAGAATGGAACCCCTTACAATGAGAAGAGAATGAGAAGATAAAGAAGACCAGAAGAAATAGGAGCAACCCTAAAATAAATATGTATTAAACACTTGGCAGCTTCATCTCCATTAATCTGCAGCAAGAAAATTGAAAATCCTCTCTTCTCTCTTCCTTTGCAACAAACTTTGCCTCCAAATCTTCCTCCATAGTTGAGAAAAAATATGCCGTGAAAATCATTCACCTTCGTTTACCATGCTGCACATTTTGCACTCTCAGCAAAGAAAACCTCTGCAGTGTAAAAAATAATTCTACTCGTGAAAAAATTTCACTCAGCTCCTTTTTTACATTTTACCGTTGCTCTCTTTATTTGAAATACTTTATTCAAAATATTTCACCCTTTATTTACTTCACCATTTACCTGAAGCTGAAAATGACTTTGCCTATGAAAGCTTCATTTACCTTCTTTTTTTTGCTACACTTTAAATATTCACTTCATTTTTAACTCCCAGTCTGTGCACATAATATTTTAAATATTTCATTTAAAATATTTTCCCTTTCACATTAAAAACCCTCTAGCAACAAATCCATCATTTAATTATGAAGGCTCTCAAAATATTCACCTGGGCCATTCATTTTTCACCTGTCTTTTACTACATATAAAAATGCTCTGCCCGTGAATACTTCTTTACCATTATAGTTTTACCCACATCTTTTATTTCAAATCCCCTTTAAAAATTGAAATCACCCTCCATTCACATTACTGATCTCTGCTTAAAACATTAAAAACTATTAATGTTTTGGGGCCCACCATCTTTTATCCCCAACCATCTCTCATCTCTTGTGCATCGCTTGTTGGAGTGAAAAAATGGGAGATCAACTCGCGATAAGCGATATGCATCTCCATTTTATTTTACCTGTGCTTTTCATTTACTTTTAAAATTCTGCTTTCAAATGGTGATTTAATTTATTCCATGTGGCAGAAAATCCTTTCTCCATGCTTTCATGCTTTAAAAAACTCACCTTCAAATTTACTCGGGCTAACAAAACTCTTTTCTTGATCACACCATCAGGCATCACGAGTTGGAATGAAAATAATAGAAATGGAACTCACGATAGTGCAAAGGCCAGCGATGAAAGAAAAAAAATGAAGCACCGTCCATTTTATTCTACCTACAGCCAATAAAATATAATTTTTCCAATGGAAGCTTTTATTCTCTTTTCATTTGTTGTAGAAGACTTCATTTACTCGTGTATTGATTTTGCAGAGAAATTTTAAAAATTTCATTCGACACATTCCCCGTGCCTATCATTTTTCACATGCCCACTAAATCCCTTCCTTCTTAGTATATTGGGCATCACTGGTTTAAAAGAAAAAATGAAGCATCAACTCGCGATAGTGCAAAGGCCAGCGATGAAAAACATACACCATCGCTCATCATCGGTTGTTGATTGGAAAGGAGAGACCTTCAACAACAACGATAACCCAGGAAGACATTAAACAAACCTTCCCTATCAAAATTTATTGCTGGAAATGTTGTATCACTAATTTCAAAAAGGAAATACAAAGCTTTTAGGCGACTGGCATGAGTTTTTTCCGTGCAACGGTGAAAGTTGCCTTCGGACCAATTAGAGCTAAGAATTAAACTTGCTTGTCCTCCAAAACTTTTGAAATGCATTTTATATTTTCACAATATTTAAAATATTTAAAATATTAACATTTGAACTTTAGAAAAATTTGTGACTTCTAATTACGCTTGTGGGTCGTTTGGAGGAAATTCATTGAGTGCAAACCAAGATACCTGGAGCTGTGAATTTATGCGTATGACCATAATCAATTATTTAGAGAAAACCCATTTCCTCAAATTTTTTCTAGCCCTTAAAATTCATGCACCTCCTTTGTAAACTTGCCTCTGAGACGTGTTTAACACACCTAAAATGCATTAAAATAATGCATCAAATGATCTTGGTTCTTGATGAAAATGGAGTTGTAGATGTTTCATACCAAAAAAAATGGGTTGTCACTAGAATTGCAAAAATTGACACTTTTCGGAACACCATTTTTGGCCATGTTGCAATCAGAAAGCAATTAAATAACCCATCAAAACTTATCCTAGAAGCCTGAAACTAAGTAGACATGTAAAAATTTGACCCAAAAATGGAGTGCAATAAATGGTTTGGAAAAAGGAATCCCGAGGTTAAAGATGTTAATCGACAAAGTTGCTCACTCAGGCATTTTCTACAATTGCACTTGTTCAGAACCAATCAGTGCTCTCAAAGTCACCACTTTGACAAAATATCAAAACAACTTCTGAGGGGCTTCCACTGGAAATATAAGCTCATTTAGGTACCCAGAGTATGTGCACAAGAGGGCTTTCATTCAATCATCAATCTTCATGAGATATTAGGGGTCAAAGTTGACCACCTTGAAACACTGTCAGAAATGCAGATGTAAAACAGAGCAAACTGCATTTGTTTTTGATCTCAAAAAAATAGCAAATCAAATCATGAGGCTTTGAAATCAGACAAGGGAGTACATGAATGTATGGTGAATGGAGAGAAACAACCCTTTTGTTATGAAAATCATCTAGTTGCAAAATACAAGCTCGAACAGGAGGCCACTTCGTAGAACTGAGAGTTCACAAACAACATTAAAGTGTCAAAACCCTTCAACTTCGCCTTTGAAAACACTGTCAAAACTCATCATGGGAAGCTGAAAATTGATATGCACACTCACACATGTCACATGAGTGTATCCACAAAAGGGTTTTGCATGAAAATCAATAGGCTCCAAATTATGACCTTCCAAAGTAGGTCACTTAGATTTTTTCAAGTGCGCCTCTGAGTGTGCAAAGGTAAAATTTTCAATATGGACACTTCAAATTTACTAAATTTGAAGGTGCCAATAGTGGCTCTGACTGGGGATGTATGCCCCCAGTGGGAATAGCAAGATTCCAAATATTTGAGGAGTAGACCAAATGCTGAGTCCATTGGGTGCTCTCAAACTGCTCCTTTATTCAACCTTCTTTTTCAACTTCATTTGGTGACCCTAGACCACCAAATGAAAAAGGGGAGTCAATTCTTACCTCTGTCAAACACCAATATGTTAAAGGAGCTGATCTCCCTCAACATATGCTTGTCTCTGTCACACCACAACAACATGAGTGACTATATTTCTGTAAACACAAGTATCAGGTTGCCTTTGTGCAAATGGAAACTTTCTCCTTATTTAGCTTTGTTGTCACATGGCAGCCAAATTACGTAGACCATATCACTACCACTCTCTTTATTTTATGATTTTGTATCAAGTGGCAACATTTGAAAATAGTGATCACAACCACATGAAAACATGGTCTTATCACACTCACTAACCCCTTCATAATGATCATGATTAGAGATATCATGACTGAAAAACAACATGCAATCCTCTTGTGTGTTGAGCAAATATTTCTCATACATCTGTATCTCCAATTGAATTGCATCACAGGTCAACTTGTCTTCATCCAAACAACACAACCCAAACACATTGTTACATGCCTCAAGGTTCTAAAAATTAGATTTATCAACACCCACAATGCCTTCATCTTCATTCAAATAATAGAATTCAAAAGAAAAATCAACATCCCAAACAATGTTCTCCACCTCACATTCATAGACAAGATTATCAACATTCAACATGTTACCACAAAGGGAAGGTTCAAGTACAGGTTCATATGAATTAGAACATTCATTTGCAACCCATTCATCATAGTGAGTGTCAAGGACACATTCACTATTACAAAGAGTATGACACTCAACACTATCTCCTATTGCTTTAACATGAAAATATGAAACATACTGCTCATGAGAAGAACTATGAATTGCAAATCCAGAAAAAAGGATCTCATATGCATCTATGTGATAAACACAATCATATTCTTAATTTGCAAACTCATCATGAAAAATGTCACTAGTTGTACCAATGTTTATCTCTACATTTGTACTTTCATATACATGTACATTAATGCAAGTTCCTCATGCAAACATTCAGTGATGGCTTCAAAGGCAGCAAAAGGAATAGAAGAAGGTAAAACATCAAACAAAAAAGGAGTTCCTTGTTTATCATTATCAACATATGCATGCTCCTCATAATCAACTACTTGAACTGATTCATCCAATGAATCTCTTGCATGCATATCTCCATCTTCATTCCTACTACTGCAACAATCAGCAGGGCTACATTCTTCATTGTCAAACTAAAAACCATCAATGGTTTCTTCATTGCAGCTGCTTGTGGATGATCCTTCCAATTGAAATTCATTGCACTCCTTGTCACTTGCAGCTGATATACTGAAATTCTCAACATTCTTCAAATTTGCAGGCTCCTTTGTCTCATCATGATTTTCATCAATGCTATACTCACTTGTAGAATGGGTAAGACTAAGTGCATCATAACATTGCTAATTACACATGTCTTCTTCAAACAAGATATTCAATTTATATCCATCATAATCTTGTTCTTGTGAGCCTTCAGAAACATTGTCATCATCTTCATTAGAATACTTTTCACTCAAGGAGATTAATTCCACCTCCCCCTCTTGAAAGGAATCACAATTATGAGGGCTACAAATAGAGTTGAAGTCTTCTTGATCACCCACATAAGAATGTGTTTCAGATGGTTGCAAACTTCCATCTACAACACCATCGTTCTCATCATGAAGACATGAAACTTTAGAATCAACATGCTCTTCTTACTGTATACTCAAAATCCATAGAAGAGAAAATAATTTTAGTATCATCTGCATCATTGCAACCTTCATTTGCTATAGAAAATCTTCTCTCTATTTCAGTATTTTCAAAAAAAATAGAGGAAACTTCAGATGTTTCATCTATCTCTTCATGACCATCATGGCTGCAATCTTCATCTGTGTATATTTCTTCTATAGGATGTTTAAAAACAAATTCCTCATCACTTAATGATGCATCATTCTTGTCTCCTACTATACCATCTGCATCCATTGGAATAATTCTTAAAAAAGTACCATCACATAATTGAGTTAGGAGATTACTTCCATATTTATCTATCATTTCCTCAATTATTGAAATCCATTGATATATGCATTTAAGGCTAGGGGGCTTCATGTGAACTGGCATGGTACTTAGACCTGGCTCAAGTCTTTCACAAAACAAATCAATTCAAAATGATTCATCATGCCTTTCTAATTTTGGTATAACAAGCAAAAATTTTATGAATCTATCATGAAAATCATAGATGGATTCATCCTCCAATCTTTCTATATCACATAATGCATCAATATATGATATGGACTCAACCTTGTTTGCAATTTTCTCTTCAAATTCTTCTTGAGTATGTAGATTTCTTTCTTCAGACAAGCATTCATCATTCACTACCGACTCTTCTTCAAAATAATCAAGGAAACGTATTCTAAGCTCATGCCATGAATCTATGGAATTCATTGGTAAACAAGTAAACCAACTTTCAAACATACCTTCTAAAGTTATTACCAAAATTTCATGATAACATCTTCTTCAATCTGACAATCTTCCATCAAATCAATGAAACACTATACATGTCTTGATGCTAATTCTTCAAAATCATCTCTAAACTTAGGAGAATATTCATTAATTCTTCTTGGGACAAAAAGTGGGTAACCTTGGATTTTACTAAAATCTAAAGGGTCATATCTTTCACTATCGAACACCTTCCTTTGAGGACAAGGTTGTCTTCTAGGCATGATATTACAACTTGTAGAGGGAGAACTAAAACAACCATACATTTGCAAATGAAAATTATTCCCTCTACAACTATTCAATTACAATATTCAACCTCCCTTGATTGCAGTGCTTTATTTCACTAAATAAGGGAACCAAAGTTTTCTAGGACTTCAAATGTGGTTTTCATATACATATTTATCTTTTTTGAAAACCAAACAATGAGAAATACCTAGATATGTTGCAGTTGCTGCAAATTTCCCTTCCTGATTGGAAATATTCATAGATCTAAAACTTTATTAACGTCTTCATTAGGTTCTTTGAAAAAGTCGCCACCTCTCTTCATAGAGGAGTGAGCTTCAAGCAATATGAAGCTACTTCAAGGATGAATTTATTTTTGAGTTTGTTTGACTAGTAGAGCACTACAAATTATGAAACTTTCAGGTTCACTGCAACAATTTCTTTCTCCAAGTTCAAATTCCTTCAATATTTGAACCAAATATTTAGATTAGCAAATAATATGACTGTGAAATATTAGTCTGCACTTGGAGATTCAAATTTCTCCCTAGTAGAGTCGCCATTATGTTGGTTCTTTTTCTAGCTAAGCCACAAAATCCTCTAAAGGGCAGCCGACCCTTATACTGAAGAAACTTCAAAGCCAGTGGCCAATTGACGGGTAAAAAGTTTTAGGCTCTTACCCCTACTCTTTAGGCTCTATGGGACCAAGGAGGGTGTTCCTTATTGTGCTCATTTGATATTTTAATTCCTCAAGAACACTTCAACACATATTTATTCCTACTGAGTGCAAATAGACATTACTCATCAAAGGTTTGGCTAAACTTTAAACAAATAACCACCTATTGCTAGGAATTAAGTGGAACTTTAGATTCATACATTGTGATTGAAAATATTTAATGATTTTTGTTCTCATTCTGAATCCCTAGCCAGGCACATCACTTACTCAAATATCTGTAAAATGACATAATAAAGAGACCAGTGCATCATCAATTGGGATAACTGAGTCAAATTAGCAACAACCAGTAATACAGTAGCCATTTATCTCAGAAATAGGTGGACTATTATTATACTACATTGTAGAATTCAACTCACTACATCTGAGACACAACTTACAAATCCTATGCTCTTTCCTCATAGACTTGTGACTTCGTTTAAGCATTTAATCAATTGCTTGAATTGAAGCAAAAACAAACCCACTCATTCAATCACAACAACTGAAGACAAACAAAAAGATCATTAACCTTTTTATTCATAATTATCTATAAGAAAACTACAGAGGAGAGTATATATCTCAAAATTAAGACTTTCTCTCATAATATGTGGCTTTTGTAAAACCACTTTAAGATCATTATAAACATGATTCTAACCCAAGATAATTTACTGTTCTATTTATCATCATTTTTACAATATCCATTTTTTTGAGCTTAGCTACTCATCCAGACCAATTTTTAGACTCAAGAATGGAACCCATTACAATGAGAAGAGAATGAGAAGATAAAGAAAATCAGAAGAAACAAGAGCAACCCTAAAATAAATTTGTAGAAAACACTTGGCAGCTTCATCTCCGTTAATCTGCAATAAGAAAATTAAAAATCCTCTCTCTTCTCTCTTCCTTTGCAACAAACTTTGCCTCCAAATTTTCCTCCATAATTGAGAAAAAATCTACCGTGAAAATCATTCACCTCCATTTACCATGCTGCAATTTTGCACTCTCAACAAAGAAAACCTCTGTAGTGTAAAAAATAATTCTGCCTGTGAAAAACTTTCACTTAGCTCCTCTATTTTGCATTTTACCTCTGCTCTATTTATTTGAAATACTTCATTCAAAATATTTCACCCTTTATTTACTTCACCATTTACTTGAAGCTAAAAATGAATTTTCCCATGAAAGCTTCATTTACCTTCTTTTATTTGCTGCACTTTAAATATTCACTTCATTTTTACCTCCTAGTCTGTGCACATAATATTTTAAATATTTCATTTAAAATATTTTCCCTTTCACATTAAAAACCCTCCAACAACAAATCATTCATTTTTTTTGATGAATAGGCATTAATCTAAATTAAATCAAATATTGAAATACATATTTAGAAAAAAAAAGGTGGGTGGTAAGAAGGCACACCCCAAGAGTCATATGGGCAATGCCCAGAAAATCCAAAATAAAACGACTGTTCACATGGGCCTAGCCTAGAAGTCCATGATTACAAACATAACATATAAAAGCCATTAAGTGGCCAAAGTAGTGCCAACAGAGCTAGGAGGGTCTCTTTCATCCAATTTATTCTCCCATACATCAGTAGGGTTTGGAGTGATGTCAGGAGGAGTACCCCAACATCGTCAGCTTCTTTATCTTTATCTTTATCTTCCTCACGCTAAGGTGAGATTGTAAGCACAAGCCACAATTTTTTTTACTAGAGTCTAGCCAACTAGAGCTAGAGGCGAGAGTGTCATCAAAGAGCCACCTAGAACCACCACTGCCACTCCTTGAAGCACCACCAAAATGCTACCCCTGGCCAACCTAAGGTGGAGGAGAGCGGGTCCACTGAGGAGGGCGAGATCCTTGCCAAAGAGGAGGCTGAGAGCGGGGGCGTGTAGAATCACTCCACTATCGGCCTTGAGAGGGTGACCATCCATGGGAGGAGGTGGGCGAAGCAGGAACCTGAGCAACAATACATGGGGCATTGCCCCAGTGGTCCAAAAGCACTTGTAGGTGAGCAACTTCAAGTGCAACTTTATTCGCCTGCACCTGAATCTATAAGAGCACATTAGAACAAATAATAGCTTTGGAATATAAAGAAATGTTTTTATCCATCTGAGTATGAGCAAATATGCAGGAATCTATGTCTTTCCAGATATTGAAAAGGATTTCCACCCTGAAAATGTGCCAAAGCTAGGTATACTTAGTAGGAAGTCTGGGCGAGTCTCCTAGCAGAACCATATGCCAGGAGAAGGGCTCTAGTCAAAAATTCCAAAAGAAGTCATGAATCCAAGTCCAAAACTGCTAGGCTCTAGGGAAAAACCAAAAGAGATGCTTAAAAGACTCAACTTTCCCACAGAAAGGGCAACTGGGGTTTTGAACCCCTAGGTGAACAAGCCGAGAACCCACAGGCAAGCCTTGCAAAAGAATACACCAAGCAAAGTGGTTAAGTTTTGGCTCAACACTTGCAGACCAAGTGGCAACAAATATTTTACGCCAGACATGAGTGGGAGATTAAACAAGCCACCAATGGTTTAGACCATGAATCATAGGAAAATGTGGCGAGAGCCACTTATAACCAAGCCTAGGCTTGTAATTCCTGAAAGTGGTGTCTGGGTAATACTTCCAGTCCTTCCACCAAGGCTTGGACCCATGAATTCCCACCTTATGAAGCATTTGTGTAGGAATAGCATTCACTAGACCATCATAAGTTGTACAGTCTTGGTTTTGAAGTCTGTACAAGGCATGAAAGTCCTCCCATAGAAAAATATGCATTATGGGTTTGTGAAATATCTGTTGTAAAGTCTGAATACCTTTCTTATGAAATTTGAGCACCTTAATCCAAGGCAATTTAGCCAAAGGCTGACTATTACTAGCAAAAGGAGGAGACCACCAAACATTTTACTAGTTGAGCGAAAGCCCATCACGAAAGCCAGAACCAGCCCAGGGGAGTCAGGGTTTAACTGCCTCCCAGGTTCTCCAAATGCTTTTAGCAACAAAAGTCTCCACAATTTGAATTGGTTCCTCCATGACTAGAAGGGTTTGAAAGCCAATCCCCTTCTAGGCAGGTCTATGTATAGGAAAGCTTGATTGAATACAATGCTTGAGGAGAATTTTCTAGGTCTCATCTCCTGTAAGGGCTCGGATAATCCACTTCACACACAAGGTAGTGCCTTGTCGTTGAGTGGAGAGAAGCCCAAGACCTTTAGAGTCTCTGGGAAGACAAAAAAATTCCTAGGCGACACGGTGAAACCCTCTATGTGATTCAACAGAGGTCCAAAGGAAGTCCCAAAGAAAATTTTCAAGTTTTCCATTGGCAACTTTAGAGGGGGCCCAATAAGAGGAATAATAAACATGACTGGCCGCAAGAACTTTGGAACACACCTGAAATTTCCCTGCCAAAGAGAGAGGCTTAGTAATCCAGTTAGCGAGCTTATGCTCAACTCTGGAAAGAACAACTTTCCATAGCTTGGTCGAAGACGCTTGGAAGGTGAAGGGAATTCCCAAGAATCAAAAAAATTCTCCTGGCCCAATCCACTTCCAACCATAGTACTGAAACCAGGGTGGAGTGGGCAGAATAGACTATTTGTAGCACAAAGTTTTATGCCATTGAATGGCAGAACTAGAAGCAAGGCAAAAAATATTGAGACATTCTAGGGCTGCTTTGATATTATCTTCATCCTCAAGAAGAGTGAGGAAAGAGTCATCAACAAAATGGCCATTAACTAGCTAGGCCTGAGAGTTAGGTAGAGAAATGCCCTTGACATGTTGTTGAGAAATCGCATTGGCCAAAAGGTAGCCAAACCCTTCAGTGGTGAGCACATATAGAGAAGGGGCAAGTGGGAAGCCTTGTCGGATGGAACGAAAGAGCCCAAAGGTAGAGGATTGATGAATATTAATGGTTATACAAGCAAAAGCATCTGCAAAGAGCATGTGAACAACCTAAATGAAATTGGGCCCAAACCCCAAAGCTTGCAGCATCACAAGAATAAAAGGCCATTCAATGTGGTCATAGGCTTTAGAAAAATCAATTTGAGAAAAATAGCCTTCTGGTATGATTGTCAAGCCCATTCCATACCTTCCCACATGGCAATAATATTATCCAGAATGAACTTGGATTTGATAAATCCTGTTTGCTCTGGGTGCACAATTTGAGGTAAAAGATGGTGGATTTTTAGAGCCAAAGCTTTGGCAATGATTTTGTAGGAGACATTGAGAAGTGTAATGGGCCTCTAGTTGCAAATATCCTTGGGATCTCTAGACTTAGGTATGAATTTAATATTTCCTTTGTTTATTAAATTACCCAGAGAATTAGCATGAAACACTTCTAAGTAAACATGATACAAATCTTGCCCAACACAATCCCAGGGGGCCTTATAAAATTCACAAGGAAACCCATCGATCCCTAGGGCTTTGTCATCAACCATGGAATGAACAACTTCCTTTAGATAATCCATTGTTAATAATCGATCACAAAAATTTCTCTGGGCTAAGGAAAGCCTATTTGGCACAACAAGACAATCTTGGAGGGCTTGCTGTTGCATAGGTGTGGATTCCTATGCAGTGAAAACCTACTCATAATTGCACACAAAGGCTTGGAGAATGTTAGGAAGCTCAGAGAGCACCTAGATTCCATCTTTAATTTTTTTATTGCTTGGGGATGAGTGCCTGGCATGTAGGGCTAGAATTTTTTTTTAGAGGCACAGTTACCAACTTTGATACAGTGCAACTTGGCTTTAATTTGAGCCCCTCTAGCAACATAATTATCTGCAACTTGCTTTTTGTGCCTTAATTCTACCACCTTGACTTGTAATGACGGGAAAAACAAGTTCACCGCCAAGGCCTCGGTAGCTGAATGTAGGTCAGAGGTGGTAACCTCATAAGACTTTCGATGAAAGATAGCCAGCTGGCACCCATAAATGCATAGAAATCGAGCCGTGCGAGTGATAACATCATTCCACCATGTAATCCAACCTGTATGATGAGCTGACCTGCACTCCAGATCCCAAACTCTACGAATGTGGGCCAGAGTAGGCTTATGGAAAAGAAAAGAAGTATTAAAAAAGAATTGAGTTTTACACGTGCGAGGCTGTTGTGTCTCCCATTCAATGCAAAAATAAATGGGGAAGTGGTCGGACAGAGTCACATCCACTAACGGATAAACTGGTAGAGAAGAACTGTCAAAAGAGAAAAAAATATTGAGTTGAGATCATGGCACGCTCAAGGTGTTTAAATATTCTATCAGAACTGGCCCTAAAATTACACCAAGTGTGCCAGAGAGTGAGAATGGTGACGACCAATATTGGGATAAAAAAGCCTCAATTTATTGTGCATGTCGAACCATGCCTCCCTGCCCATCTGAATGGAAAGGTGCCATCTTTGTCATACACCATCTCAACCATATTGAAATACCCACATAATAACCAAGTAGCAATTGGTAATGAATCAACAATCCAGTGCCAAAGCAAGAAGTGCTCCACAACATCATTAGAAGCATAAACATTAATAATCTAAAATGAATGATTAACAATGTTGAGAAGGATCTAGATGAGCCGATGAGTAGGATCAGACCCATGGTCGACCACACAAGCATGCCACCATGGGGACAAAAGGGTGACAACACTACCACACCCAACCTCATGAGTGGTGCAAAACATTTTACTAGCTGGCCATTTGATAGAATGGCAAGCCGAAGCAAGCAAGAATCCAAAAAATTTAACCTCTTGGAGACAAAGCACTTTAATACTAGAATATTTTCTTAAAGTATCTCTAATAGAATAATTTCTGGAGAGGTTTGTCAGACCTCAAATGTTTCATGAGAGAAAATTCATGAATGAAACTCCTCCATATTGTCAGAGTCTGGTCCCTCTTTATTTAGGGAAGAGAAATGACTCTACAAAAACTTTGGGAGAACTGAACCAATTTGAATAGAAGGAGAGGAAAATCTCCGCTTTTCTTGTACATATTCACTTGCTTCAAGCGGTGGGGAAGGACTGTGAGACCGCCTTTGAGCTCCCGACATGGGATGAGAAACGTTCAACAGAGCAATCATAACGACATCAGGCTGAGGCGTTGCATTTATCCTAGGCTGCATTGAAATATTATTAGCTCCGATAGGAGCTTCCCTCTCCTTCACTGAAGGGTTTGAAACTACCTTCTATGGTTTAGAGGGCTTAGAGGCTGACCCATAACTAGTGGACTTATTTTTTTGGCTTACAACCGTGGTCCATTTTTCATCAAGTTTGGCAGCATAAGTATTCGCTTGATGAGGCTTTTCAGTATCTCGTGGCAGAGAAGGTGTACGAGGCACTGCCAAAGGGAAACCCTTAATCTTGTGGTCTACAGACTGACACCTATAACACGTGTTGGGTAGATTAAAATAGGTGATCTTTTGGGTATGCCGAAGAGCTCCAATTTGAATATCAATGGATTCTTTCAAATCCTTGGAGAGGTCCACCTCCACACAGACTCATTTCTGGGGTCAGGCTTGGAAAAACCTATTGGACTCAATACAAATAACCCTCCCCAGGGAGGAAAAAATATGATTCAAAAAAGGCACACAAGGCAAAGGCAGACCAGGGAATTCAATCCAGACTGGGACCCGCAACTTGGTGTCATTTGAAACAACAAAATCTCGGGTCCATGCCTGGAAAACCAACAAAGAAGACCTGAGATAGAGGTAAAAGCAAGAAGTTGGGTACATGAAGAGAGGAAGTTTCAGCCAAAAAAAATCTCGCAGAAAACATGTACACATTATTAAAACAATGCGTATGCGTTATGGTTTAGGTACCCGAGTCTAAAAAAATGCGTATGCACTATAAAACGTGTATGCGTTATAATGCGTACACGTTATATAATGCATATGCGTTTTATAACATGTACAAGTCATTTATTTAAAAAATTAAATACCTTTTAGAAATGTGTACACATTTTAAAACGTGTATGCGTTTTGTAACACAAAATGGGTATGCGTTTCTAAAATGTATTTATTTTTTTAAATAATCAAGAAAATAAAGAACACACATGCATTTTGTAACGCGTACACATTTTTTGAAAATGTGTACGCATTATTTAAAAATTTAATTCCCAACCCACATGCAGTCTTAGTTTTAGGCTTGGGTAAGGCTTGGCAATTCGAGCCTTAGCCT
Organism: Sequoia sempervirens; assembly: GCA_007258455.2. Lineage (NCBI taxonomy): Eukaryota > Viridiplantae > Streptophyta > Pinopsida > Cupressales > Cupressaceae > Sequoia > Sequoia sempervirens. Next base: position 24,826,635 of record VDFB02358134.1, on the reverse strand, counting down.
TTGACCTGCAATTAAAAAACTAAGGCAAATTGAAGAAGAATGTCCAACTTTGGTAATATGGTTGATGGACTTTTTTTCTAAATCAATCTATAAAATTAAAACCCATTAGAGAAAACAATGTCTACTTTCCAAATATATAATTTTTATTAAGATTGGATTATGTTTGTTATTTTTTAATTAATTTCTAAGCAAACTAGTCCTTAAACTTGAAATATCAAGCTTTTTTTGTTTTTTAGTAACTTTTTTTTGGTTAAGTTTCTTGTAAAAAAAATTATATGACATCAAACTTCAGAAAATTCTCTACACAATGAAAAAAAAGATTCAAAAAATGTTTAGTTTAGGTCCATCTATGCTGTCTGTACACGTTGATTTTTAAAAACAACAATTAAGACCAATAAAAATTCAATAAAAAATAAATATTCAACAAAAAATTACAAAAAAAATTTCACATCAATATTCATGTTGTTAGCTCTCTTTTCCCAAAAGGAATTAGCAAAATAATTTTATTTGGGTCAAAAAGTGGTGTTCGTACATGTGCTTGGTATGGTAAAAAAAATGACTTTTAAAAAGTGGTTTTTATAGATCCCTATCAAAATTTAATTTCTATAATCTGGGTATTTGAATAATTTACATATTTGGAAACTAGATTCAAAATGCTAAATTTCATATTACTGAATTTTTTTAAGATTCATTGTGTAAATGCCTCAAATTTTTAGTCCAAGTGTGAAAAATTCTGAATAACAGCAAAAATGCTTCCACTTTTTGAGCTTTTTGTGTACCCAACTTCTTGCATCAGCCGATACCGGGGACCATGGGCTAAAATAGCCTGAACATGATTGACCTCTGCAAAGCGGAATAAAAAAAAACCCTTGCTTAAATTTTGGACCATATCAAGGCGGACCCCATGAGGGACCCAAACCTTGCTAACCCATTCCTTAAACACACTTTTAGGGGTAGTCCTCCCAACAAAATATCCCACAAGGGTATGTTGCTCAAGCCACTGACAAGCAGACTCAAAATATGGTAAAGGAAAAACCACATCAGCTGAGGAGTCAAAACACTTACCTTATGAAAGACTTTCAGAATAAATTTTTGGGGTCATTTGTTCAGAGGAGCCATTGAGCAGCGTCATCGAACCGCTAACACCAACATGAACTGCTAGGTGAGCCGGTTGAAGGCCTATTAAAACACAAAAACTACAGTAAATGCGGCTGTACACACAAGAAAAGAGGGGTTTCCTGCGCAGAATGCACAGTATGACACAAGAGGGGCCAAGGGTGACTGATATTCTTCTTATTGGGAATGCATTTTTGGACCCTTATGTTGCCTTGTGGTGTGTTCCTTGTGACGTGAATTTGAGTATGTATGGGGTTGCGTGGTGGGGTGTTACACATGGTATTAGAGTCTAGGTTCAAACACTAGGCGCTATGAGCCCATTACGTTGACCTAGTTGCTCATGCTCTTGAGGCTATTTCTTTTCTTTTGTGTCATCTGCACATAGCAACCCGAGTTCGTCTCTAGGTGGTGTTGGTCCAAAGGTGCAAAAAACCAGTGAAAAGGATAGGACCCTTGGTGTAGTGCGCAGTGCATCAATATTCGTCCTACCGGGAATGCATTTTTGGACCCTTATGTTGCCTTGTAGTGTGTTCCCTATGAAGTGAATGAGTATGTATGTGGTGAGTGCATGTTTTAACTTGAAATTTTATGCTTTTGAGGTGTTAAAATTGTGTTTTATGTTTTGAATGGGCGTGAAATTAGGATCTTGTATCACATATGTTGTGAGATTTTGTGTTGAGAAATGAATAGAGTGGAATACGTGATATATAAATGATGATGTTTAACCATAAATGTGTGCCTTGGTAATGAATTATCTTGAATAATTGGTAGTAATGTGTTATGTTTCCACCCTAATTTGTGGTTTTCAGATAGTCAGCTTCGAATCTCGATGATGAAGGTAATTAATTGGTTATGTTTAACATGTGGATTTAATACTATGTTTGCATTTGATTAGTAATTGTTATTGATGATCATTTATGATGTCTCATTGATTGTAGTGTGTTAGAAGGACGATGTCGTATCACTCATTTGTGAGAGGCATATGACACAACGATTTCCTCTACACTAGGATGATTTGATATTATATATACATGTTGCACACAATGTTTGCTTTTATGCAGGATTGTAGGTACCAGGATTCAACTCTACCTGCAAAATTAGGTCTAAGCAAGCCTCACAAATCCCAATGGGTATGACGTGGAAAGATAGAGTTGACAAGAAGGGTCCCTCAACCTTGCCATCATTCTCGACGAGGATAAGTACCCCCACTTTGTTACCCTATCGGTATAGTTTATTTTGTTTTGTTAATTGTCTTGTTTGGTTCTCCTACTTAGTGATTTAATTGTGAGGTCATGTGGATTCCGTGATTTTATCGTTTAGTATTGGGCTGCATAAATATTTGATGTTGTTTATCAATGTGTACTATTTTGTTTAGCAACTTCCAGGAGTAAGTCGAAGCCTAGGGGGGAGGATGTAATGCCCCTCTATCTGTGTTGTCCTTGAGTTGCTCTCTGTCTCGCTGTGAAGTCTGATATTACTTGGTATTTTGTCAATTTGGTTTAATTTAAGGTCCTGATTAATTACTGCTTTAGGATAAAGCTATTAAAATTACAAATCATTTTAATAATTAAATAAATGCTTTTATATTATTAGAGGCCATGATAAAATAAAATTTCAGTTGAAGATAATAAATAAAGTATTGTAAAATTGGTTACATAGTCAATTATTAACGGTTGAATGTGTGGAAATAAAAATCTCTCGAATGCATGTCGAGGAAGGAGAGTAACAAATTCTAAATGAGGACAGGTAGTTACAAGCCATTTATGGAAAAGGGGGTGGTGTAAACGAAGGCTATATTTCATGGGCATGAGTGTTTTTGTGGGTAACGGTTTTGTAATTGACCATACCTCATTAAGGGGGGAATAATTACACCATCAATGGGGAATGGCGAATAACGCATAGCAATGAAAGGGATTTTTAAATAAGAATGAAGGGAGAAACTGGAGAGATAGATAAGCTTGTTAACTTAACAAATTATTGGATGAGCCCCTCCGATCGAGTTATCTTCACTGTGTGAGTACATCCCAAGTAAACTTGAAAGGTCAGTAGTTCGGGCCCTCGCACATCTTTTAACTGAATATATTAAAGCTATTTCGATGAATACACATATAGTGGTTGTCGTTGGACTTTGATATATATTAGAAAATTGATACTTGCAGTATTGCTTGCAAATCGATGCTCCTTAGTATATCTAATCGATGCATGCTTTGTTTCCCTTATTCTGGATTGTTGTCTTGTATGCTGAACACCCGATGCTTGCATAGCACCATATCCCTATAAGTATATATAGTTTAAATTGAATCTCTTGAAGTCAATCGGCGTCCTTTGTGAGGGTACCTTCTGTATGTGCTTGAAATACCAACAACTTGTCCAATGTTGGTATGTACACCTGAATGCTATACTTGTTTGAACGACTTGAGAGCTTCTTTAAGTAAATAGATATGCACGATTTATTGGCTTTACAATTGCCATTTGCTTTTACTTGGAATTATCATAGTGCGGACCTAGGTTTTCAGATTGTTTCAATTGGCATTACCTATAATCTCCACTTTAACTGTTACTATTTAAACGGATGAGAGACTCACCTCTCTCAGAACAATCTCTCTCACTCCAATCTTAGAGATGACCTTTTTAGGTTGTATGGTAGATAGCATATACTCGGGGTTTATAACAATTAGTGCGTCGGTTCTCTATTTCTATTTGTTTTCTTTGATCAATACCTTCAGTTCGCTGGAAATGCTCTTGACCATGACTTGATGTAAATGCATTTGCGTAAAATTTGGAGATTGGTCGATCCTTACTCTTGATTCAACATGTATCATATTCAGTTTTGGGGCCATACGCAGAAGTAGAAATTTCACCAAACTGGCATCATATATTTAGTGGTTTGTTGCGGTTATCATGCAAACTGAGTCCTTTGATTTTCCTTAAGGATTGGGGCATATTCTTGTATGGAAATTGTGTGTTGTATCTCTCTTCTCTTGGTAATCGATAAATATATAATGGAATTCGATCATATACCATTTGATTCACATGCATTTAGCTGGTATTCTGACCTTCCTATGGATGGCTGAGGTAAGTTAAGCTGGAATTCATCTTCATAGCAATATTAATCTCTTAGCACCCTCTCTCCTCCATCTGTGGTCATTGCATTCTGTATTTGTTGCTGGACAGTGATACCTTAGGCACGGAGTTTGCCACTTGTAATGTATTTTCTTTTATCTCCGTAATTATATTTGGTAATGAATGTATTCAGTTACATTTTGTATTTATATTTGACAATTTGTGGTTTGGTAGGATTCGATTCTTGGAAAGGATTAAAGAGTTTCTGTAAATATGCATATACATAGGTGTGCGGTTTAACATTTGAGTTCGCTCCTCTAAATGGACTTCCGTGCTTCCATGTTTATCCTGTCTTGTGTGGTGTATGATTCGAATCTTTTGAGGGAATCAAGTTCGGCTTCTCTTTTTACCAAATTCATTTGCTTGGAAGTGACTAACCTTGTCAACACATCTATTTTGGCATACAAGCCTAGGTCTCAGATCGTATCATTTGGCATCGCTCATAACCTCCTTAAGAACATTGTACCTACTGTTTAAATTAATGGGAATGGTTCGCTGTCCTCAATGCAATTTCTCTTGCAACAATCTTGGAGATGAATGTAAATGTAGCGTAGCAATTGGATCATACTCGAGGCTCTAAACAACTCCAATGGTTGTAGAGGGCCGTGTTTAACAATCCAAATGCAAAGGCCGACTTTTTGTCATGCTGGCCGATAAATGATTCTGCGATCTCTTCCGTATCATAAGTAAAAGTCTAGAATCCGGCAATACCTTGCTGCCTGAACATCTGCCAAGCCCTTTTGCTCCCAAACCTTGCCTAGACTTCCTTTGACTATAGTTGCGAACTGCCTCATACACTGAAACCATTATCATGTAGGGCCTTCATTCAACACCGCCCAGGTATCTCCTTATTTCTTCAATCTTTTATCATTCTCTTTAACTTAAATATAAAAAAAAATTAAATAGCTGCAAGCTCCAAGCATAAAATTGGACAATAGTAATTCGGGATAGTGTCATCAATGTTAGGTCATGAACTTCAGGGTGTCATCTATCATTTGGTATACATTTTAAGACATCTGATAAAAGGACCTAAGACTAATGGGAATCAAAGTAAATCTGTTCACCAATTCAATCATATATTAGTGCATACGAGATATGTATGTGCATCCATGTGTGTTCGTTGTTACACATTGTTAATATATATATATATATATATATATATATATATATCCCATAATTATGTATGAAAATATATTATACATTATAAATTTTGGTTGAAATACAAAATTGAATGTTGTTTGATTTATTTACATGTTTATAAATATGTTTGTCCACATATGAATATGTGTTTGTGTAAAGAATGAATTTATTGTAAGGTTAAGGAATTGCTTTTTTTTTAATATAGGGAAAATTAAAGAAAGAAAGGTTTGATTTATCTCTGTATAGGTATATAATCTCTTAATTGAAATATGGGTTAGATGGAAATTAAATGAATATAAGATGTGAGTAGGTATAGGGGAGTTAAATTAAACTTGTAGTGAGATGGTTATAGAATTCGTTTTTGCAATTTTTTTAAGTGATTTCTCGGCAAGTGAAAAGATGAAATGTAAAGGAAGCTTAAAATGTTAGTTTAATGTTTGGATTAGTAAAAGTAGATTGTTATTTGTGATGTCTAGCCCTTTAATTTAAGTAAGTTGGTAAAGAAATTGATAGGTTGTTTAACTTAAATGACTTTGATTTATTGGTTGATGACTTAGTAGTGTAACATGTGGGAGGGATGTCTTTATGTTTACTTGTTATTGTGAGTTTGCTTGAAAAAGTAAATTTCATGTTTGTTGTGATTGCTTGTTGAGGTATATTCATGATGTATTGTTGGTTGACTTTGTCATTGGCTATTGTGGTGGATTTTGGTATTGTGATGGTTATGAGTTATTGTTTATGGAAGGAATCCCATTTGAGCCAATTGGTCCTTCAGAAGATTTTGATTTTATGAGTTGATTATATTAGTTTTTGCTTGAGTTGAAGATCTCATTGTGATGTCGCCACTTGTTGATTTGTAAATTGTGGTTTGACTATAGTTTTTTGAGAACTTGTTGATGTTGTCATGGTGAAATTACTATGTTAGTGATTTAGTCTTCCAGAGGTTAGAGGGGACTATGGTTTTTACTTGCAAGGGTTGGTATGGGGGCCAATGACCTAGGAGGATTTTCCTTGGATAACCCATATCAAGCTTGAAGTATTTATTTGAGTTTTATGTTGTTTCACCTGTAAGTGGGTGGTTTCATGATTTTGTTAGTTGATGATGGTTGGCCTTTACACTTGGATTGTGTCTATGTGGGTTTGAGCCTTGCACAATGGAAATGGTTTTTAATGGTGATCTTGTGTGAGCTATGGCTTGCCTCATTTTATGTGCATATTTATATGGTTTTGCTAGTATGTGCAAGTTGGCTTGCTCCATTTGTGTTTGTGGGATTTTATTGTTAGTTGGGGGAGTGGCTCTCAGTGGGGGCCGACACTCAAAGTGTCTGGTCTAGGATAACCCATTGTAAGTTTAATCAAGTGATAACTTAATTAATTAATTAGGGGGTTTGGGTAGTTTCACACATTAATTCAGATAATGTAGCCTCACTCATGGACCCAAATGCTCGTTTAGGCTTGGGATGAGTAGGAAGGCTTGGAATGGCAAGATCAACTTCCTTGCCTCTGCATAGTAATCTTGCAAGGTATGTTGATCTCACATAGCGAGCATGGGGGTCCAATGGCTAGTAGAGGTTACTAGGGAAACCCAATATGGGGGTTGATAGCCTAGGAAGGTTATGCCAGGGTAACCCGTGACTACCTATGTGATGACACTCCACCCTTTAATAACCTTGTATGTTGTTTTTTCCCCTCTTGTTGTTTATGTACTTCTGGAAGCATATGTTTCTTGAGTGGATGTTCTCTTATGATGAATGTTTCTTGTGCTGTATGTTCTCTTGTGTTATTGTTGCTCATGTTGTGGAGTCTTGTAATCCTTGTTTCACTTGATGGTTTTCGTTGAGGTCCTCCTTATCATCTCCTAGAATAGGGGGCGGGCCTTCGGGTCTACGTGGTTGAGTGGAACGTGCTTTGCACCCCATTGGGTCCTCAGTCATGGATCGAGTTGTGCAGAGTTGTACCAATTGCTACGACTCTAGAGCTATACTAGTGTTAGATCCAATTTTGATGCTTTATACTCATATCATTTGTATTATTCCATGATATTGTACTTTCCCCATTCATGATGGAAAGCAACATTGTATTGATGTAATCCTTGAGCAATGTATAAATTCATGTTATTAAGTATTTCCTCATGATCATGTTATTATCTTTCATGTAATATAAAGACGATAATTCGAAACGTAATGTAGTTATGTAACCCCAAGGGACTTTGTCATATGTTGTACATGTATAGTTTCATTTTAAGTGTTGTAAGTTGAAATTATATTGCATGTTAGTTACTTTAAAAAAAAATTATTCCATAAATGTTAGATGTATTAGTTTCCTTTGGGGTTGCGTGGCGGGGTGTTACAAACATCTCCATAGTACTTAAGGCAATGTCTTCAAATTGAAAAAAAATTGACTACACTAGATTTAATTCCAACAATATCATCGCCAAGTGCAGCCATTTCCATGCCACTCTCATGAAAACAAACATTAGCAACTTTATTATCAATGATAGGAAAAATGAGGGAAATGCAACAAACAAGAAAATAGTTTCTTTTTTAGCCTTGATATCATAAGAATTTACACACCTCATATAATTTAAATTTCATGAATTGATTCACTTAACCATTTAATTGTGCACATATCTTTCTCTTTTTCCACATTTCATTTCTATAAACTAGAGAAGAACTAATTGTGCCTCATCATTAAAATTTTCTCCTTTTGGAGCTTCATGTTCATGAGTTGATGGACCTCCTTCTTCACTACCCAATGTTACATTGGATCATTTTTTGTCTCTATCACCTTCTTGGAAATATTTTTATACTAATATTATCTTTTCCCCATCATAATTTCTTATATATACCCATAAAACATTATTTGATTGTGGCAAAATGTCATTATTTGATACAAGTAAATGTCCAACTTTGATTTAATGTTCATATCCTACTTGCATCATTGCTACATATATATGGGATTTAATATCTTCACATGGTATCTTCGACCATAGGGATAGCTAGATGAGTTCCTTGGGGTGTTTTTGTTGTAAGTGGGTAAATCATATTATTTTATATTAGTACTATGCACATTAATTGCATCATGATCACCATATTCATCTTCTCCATCCATGGAGTTATATCTTGGTGCATCATATTGATCATCCTCTTCTTCATAGTATTGAGAAGAATCCTCCAAATAAGGAAGATCTTCCTCTCTACTCACTAAAAGAACATTTGGATTCTTGAGGGTGGTAGGTTGAGATTCTCACGTAGTAATGCTTGCAATAAGTTTCTCTTGTTCTTGTTTTAAGGTGATACAACAACTTATTATGTTCAACTTCTTCTCTATATGATATCTTTAGAGGAATAATATATTGGTGAATATCATTTTTTTCTTCTAGATAACTCATGCCAAAATTTTATATACCATAGTGAATATCCCTATTCATCCTATTAAGAAGCACATTGTTTATTTTTAATTGAGATTCTTTTTTCTTAATAATTATCATTTATGTTTGTATCTCCACTCTGAGTTGATCTAGCAATTCATCTAATTCATCATTACAATCATATGTTGTTCTAGTAGAAGGGGAAGACTGGAAATTAAGATATGTAGTACAATATGTATTCTTATCCCTTCTACCAAAAATGATATCATTTATTTCTTTCTAATCATAGCTACAAATTTATCCGTGTTTTTTGATTATGGTGCTACTTCAATATTCAAAAGTATACAAGTGAAATCATTTCTACTCATAAAACTAACTTCTAATATTTGAGAAGTATGTTAGAGTGAATTACCATTACTTAGAGTTTCCCAAGATGGATATCTTCAAACACTAGTTGAAGCTAAATTTTCTCCTTATTGGTACCTAGGATGCCTTCTCCTTTCCATCTCAAAGTCTATTGATCTACTTGTTGATTTCTAGGTTGACTGAAATAGAGTTGCCACTCTTCACTTAGAAGAGATAAATATTTTCCAATAGCTAGTAATTCAAATACTAGACAAAAAATTTCCTTGTTGAGTTGCACAGGTTTTTAATATGAGACCCAAGATTTTATAGGTAAGTGCAAGATAACAATGGGTCCACTTTTTGGCCAAAAAGTGGAAGCATTTTTCTTGAAAATAAGAGTTTTTCCTAGTTCAAGAAAAAAATTGAAGCACTTATAGAATCTTAACAAGGTCTAGAAATATGAAATATAGAATTTCGTGTTTAGTTCTAAAATATGTAATTTATTCTAATACCCAAATGATAAAAGCCGATTTTGAATGGGATATTTCAAAGTTACTTTTTAAAGTCTTATGTTTTGAGCCAAAACATGCACATGCATGACCAACATAATTTGACCTAAATGAAATTATTTTTATAATTTATTTTAGGGAAGCACGTGTATTGTGATAAAGTTTGGTCAAGATATTTTTTTTTTCTAAATATTCTTTTATTGTATTTTTATTGGTCCTAATTGCTATTTTGAAAACCCCTCATGTACAACCAACATAATTTGAGCTAAATTAATTATTTTTTCATTGTGTAAACAATGATGGCTAGATTGATCATATATAATTCTTTTCAAAAAAGTTTAAAAATTAAAAGTTATTAAAAAATACGAATATCTATCATTTCCAGTTTGTGAACCACTTTTCTAATTAATTAATTAATTAATAAAAAAAAAATGTCCAATCATAACCAAATACTTATTTGGAAACTAGACATCATAATCTATAATGATTTTAATTTCATCAAAAAAATTTAAAAAGGGGTGTTAGCCATATTACTAAAGTCAAAATTTCTCTTGATGTTTTTCATGGAAATGTAACTTGTAGGTTCAAGGCTAAGGGTTGGGTTTCTAAGCCTAAAAAATGAGAAACCATGAGTTTCAAATTTCAAATTTTATGAAACATGTACTTACTCCAAAACACGTACCATTTGTAGAAGAAATGGCTATATGACATGTAAATAAAATCAAGTACCTATTTCAAAATGGGCACCTCTTTTAAAATGGGTACCCATTCTAGAAACTCAAATGGTTACCTCTTTTAAAATGGGTACCCATTTTAGAAACTCAAATGGTTACCAATTCCATATGGTGGGATTTTAGGTTCGGGAGCCTAATCCTCAACATGTATCCCTTTTTACTAAATGGGTATGTATTCTTGTCAGGTTTTCTTTACTTGCGATGCTTCCACTAAAAGTGGGCCCATTAGGTTGGAATTACCTTATCTCTTTGGTAATGCCACTATTTTATTGGTGATCTAAACCGTGAATACGAAATCCCTAAGGATGTGATGCAAGAGCATCTTGGGAGTCTATTCATTTGCATCAATAATTTTGTTTCAGGTGGTTTTTCATTTTTGGTTGAGTTCAAATTTTGGTTTTTAATTTTTGATGTTTGGAGGTAGACAATTTAAAATTTGGATCGAAGCAAGTTTGAATTAATATTTAATTCAATTATGCAACATATGGAATTGAAAAGATAGGTTGAATGTTGAAGAAAAAATAAAATAAAAAATAAATCACATTTGCCAGGCATAATAGTAGATAAAGAAGTTCAAAAATTACATGTAAAAATAGAGGGAAGATGAATGGTTGCATGAGATAATAAGAAAAGAAGAAGAGATTAAAAGAAATAATGTTGGGGAAAAAAATGATAGGCTGCAAAGATAAACAATAATCAACACTAGATGAAGAAAGCAGAGCGAGGCGCATGACAAGGAATGTGCATAGTCAAAATAAAAAGTGAATAAAAGTAAGAAAAAAGAGAAGACCACGTGAAGGGGAAAAACAATAAGGTGCAACAAGAGTGAGAAACAAGAAGATGCAGTAGCAAGGGGCTGAGAAAGGGGAAAAGTGTAGTCACAGGAAGAGTATAGAGAGATGCGTGGAAATCCAAGGAGAATGCAACAAATTTAAAATTGTTGGTTGTAAAGAAATACTATGAAATAAAAAAAATAGAGAAATGAGTGCACAAAGAAGAAGTTGCCTATATATTGTGATTAGACCAACAAACTAAGATAAAGCATCTGTTGACAGGGAAAGATAAAAATTGAAAATTGGATTGTAATATTTACTTGCTTGTGGATAGTAAAATCATATACAAAGATTATTGATTTTCCTTTGAGTGTGTTTTGCATCATTTTTAATTTGAGGGTAAAAGTACAAAGATGTATCACACTTTTGGCCAACTTATCAATACAACTGAATTATAGTATTTCTAACTAAAAAATAATTTGGTCAAACATATGATCTAGTAAGATTAATTGTAGCTAAGTTAGATATTCCACAACTTTTCCAACTAAAATTATAGGCTAAATGCATATGTCACCACTTTAAGGACAATTTATCGAAAAAATATGATTATTTGAAAAACTTGATGTTTCAACAACTCCTACTCATGTAAATAATATTTTTTGTAAAATATAAAAAATACCTTTTGTAGTTCCATAAGTGTAGTTTTCAATAATATATATTTTAATATTTTAATTATTAAATTTATATTTTATATTTTATTTTTACTAAAAGTAGGTTATCAACACAAAATATTAAGTTAATTACCATGACAAGAAAAAATACTAAAACTTATTTAAAAATTTGAAAAAAATATGATGCACTAGATAATTTTTTTCTATTCTACATAAATATTTAATATAAAAGTTGACATCGAATGGAAACAACTATGTTTTACTACACACACATTTTAATATTATTTAAAAAAAATATTTATCAAAATTGGAAAAAAATATATCCATGCATTAAAGTTTCAAGTTATAAACACAAAAAAATTGAAGGAAAAAATTACTATATAAAGATTGACGTCTCATGTAACTTCATTTTTCAAGATTTTATCAACAACTAAATTATAGTGTTAATTTATAAATGTAGTGCCTCTCATACTATTTCCCTAATAGACTGACAGTTGATCTATTTTATGATGAGACATTATGATACATTATATGATGTTTGATTCATTGTTATGATGATGTCATTGTTGAAACTTGTGTTACTTGAGGTTTTATGCACATGTTATGATTAGTATATGGTTGGATGATCATTATTGAGGCATTGATGATTTATGTGTTCTAATATGGTTTTATTCAGGTGACTATGGAGGTCTGTTTTGATTATGAAGACTAACCCTATCATGAGCACTATGTGATTATCTTATCATGACTATTATGTGATTATCTTGTGATTGATCTTATCCTGATTACTATGTAGCCGATTGTTATATGAGTGGATTCAATTACTAGGTGTTGTTCTTACTGATGTGATTGAGTGAAAGGGACAATGTCACATCAATCACTTGTGAGCACCCTACGATGTTGCGATTCTCTTTCACAGTGTGTCTGCTTACATGTCTATGCACAACCATTTTGTGTGCTGCAAGTTGTAGGTACCAGGCATTGACTCCACCTGAATTGGTAGGTCTAAGCATGCCTTGAACCCAATGGATTAGTTGATTGAAGATAACACTTGATCCACTACCCTAGCCATCATCCTTGAAGAGGATGAGTATCTGGTTTGGAACCCCGTCAGTATTGTCAGTATGTCAGTTTGGTTAGTTAGTGTTGTTTGAGGTTTTTCTTTTCGACTCTGGATAGTGGTCAGGTAACCATTTGGACATTTGGTTCTATTTAATTTAAATTGTTTGATAAATGACAATTGGATGTCTTATGCATTAAAATCAATTTATAAGTAAAATGTGTACTTTAATATATATATATATATATATATATATATAAATATAATCGTAATTAATAGTAAAATAAATTTATAGTGTAATGTTATGATTACTAAATAATAATAATAAGATAAATAAATAAAATATTATAAAGTCAGGTTATATAATTAATTATAATATGTGAGTAAATGGTTTTACCCGTTTGTGTAAATTGAATATTTATCATATTATATTGTTGTGATTTTAAATGAAAAGATTTTAATTAATTTAAAATTAACTATTGTGTTGTGTCGGGAAGGAAAAATTAATAAATTAAAAACTATAATCCATTGGGATAGTTGGGAATTTCCTGTACAACATAAATTGTTTCGTCTTCTTGTAAATATTTTGATATTGGGGGTTCTTTTGGTGGGGAGAAATATGTCTGTATAATTTTCCTTATATCGTTGATTTTGCTGGGAATTGGGGGTTTTTGGAAATTTGGATTGTGGAATTAGAGAAGTTGGAATTTTTTGAGCTCAACATCAATTCCGTTCCGGCCAAGTGTTGGATCTAGGTTGGATTTTTATCTTTTGTTGCATTTTACTTTTTGAGTGCATGATTAATTGGATTGACTTCTCTCTCTGCTGTTTGAAAATAATTGTTTGATTACTTAATTTTTCTTGTGAGTGAGAAATTATTTATTCTAGAATAAAAGAAAAATCAATAGTTGTTTATTGCCTTCTATTGTTCCCAATAAATGTAGTTGGATACTTTCAGTAATTCACATTTATATATATAATAATAGAGTGGTTGTGGAAACCCTATCCTAAACGCATTGTTTAGATTGCTTTTGTTGATGCATTTTTATGTTAATTTTTTTTTATTCTATGTTCTAGGCCTGCACACCTCCTTAGTTTACGTCTTATGCATCCTCATAAAACTTGAACAATATTAGCCTGTATAAAAGATTGTTTCAGAGCTGTTCAAACAATAGTGCTGTGACTTTGTCCCTTGGTAACCCAGTGAAACACCACCTCCTTCTATTGATGGATAAGACTCCATATCCTTAAAGCACACTATTCTTTTTCCGTGCATATTCTGCAATCATTGCATTCCATGACATGATGTCTTTTTACTCCAGCTAATTACATTCCTTGAAAATTTCTTAAGCATTTTGATCAAATACAATTTGCACACATTCTGCTATCATTTCATTCCATGAGACGAGATCTCCTTGCGATCTGTGTGTCAAACAATCATGTGCCTGGTCTGTGCATCCATAGTTGGCATGAAATCTGCCGGGACAGCTGCAAATAATCTTTCCCTTCAAAAGAAATGATCTCCCCCACATTGCTTAGCCAATGTGTTTACCACAACCTGCAATGCTTTCATGTTTCCATCTAGCCTTGAGCTATTTGCCAGGAGATATTGCTACTATTCCAAAGTGTTTTCATCTTATGTACAGTAGCGTCTCATTGCACTGTGGCTTTGCATCCATCAATAGCCTTAATTCCTTTTTTTTTAAATTTTCTTATTGAAATAGTTGAGCAGGCCCACCCGTTTATGTATGATCTCTGAATAATATCCGAGTTATCTATGGATATCTAACCCTAAATTGGTTCTTTGATCAATCGTAGTACTTAAGAATTAAGATTAAAATTTATTATATTCACATTTTTTTAAGCTCTTTTACTTATTTATTTTTAATTCAATCACTCTTTAAATATGGTCATTTTGTTGGAAGTTGAATCATTTTATTTAATATCTTAAAACACATCTATCATTCCATGAGGTGATATCATTGGATACATTCATTAAAACATATGCTTTGTATGTGGTCTTGCTTTAATTACTTCATTATGTTATTGGCAGTTTTTAGTCGCTCCTGGAAGCGAATGCGCTCAAGCTCTCGTGTTAGTTTCATACAATTAAGTCTTGTAATTGGTCTTTTTATTTGCAGCCACTACAAGTTAAGCCTTTAATTTTAACGCCCACGTAATCTTGTTCCATTCTTTTCACATCATAACCATCTTGATTCATAAAATATTTTTTAAATACTCATACATATAAGTTTATATACACATACATACATATACACACTTGAGTAAACAAGTATATTTGATAAATATGTTCATGTTCATTTTAGTGCTCATATCTTTAAATGTTTGATAAAGACTTATTTCTTTTTATTTTGTTATTGTCCTTTTGATCAAGAGGCTGAGTTAGTATCTAGCCCCTTTTCTAGTTACTTTAGCTCTCTATGGCTATGACCTGTGCAAAGTATTTTAGCCGATGCTCCATCATCTTAAGCACATTGTGTGGTTATTTCATTTTTGGGGGATCTGTAAAGCTTAACCCAGTGAAGTGAAGGATGGATTGAATTAATAATTTATTCTTACCTCTCAAAATTGTTAGTCTATTTAATCCTCATGCTAGAATGTATTCAATCTCGATAGCCCTTTAAGGGGAAAGGAACATTGTCTTTCTTTTCTCTTTTTTTTTGAGATTATTAATGTTTGTAAGTACGATAATGAATGTATAAATTAAAGTATACCCATTACTACAATGTTACAACTATTGAATGCTTAGTGTCTTGATTCTGCCATCCCTTTTATTATCCTCTTTTGTCATTTCATTTTTAGTTTGTTTCCTTTGAAGATTATTAGCTAATTCTTAGGAAAAGGAAATATACAATAAGATTATTCAATGTCACTGTATAGTGCATATATATATAAATATCAAATAATGTTGATGCTGTACATCCACCTTGTGCTTTTGTATTTTTACAATTTATATTTCCTTCAGTGAATAAAAGAATCTGCGACTTCTCCCCATTGGATGGAAATGATCTTAGATCCCCATGATATATTTTTAAGAGATTGAGTTTTGGACATTCAATCTGGTTAGTTTTTCTCTTTACTAGAATTTTGAAACTACGGTTCTTGTAGTACGACCCTTGTACTCTTATCTACTTTGAGCAAACACATGGTCGCTATGTAGGTTTTGAGCCTTACATAGTGAATTCTTAGTGTTATTAATCCTTTTCTTATTGTTGTGATAGTATGAAACTATTATTAATTGTATCAGTATCGATTTATGCTCTTCTAATATGCCTTTTTTTTAGTGTTGGACACATTTAGTTTTGAATTAAGTTCAATCCCTTGGAAGCATTCTCATTTCACAAATCTTGCATTTCTTTTTTCTATTTTGTAATGGGCTATTTTATGCAACTCCGCTAATCAACAAAGATAATGGTACAAACGTGTCCTTTTTGTATTAAGTTTAAATATATGTATATTTATTTACTAATAAAGTCTTTGCTATCACATAGTAAGTTTAGAAGTTAATTTTAATGCTCATTCAAATGCTAGAGTTTGATATAAATGGAACAAATTTCTTCTACAAAATAATTGATTTTGTGTTGACTGATGTATTTTATAAATAAACTAACTTCATAGGGTTGATAGTAAAAAGTTGCTATCAAGTACGCTATCATTAATAACTTTACTATTTTAGTTTCCTTTTTAAATTTATTTTTGGATTCGTAATTAGAAATAACTAACAGTATGTTATTCTTTTGTACTTATGACAAGGGAATGTTTTGTTCTCTCATCCAATTCATTAAGATTGATTTATTTGTTACAAAGTAAGAAGCCTATCTTTCACGCTTAACATTCTATTAATTTTTCTTCAAGATTTAATTAATTCATTTGATGATATAGTTACCTTTAAATATTGTTATTTGTAGTAAATAATCTACTAACTTAGCTATGTGGTTAAGTTAAAGTGAATGATAATAAAGTTGAAATAATGCCTTATTTAGGGGAATATCTTCTTGGTTATAATTAATTGGTTATAGTAAATAATGTATCTGTATTATTGGATTAATTGTTGGTGTGATTGTTAAAGATGGGTGTCCTCTGTGCAAAGTATATTCAAGCTTTTGTGCATTTGGGAAGTTTGTTTAGTATGTTGGTTTCCAAAAGCCTAGGAGGGGTATATTTGTATGTATGGTCCCTATGATTGTTTAACCTTGTCCAAGTGGTTTGGCTATGTTGTTAGTCATGTGCATTGTATGAACACAAATCTTAAGGGTGTTGCCTTCCTATCTGTGTATGGATTCATGTGATTGTGATAAGTGTGCAAGATGGACAAATCCTTACTCTGTGCAGGGTTTACTAGTTACAAGTAGGGGGAGTGGCTCTCAGTGGGGGCTGGAACCCAAAGTGGTGTCTAGGAAAACCCATTGGAGGGTTTCTTAATCTAGTGATAACCTTAATAATGATTTAGGGGAATGGGTAGAATTCACATTAATTAAGATAATGGATGGCTCTCCCATTTACTGTAGTGCTCGTATAGGCTAAGGATTGGTTGAGAAGGCCTGGTTGGCAAGATCAACTTCCTTGTCCTCATGAAAGGAATGTTGGTTCCGCATGTGTCACCTTATGGGGCCGGGACCTAGTGAGAGGTTACCAAGACAACCATAGATGGGGGTCGGGGTCTAGTGAGAGACTGCCAGGACAACCCATGCTAGGACCATGCGATGACACTCCTCCCTATTATAGCCTAGCACTCCCTAGTTTTATTTCCTCTTTCTATTGTGTGAGTGCCTCTGGAAGTGATGTAAGTGATGTTGGTGTTGTTAGCAGTGTTGTGTTGGAGTCACATATATAATCCCTTGCTTATGTTAGCCTATTGATTTTCTGATTTTCTGTTGGATGTGGGACCTTGTGTTATCTCCTAGCACGAGGGGTGGACCTTAGGGTTCCACATGGTTAGGAGGTTGGTGCTTTTTCTCCATTAGTATTCTTGTTGCTTGTTCATGAGTGTGGTGATTGATCATTGTACTGTGGACTCTAGTTCCTATTCCAATTGAGAAGACATCCTATCATGTATTTGTATATTCGATTGTATTTCTATTTGTATCCTTAATGTAATCTTCCCACATATGCCAAGGGAAGCATTGTTGTAATTATTGTCATGATGTAACAATGATTAATAATTTCTTCTTGTAAAGAGTACTATAAAGTAATGCATCTTTCGTATGTTAGTTAGCTAGAAAATGTTCTTTAAATTTTGTTTATCAGTTGTCACATTATGGAAGTAAGTAATATAGGAACATTTAATTTGGTTCTTTAAAATGAACCTTCATGTTAGATCGATCATGTATCTTTTATCATTAATGAAAGTTTATAATAATCTTGATTATTAGTTTGTGAGTAGCGCAGTTGAGGAACCTTAGAGGACCTAGGACTAGATTATTATGTTATGTCATGCATTCTATAGTTATTTTAAAAAAAAAAAATTAAAAAAATTGTTCCATTATTTTGTGCTAGTTTAGTGTTGTCCTCTGGGGTTCCTTGGCGGGGCCGTTACACCTGGTATCAGAGCCCAAGTTCTAACACTCGGTACTCTGGTTTCATATGAGCCCATTATGTTGTCCCAGTTGTGTGGACTCTTGAGATTATGTTTTTCCCTTTTTTCCATCCTCTCCTAAGAACCTTAGACTTGTCTCGAGACATTGAGTAGGTGAGGATCCACTGGAATCCTAATGATGATTCTTCAACCACTTGGGAGAATGCATCTTGGATGCGAGAGTTGTACCATTTCTTGTTTGTAGGCTTCTAGGAGTAAGCCTAATTCTAGAGGGGGAGGATGTAGTGCCTCTCATACTATTTCCCTAATAGACTGATAATTGATCTATTTTATGATGAGACATTATGATACATTATATGATGTTTGATTCATTGTTATGATGATGCCATTGATGACACTTGTGTTACTTGAGGTTTTATGCACATGTTATAATTAGTATATGGTTGAATGATCATTATTGAGAAATCGATGATTTATGTGTTATGATATGGTTTTATTCAGGTGACTATGGAGGTCTGTTTTGATTATGAGAACTAACCCTATCATGAGCACTATGTGATTATCTTATCATGACTGTTATGTGATTATCATGTGATTGATTTTATCTTGCTTACTATGTAGCTGATTGTTATATGAGTGGATTCAATTACTAGGTGTTGTTCTTACTAATGTGATTGAGTGAAAGGGATAGTGTTGCATCACTCAGTTGTGAGCACCCTACGACATTATGATTCCCTTTCACAGTGTGTCTGCTTACATGTATATGCACAAATATTTTGTGTGCTGCAGGTTGTAGGTATTAGGCATCGACTCCACCTGAATTGGAAGTTCTGAGCGTGCCTTGAACCCAATGGATTAGTTGATTGGAGATAACACTTGATCCCCTACCCTAGCCATCATCCTTGAAGAGGATGAGTATCCGGTTCGGTACCCCATCAGTATTGTTAGTATGTTAGTTTTGTCTGTTAGTGTTGTTTGAAGTTTTTCTTTTTGACCCTGGATAGTGGTCAGGTAACCATTTGGGCACTTGGTTCTATTTAATTTAAATATTTTGATAAATGTCGATTGGATGTCTCATGCATTAAAATCAATTGATAAGTAAAAGGTGTACTTTGATAAATAAATATATTAAAATATAATCATAGTTAATAGTAAAATAAATTTATAATGTAATGTTATGATTAATAAATAATAATAATAAGGTAAATAAATAAAATATTATAAATTCGAGTTATATAATTAATTATAATATGTGAGTAAATGTTGGGTAAATGGTTTTACCCATTTGTGTAAAATTGAATATTTATCATATTATATTGTTGTGATTTTAAATGAAAAGCTTTCAATTAATTTAAAATTAACTATTTTGTTGTGTTGGGAAGGACAAATTAATAAGTTAAAAACTAACTATAATCAGTTGGGATAGTTGGGAATTTCTCGTACAACAAAAAATTGTTTCGTCTTCCTATAAATATTTTGGTATTGGGGGTTCTTTTGGGGGGGGGGAGAAACTTGTCTGTAAAATTTTTCTTACATCATTGATTTTATTGGGAATTGGTAGTTTTTAGAAATTTAAATTGTGGAATCGGAGAAGTTGGAATTCTTAGAGCTTGGCATCAATTCTGTTTTTTCCAAGCATTGGATCTAGGTTGGATTTCGATCTTTTTTTAATATTCCTTTCTGAGTGCATGATTAATTGGATTGACTTCTCTCTCTCTACTATTTGAAAATGATTGTTTGATTGCTTAATTCTGCCTGTGAGGGAGCAATTATTTATTCTAGAATAAAAGAAAAATCAATATAGTTTTTTATGGCCTTTGTTTTCCTAATAAACGTAGTTGGATACTTTCAGTAATTCACATTTATATATATAATAATACAGTGGAAGAAACCCTATCCTGAACACATTGTTCAAATTGCTTTTGTTGATGCGTTTTTATGTTAACAAAAATTTTGTCCCGTGTTCTAGGCTGCACACCTCCTTAGTTTGCATCTTATGCGTCCTCATAAAACTTGAACAAATATTAGCCTGTATAAAAGATTGCTGTTTTGGAGCCGTTCAAACAATAGTGCTGTGACTTTGTCCCTTGGTAACCTAGCGAAACACCACCTCCTTCTATCGACGTATAAGACTCCATATCCTTAAAGCGCACCATTCTTTTTCTGTGCATATCCTGCAACTCATTACATTCCATGACATGACGTCTTTTTACTCCAGCCAATTACATTCCTTGAAATTTTCTTAAGCCTTTTCATCAAATACAATTTGCGCACATTTTGCTATCATTTCATTCCATGAGATGAGATCTCCTTGTGGCCCGTCTGTCATACAGTCATGTGCCTGGCCTGTGCATCCATAGTTGGTGTACAATCTACCAGGGAAGCTGCAAATAGTCTTTCCTCTCAAAACAAATGATCTCCCCCATATTGCTTAGCCAACGCATTACCCACAGATTATGTTTCCATCCAGCCTTGAGCTATTCGCTAGGAGCCATCGCTACTGTTCCGTAGTGTTTTCATCTTATGTACAGTAGCGTCTCATTGCACCATGGCTTTTCATCTGTTAACAACCTTAATGCCTTATGTTTTTTTTGAATTTACTTATTGAAATAGTTGAGCAGTCCCACCTATTTATATATGATCTCTGAATAATATCCGAGTTTATCTATGGATATCTAACCCTGAATTAGCTCTTTGATCAATCGTAGTACTTAAGACTTAAGATTAAAATTTATTATATTCATTTTTTTTAAGCTCTTTTACTTATTTATTTTTAATTCAATCACTCTTTAAATACAGTCATTTTGTTGGAAGTTGAATCATTTTATTTAATATCTTAAAACACATCTATCATTCCATGAGGTGATATCATTGGATACATTCATTAAAACATATGCTTTGTACGTGGTCTTGCTTTAATTACTTCTTTACATTATTGGTAGTTTTTAGTTGCTCTTGGAAGTGAATGTGTTGAAGCTCCTGTGTTAGTTTCATACAATTAAGTCTTGTAATTGGTCTTTTTATTTGCAGCCACTGCAAGTTAAGTCTTTAATTTTAACGCCTGTGTAATCTTGTTCCATTTGTTTTGCATCATAACTGTCCTGATTCGTAAACCATTTTTTAAATACTCATACATATAAGTTTATATACACATACATATATATACTCTTAAGTAAATAAGTTTATTTGATAAATATGTTCATGTTCGTTTTAGTGCTCATATCTTTAAATGTTGATAGTGACTTATTTCTTTTCATTTTGTTATCATCCTTTTGATCGAGAGGTTGAGTTAGTATCTAGCCCCTTTTATAGTTACTTTAGTTCTCTGTGACGACGACCTATGCAAAGTATTTTAGCCGATGCTCCATCATCTTAAGCACATTGTGTGGTTATTTCATTTTTGGGGGATTTGTAAAGCTTAACCCATTCAAGTGAAGGATGGATTGAATTAGTAAGTTATTCTTGCCTCTCAAAATTGTTCGTCTATTTAATCCTTGTGCTAGAATGTATTCAATCTCGATAGCCCTTTAAGGGGAAAGGAACATTGTCTTTCTTTTCTCCTTTTTTATGAGATTATTAATGTTTGTAAGTACGATAATGAATGTATAAATTAAAGTATACCCACTGCTGCAATGTTACAACTATTGAATGCTTAGTGTCTTGCTTCCACCGTCCCTTTTATTATCCTCTTTTTTCATTTCATTTTTAGTTTGTTTCCTTTGAAGATTATTAGCTAATTCTTAGGAAAAGGCAATATACAATAAGATTATTCAATGTCACTGTATAGTGCATATATATATAAATATCAATTAATGTTGATGCTGTACATCCACCCTGCACTTTTATATTTTTACAAATTATATTTCCTTTAGTAAATAAAAGAATCTATGAATTCTCCCCATTGGATGGAAACGATCTTAGATCCCCATGGTATATGTTTAAGAGATTGATTTTCAGACATTCAATCTGGTTAGTTTTGCTCTTTACTAGAATTTTGAAACTATGGTTCTTGTAGTATGACCCTTGTACTCTTATCTAATTTGAGAAAACACATGGTCGCTATGTAGGTTTTAAGCCTTACAAAGTGAATTCTTAGTGTTGTTAATCCTTTTCTTATTGTTGTGATAGTATGAAACTATTGTTAACTATGTTAGTATCAATTTATGCTCTTCTAATATGCATTTCTTTTAGCATTGGACACATTTTGTTTTGAATTAAGTTCAATCCCTTGGAAGCATTCTCTTTTCACAAATCTTGCATTTCTTTTTTCTATTTTGTAATGGGCTATTTTATGCAACTCCGCTAATCAACTAAGTTAATGGTACAAACGCGTCCTTTTTGTATTAAGTTTAAATATATGTATATTTATTTACTAAGAAAGTCTTTGCTATCACAGAGTAAGTTTAGAAGTTAATTTTAATTCTTGTTCAAATGCTAGAGTCTGATACAAATGGAACAAATTTCTTCTACAAAATCATTGATTTTGTGTTGACTGATGTATTTTATAAATAAACTAACTTCATAGGGTTGATAGTAAAAAGTTGCTATCAAGCACGTTAAATCGTTAATAACTTTACTATTTTAGTTCTTTGTTTAAATTTATTATTGGATTAGTAATTAGAAATAACTAACAGTATGTTATTATTTTGTACTTATGACAAGGGAATGTTTTGTTCTCTCATCCAATTCATTAAGATTGATTTATTTGTTACAAGGTAAGAAGCCCATCTTGTTTGATACAAATGGAACAAATTTCTTCTACAAAATCATTGATTTTGTGTTGACTGATGTATTTTATAAATAAACTAACTTCATAGGGTTGATAGTAAAAAGTTGCTATCAAGCACATTAAATCGTTAATAACTTTACTATTTTAGTTCTCTTTTTAAATTTATTATTGGATTAGTAATTAGAAATAACTAACAGTATGTTATTATTTTGTACTTATGACAAGGGAATGTTTTGTTCTCTCATCCAATTCATTAAGATTGATTTATTTGTTACAAAGTAAGAAGCCCATGTTTCACGCTTAACATTCTATTAATTTTTCTTCAAAATTTAATTAATTCATTTGATGATATAATTATCTTTAAATATAGTTATTTGTAGTAAATAATCTACTAACTGAGCTATGTGGTTAAGTTAAAGTGAATGATAAGAAAATTGAAATAATGCCTTATTTAGGGGAATATCTTCCTGGTTATAATTAATTGGTTGTAGTAAATAATGTGTCTTGATTGTTGGATTAACTGTTGGTTTGATTGTTAAAGATGGGTGTCATTTGTGCAAAGTATATTCAAGCTTCCATGCCTTTGAGATGTGTGTTTAGTATGTTGGTTTCCAAAGGCCTAGGAGGGGGTATATTTGTTTGTATGGTCCTTATGATTGTTTAACCTTGGAAGTGGTTTGGCTATGATGTTAGTCATGTGCATTATGTGAACACAAACCTTAAGGGTGTTGCCTTCTTGTCTATGTATGAATTCATGTGATTGTGATAATGTGCAAGATGGACAATGCCTTGCTCTGTGTAGGGTTTACTAGTTGCAAGTAGGGGGAGTGGCTCTCAATGGGGGTCAAAACTCAAAGTGGTGTCCAACAAAACCCATTGGAGGGTTTCTTAATCATGTGATAACCTTAATAATGAATTAGGGTGATGGGTAGAATTCACATTAATCAAGATAATGGATTCCTTGCCCATTTCCTGTAGTGCTTGTATAGGCTAAGGATGGGTTGAGAAGGCTTGGTTGGAAAGATCAACTTCCTTGTCCTCACAAAAGGAATGTTGGTTCTGCATGTGTCACCCTATAGGGCTGAGACCTAGTGAGAGGTTACCAGGACAACCATAGATGGGGGCCAAGGTCTAGTGAGAGACTGTTAGGACAACCCATGCTAGGACCATGCAATGACACTCCCTATTATAGTCTAACACTCCCTAGTTGTATTTCCTCTTTCTATTGTGTGAGTGCATCTGGAAGTGATGTAAGTGATATTGGTGTTGTTAGCAGTGTTGTGTTGGAATCATGTATAATACCTTGCTTATGTTAGCCTATTGATTTCCTGACTTTCTATTGGATGTGGGACCTTGTGTTATCTCCTAGCACAGGTGGTGGACCTCATGGTTCCACATGGTCAGGAGTTTGGTGCTTTTTCTCCATTGGGTATTCTTGCTGCTTGTTCGTGAGCGTGGTGATTGATCATTGCACTATGGACTCCAATTCATGTTCTAGTTGAGAAGACATCCTATTGTGTATTTGTATATTGGATTGTATTTCTCTTTGTATCTCTTAATGTAATCTTCCCACATGTGCTAGGGGAAGCATTGTTGTAATTATTGTAATTATGTAACAATTATTCATGATTTCTTCTTGTAAAGAGTATTGTAAAGTAATGCATCTTTCGTATATTAGTTAGCTAGAAAATGATCTTTAAATGTTGTTTATCAGTTGTCACATTATGTAAGTAAGTAATATAGGAACATTTAATTTGGTGCTTTAAAATGAACTGTCATGTTAGATCGATCATGTATCTTTTATCATTAATGAAAGTTTCTAGTAATCTTGATTGTTAGTTTGTGAGTAGTGCAGTTGAGGAACCTTAGAGGACCTAGGACTAGATTATTATGTTATGTCATACATTCTATAGTTATTTGTTTAAAAAAAATTTAAAAAATGTTCCATTATTTTTTCCTAGTTTAGTGTTGTCCTTGAGGTTCCTTAGTGGGGGCGTTCCAATAAAAAACTATTTTAAAATATTTTTTTCATTTTTTCAAAAAATACAAACATAAAATTAATTAAAAAATATACAAATTATATTAGTTTACATCATTTCAAAATTCAAAACATATTATCCACTTTTTAGTGATTCAAGTTTAAAAGTTGGATCAGTGTTGGCTATTTACCTTATAAAGTGTGACATAGTTTTGTACTTTTACCTTTGAATCAATTTGAAAATTGTTGGCTGTGAATTTTCAATAGTTTGGAAAGACTTGTAAATTCTAGTTGCATAAATTGGTATCATAGTAGGTAGCTCACTAGGAGAAGCGTGGAGAGGAAAGTGTTGTGATTTTTGCAACTACATAGAAGTGAAGTGTGTTGGCTATTCTCCAATGAAGATAAAACTAGGTAGAAGGTGCATGGACTTCCTCCACTAAGAGAAAGTGGATAGAGGAAGTATTGAGAGGAGCATATTCTAAAGTCTTGGCTGGGTAGAGGATGGCGAGTGAGTTTGTTGTAGGGAGTACCTGTAACTAGAAAGAGCATTGGCTCTAAAATTAAAATTTGTTACAAGATAATTTTATACTTGTAGATGTGTGTGCAAGTTATATATTATGTTTAATGATGGCAAATAGAATGAGTATGAGCTTAGCCTTGGGTAAGGCTTTAATTTTTTTTTATTGATAAAAGAGAAAGAAGGTTAGAGGAAGGGCTGAGATTAAGAATTGTTGGTGTGAATAGGGATATCACCTATCTAGTTCCACTATTTGGTCCCTTTCACATCCTATCACTTAAGTTTACTTAGGTTTCACATAGGATTTTATCACTTTATGTGTAGTATCATAAAATTAAGAGACTTGTCATAATCTTATGTTGACATTTATCATTATGTCCTAGGTGATTCATTATTAGTTGTATCATGTCATAGGATTAAGACACTTGTCATGATCTTGTCTAATCCTATGTCTCACCTTGGCTATATAACCAAGGGTATCTCACATATTGTACAACCTAGTTGATTCTATTTGCATTCATTGATAGGAATATAATTTATTCTTGTCATATTGATCTTCTGAGTATTTTGTGTTTTTCATAGGCCTTTAGATCTTGGGTGGCTATCTCCATAGCCAAATCTTACATAGTATCAAAATAATTTTCTAGCTCTTTCATGGTATTAGAGCAAGTTGAGTGCCTTTGGTTAGTCTTTTAGGAGATCTTGAGTGCAAATCTTGTATTTTCTTGAAGCATTGAGTATGCTCTTCTCTTGCATCTTTGGATGATCTGGAGAATCAAAAAGGTGTGATAGAAATGCCAAATTCTGGTGGGTTCCTCTTTTGGCTCTGTATTGTAGATGCATTTTGGCAGCTTGTTGCATCAAATTTGAGCTCACCATTGCATTCAAATGCCTAAGAAAGTTAGATCTGGCTTTTGTTTCGTCCTAGTGGGACATTGGAGGCCAAATCTGCAAGGGTTGAAGATTGAAGGTGGTTACTAGATCCAGAAGGTAGCTACCACTTCAAAGAATTTTAAGTCAAAAATAATATCGCCATCACACTTAGAAGGCTCAAAAACATAAAAATTGACTATCAAATCATCAATTTTGGAGAAAGTTGCCCTCTGAGGCAATTTTTTTGGTTGACCGAGCTGTACGACCCAACTTGCATAGGCGGTACAATTTAATTTTAAAAATAAAAATAAAAATAATTTTCTGTGAATTTTTTAAATAAAATTTCAAAAGAAAAAATTCAAAAAAAAATTGCAGTTTTTTAATAAAAGTTCAAATTAAAAATTAAAAACGTATGCAGGGTACTTGACAAGGTACTTGCATGGTAGGCCCTGTCGGGTCCTGCAGCCCATAGGATGCCAGTGGTGGTAGGACGTGACATGGCGTACCGTTGACAGGTGGTGGTGTCACCTACTAGCCCTACCACTAAGTTTTTTAAAGTTTTTTTAAATAAAACTATTTTTAATAATATTTTTTAAATTAAAATTTTAAAATAAATAAAACTTTAATTTAAGTTTTTTAATAAAATTTTTATTAAAAGTTTTTAATAAACTTTGTTAATTATTTTAATAAAAAATATTCTTTATTAATTTTTTAATAAAGGTTTTAAAAAATTGAAAAAAATTAAATAATTTTCTTTATTAATTTTAATAAAGTTTTTAATAATGTTTTTAATAATGTTTTTAAATTAAACTTTTATTTAAGTTCTTTTAAAAATAAATTTCAAATAATAAGCAAATCTAGGAAAATCATTTGCCTACTTATCAAGCCTCCTCCTACACCGTTCACTCTTCCAACTGGCAACCAAAAGGGGCCGGTTGCTCCTACTGATATCCAAGTGGAGGGCATCTTTCATGGTCATTTGCTTTAAGATTTGTGTCATCATTTTTGTAGTCCTTCTCAAGTCTAATGCTATAAAAACACTAAAACTAGCAATCACACATTAGGTGTGCAATGGGTACGCCGAAGAGATACATTTAAAAAAAAATTATTTATCATATTTTTTCTGTATATTTTATAAGATAATACGGAAATAAAGTTTTAGCATTGAATTCTAAACTTATTGGATATATATGAATATATGATTTCATGGACATTGTCTATTATATTTTTTTGTCATAAAGATTTTTTCTAACACATAACAATGAACAATTTACAATTTATATAAAATAATTTAGCTAGTTGAAAAAATAAATATTAAACAATCTTTTAAAAAATATTTCAAAGAATGATTAAATATATTTATTTTCATGATATAATATTATATTATTTATTATATATTATACAATAAAGAATTGAAATATAATATACTCATAATATTAATATAAATATTTAATATAATTTAAATAAGATTTACTATTCAATAATAAGTTAATTAAATATTAATTACATATTATATTATATATTATACTATATAAAATATAAATATTAAATAAAATAATATAAAATATATAATATTAGTCTAAATTATATAATATTACATTCGTGTAGTACTAGAGGTCAACTGATGGGACATATATAAGAAGAAAGTTCAGAATTTGAAAACTTTGTTTTACATATAATTGGATAAGTGTATTCTTTTGTATGTATGGGTAAGTAATAATTTCTAAGTTTCCTTTTAAGGGAGAAGAAAACTTTCATAAATATTACGAATTTATAAAATGACAGAGCCCAATAAAAATTGGGGTAGGGAGAAGGATTCTATATATGCTTATGAAATATGCTATATATTTGGGGTCTTTAAAAAAACAATAGTAGAAACGACATATACAAAAGAAACTTGTAGAAATGACATATATAAAAAGAATTTGTA
Organism: Sequoia sempervirens; assembly: GCA_007258455.2. Taxonomy (NCBI): domain Eukaryota; kingdom Viridiplantae; phylum Streptophyta; class Pinopsida; order Cupressales; family Cupressaceae; genus Sequoia; species Sequoia sempervirens. The sequence goes on along the minus strand of VDFB02358134.1, from coordinate 24,798,207 downwards.
GGCTATTTAGATGAATCAGTGATTACATAATATATGGCAATTGAATACATAATATATGACAGATATTCAATTGCATCAATAAATTAACAATAGTATGATAATTGATAAAATAAAAAAAGTAGACAGTAATTCAATAACAACAATCACAAGCTTAACAAGTGCTCATGAAAAATTAAAAAACCTCTTGTTATTACAATGTGTAATGTTTTTTCAATAGATAAATTAATTTTAAAATTTAATGAAATTTTTACTACATAATTAATGGAAACCTATATAGTTGTCTCAATTTTGCTTCAATCTATAATGTGGTTGTTTTGGGAATCAATCAGATTTACCTCTCCATAATCCATCCTAGAAGATTCAATTTTCTATTACATACATACCTTAATAAAAATAGAATAAATGATGGAAGTGAGTTCCTCCACACACACATGCTATACGAAACAATAATGTTCAAAATATATTGGAAAAATTGTAAATTTATAAAAATTGAAGTTGCTAGCCACACTCTTAAATTACTTCTTTTCATAAGTAAAATAAGAAAATAAAGAATTAACAAAATAAGTAATAATTTAAGAAGATTGGAAACCATAATAATTTGAAAAGAATGGAAACTGTAATAGGGGAGAGGACCCACTAGTTGAGCATGTTTCAATAGTTGTGATAGTAGTTGTTTATATAATGCTCGATAGTTGTGATAGTAGTTGTTTATATAATTAAACAAAATGTATTGTTTTGATCTAAAAAGAAACCAATCATGTGATGCCACAACAACGCTCAACTATTCATGTTGTGAATGTACAAGTATTGATCTCACTTTTTTTTGGGGGCCATCATATTTGATGATGTGGCCCTAAAACGAAAGTTATAAGCAGGGGACTTGCCAAGTAAGCTATTGTTAAAAATTGGGAATGATTTGAAATTTTCATATAACTTTTGAAAAACGCAAAATTAGTATGCACAAATACTTAATCTTCTCTTCTAATTTTAAAAGAATGGAAACCTAATAAGTTTTGTAATTCTGATTAATTTAAACATTCCTCTAATTTAAAAAGAATGGAAACCTAATAAGTTTTTTAATTCTGATTAATTTAAACATTCCTCTAATTTAAAAAGAATGGAAACCTAATAAGTTTTTTAATTCTGATTAATTTAAACATTCCTCTAATTTTAAAAGAATGGAAACCTAATAAGTTTTGTAATTCTGATTAATTTAAACATTCATTGTTGATTGACTAATTAATCTCTTCTATTTTTATGGTAAGTTTCTAGAAGTGCCAGATATTTAAGAATTAACATCAATGACTATGCTTGCATTTTCATAAAGGAGGCACCTTGAGAGTTGTTATATAGTTGTGTGACATCCTTTATCATTCATACTCTTATCTGACACCCACATGTCATCATAGTATTATATTGACTCTAGGTATTGTTTACGTGGATGCACAAATAAGGCATTTCAAATATGTGACAACTCCCTTAAAAAATGTGGTCTAAAGAATCCAACGATTACAAGACATTTGCTAAAAGTCCACATTAAATTATGTTGATTAGCTAGGTGTCTTGTATATGATCCCATAGTTGCATGGGGACAGAAACAAAGTCCATGTGCCCTAACTAAGTTCCACTTTTTGCATGCATATTGAATATGGACTCTCCACTGTAAAGTTTTCTGGGTGCCACACAGTGCATGCATTTTATGACCGGTAGTTTGCCTTGTCCCTTCTTTTTGATCCTTAGATTTGTCTTGGAATTTTTGTTTCAAAAATGGGATTTCTTTTGCTCAGAGTCGAAGTGTTGTATATTTCTTGCAAGCGTATATCTTGTATGGAAAGCAACACATAGTCTATTCAGCAATTTGCTCCATCTATCCAGTCAGAGGTTTTTTGTGTGTTACATTTCATGCATTTAATGACCTTCGTCACATCCTCTCACTTTGCTTCAATCTCCTAATCTGCCTAAGATAATATATCAAGCATTTTTCATGCCCTTATCAATGCCTCACCTTTTGCATATATGCATGATGTGCAGAACCAAGGAGGATAGCAGTAGTAGAATCAAAAGGTCTAAGTTATAGTTTGCAAAAATGTGCAGTATATAGGGTTATCAAATCATTTTGTGAGGGTAGCTTTTCCATTGTTGTTTTCCAGATTTATGTAATACTTTTTTGGTCTATCAAATCTTGAAGGCATGTTCTACACCTCTTATTGGTATAGCATAGAAGACTACTTTAATGGGCCATTTATGTCTTCTTCGGAGTAGAAGACTACCCTCTTCCTGGGACTATGCATAACATATTAGCTTGGAGGGCATATTATAGCAAATAGTTGTATTATAAAAAATTAAACTCTATCCAATATTACTAATCTTCCTGTCAGGTGTATGGTTTTAAAATTATGAGTACTGAGCATGATCGAGGAAGAAATGAAAGGTCATTATGGGCATTCAATGAGTAGGACTGCATTGTGGTTGATGAATCAGGTTTGGAACGGTATGGATTTCCATCGAAGCATAAAGGATAGAGGAACATTGTGAAATATTGTAGTCACAACTGCCCTAGTAGACATGCATGAAAAAAATTGAAGATAACAAGGCACACGAAGATTGTTGGATCTGTACAAAATGGATTTGTTGAAAAGGATTTTGAAACTTTCAAGCAAAAGCAATTGGCAGGTATTTTAGCCAAATTCAACCTTGGCTAGTTTCCTCCTTGCCTATGCTAAAATAGAAGCTTTAGAATAGGATATGGACATCCATCAAACCATCATCGAAGGAAGATTTTGGCATTCACTGACTTGAAAACCTTCAGGAAAATATTTCTTTTACTCATTTCTTTTTAAATTTACAGCCTAGTTGAGGTATTCTATGTTAGAAAGAGTTCATGTGTTGCGGATACGCTGTAGCTCTCTATTTGTTAGGGTGTCTATTCCTTCGTGTGAGTTATTCAAATACTTAGTGGAATCATTGGAGGATTTTGTTTCTACTTCAACTGTTTCGTTGATCAAGCATGGCTATTATTAAGAAAACATTTGCTATTGGATCTCTAAACTTGTATAAATGTATGGTTTATTTAAAACTATGAGTGTGATGAAATAGGTTATGGCCTATATAGTTTTATCTAGTACCTCCACAGGCATATGATGCATAATGTTAACAAAATAATTTCTAGCCAAGAAGTTTTTGATCATCCAGACATGATATTAAGGAAAAAAAGTGTTCTAGAATCTTCTGTAATACTTTCTGGAGAGGATTTTATGTAATAGTAATAGGGGTCACTAAAAAAAACATTGCACACTACGTGTACCTACAAATCAATGGACAAAGAATGGAAAACTATATGGTATGAATTAGGGAAAATACTAATGAGAGGGAGCAAGAAACACACCTCGTTTAGAAGAAAGTGCAGCAGTGCCTCCAATATGCTTGTCTATGTGATTTCAATGTAGGTAAGTTTTGCACACAATATCGCATGCATTCATATGAACATTCTTCTGCAAGGACGAATGTAGCTAAAATCATAATTGCATGCAATTCTGAAACACGTACAAGGAAATGGAAGATATTTGTTTTTCGAGATTAGACTAATGCATTAAAAGCTTGTTCATTTTCACTGGGACACAAGATATCTGGTCAATTTCTTTATTATGAGATTAGATGTGGAAATAAATTTATGCAGTGCTGTGCTATGCGAATCAGATTTTGAACATTGAATCAATGGTTGAAAGAGTTGCAATCATCTTTCATGGTACAATAGATGAATCTAGCCATTGATTGATAGTTTTTTAATCTCTGCTTTCAAATATAATAAGAAAAATCTTGTAGGATTTGGGGCAGTTGCAAGTTTGACTGGGAGTTTCAAATTAAAGATTGCATGGCCTTTTGAAAGCTTCTCCAATGCCTACTGTCAGGGGCCTAAACCTTTAGAACCGGTTTTCTTGTCAGCAAAAAATGATCCACGGTCAGAACCATTTGAATTGTTGGCCAGGTTCTCTAAAGAGAGGGCAACTGTGGATTATAAAACTCAGGTTGCCCTCTTTCAAATTGGATACGCCTTCGACGTAAATAAAGTGCCACAATCTTGTTATTTTAGTGTACTCTATCACATTTCATGATTCTTTGGATTGATCTATGTAGCAAGTGTTAGTTCCTATATACATAGTGAATACAATAGATAGTTACTCATGCATTTTGGTGTGATGAAATAGATACCATATAGACACTCCTATTATGGAAGCAATCTATCTATATTTAGAAAGTCAAGTTCTACATCCAAAGACTTGGTACATGTCTCTAGTTGAGATAGGGATATACCAATCTATCAATTGAGAGTGTCTAGTTGATACTTGTGCAGTTGTCTCCTTGATTCTGACCTTACTCTTGTTACTATGTGGATTCATCAATAATTCTTCATCGACAGATTTTGTAGTTACTCATGAGTTGACAGTTACAACTCAGTCACCATTTATGTTGACATCTTCTACAGTGGTACCTAATTCTTTCTATCAATGTTTGTTATAGTTTGACATTCTTTTTGGAGCAACATTTGGAGGACTCATCATTTTTGGTTCACTCTCTACATCAGTCTTCACATTGTTCTACATTGTCCCTTCTTCAGTTAAGATTGGGACTCCCAACATTGTAACATTTGATTAGAGACTTATATCCTTCTTCCCTCATATTCCTTTCAAGAATGGGAATCAATCGTGCATGTATCATTGGTTTTATTTCTTCTTAAGGGGAGGAATGTTGTTTGATGGTCTTCGACCATCTTCAGGGTTCCATGTCAAGCATCCACCATTAGTGCAAGATATTGTACATTAAGGGGGGTCACTTGACCTTCTCTTTTCATTCTCTCTTATGGGGGGGGCACTTTTCCTCATATGGGGTTTTGTCCTTCACAACTTCTAGAGAGCATTTTTCTTGTTTTTCTCTCTTTTGAGGAGGAGTTTTTGTCCCACTAGGTTTTCTTCTTTTCTCCATTTATGAGAGATTTCATTTATACATGGGTACCTCATTAGGTCTAGTAGTTGGGACCCATCTTTTCATGTGTGTATGAGTTTTGTTCCCCCTAAGTTGCACTTAAGGGGGGGGGAGTTGATGTGAATAGGGATATTACCTATCTAGTTCCACTATTAGGTCCCTTTCACATCCTATCACTTAAGTTTACTTAGGTTTCACATAGGATTTATCACTTTATGTCTCACATCATAAGATTAAGACACTTGTCATAATCTTATGTTGTATTTATCATTATGTCCTAGGTGATTCATTATTAGTTGTCTCATGTCATAGGACTAAGACACTTGTCATGATCTTGTCTAATCCTATGTCTCACCTTGACTATATAATCAATGGTCTCTCACACATTGTACAACCCAATTGATTCTATTTGTATTCATTGATAGGAATACAATTTATTCTTGTCATATTGATCTTCTAAGTATTTTGTGCTTTCCAAAGGCCTTGAGATCTTGGGTGGCTATCTCCATAGCCAAATCTTACAAGAATAAGTGTGTAGAAGTATCAAGAATATTAGATCCCTTGGAGAGTAAAATGAAAGAAAAGAGGAAAGACATAGAAAATAGAGAAGAAGAGAAGAATATGGGTAAGGTTGAGTCCCATTATCTTTCTAATGAATATTTATTTATAGAAAAATTTATGTGTGCAGAAAAATATGAATAAAAAGATGAAGAAGATAAAAGGAGTTGCAACAACATGTCTTATTGAAGGCATGGAGAAATAGGTGAAATGAATTATAGCTGAGGATAAATAAGAAAATAATGAGGTTGCAATAATAAAGAGAGAATGTATTGAGTTATGTCAAGAAGATAATAGAGAAAAAGAAAAGAAAAAGAAGAAAGTCAATAGAGAAGGAGATGCAATAGAGTGTCAAGTAGATGACACTAAAGAGAAGATCCTCAAGCAAGAGGATGAAGAAAAAAAAGGGAGATTGCATCACAAGCATGTCTTTTGGAAGGCATGAAAGGATTGGTAAAAGAACATGGGGATTTAAGGGTAAAATTCCCTTACCTTGAAGGGGATATAATTGTATTAGAGACTAGTGAAGGAGTAAATGTTGTAGAAGTAAAGAAGAGTGAGGTTGTAGTAGTGGGTAGTCCTTTGGAGGACATGGAGACATTAAAGGGTTTGGAGCAACACTATGAAAAGGCCTACACGGAGGAGTTAGTAAATGAGAAGATAATAGAAGAGAAGGAAGTTAATTTTTTTTCAAATTTGTATAAATTTTTTTGTACTAATTTGTATGCTTTTGTTGTAGGAAGATTCTTCATGGGAGTTATTCAGTTTATGCAAAAATAATGAGGCATGAGGAAGAAGTTAAGAGAGTAGAAGAAGAAAATATATGTGCGAAAATGGAGATGATGGAAATATTTAATTTCCATTAATCGGGCATCACTATAGGCATGGGTGTAGTGAATGAACATTGGTCAAGATGTTCTTGGAGGAGGATGAATCGCAGTGGCTTAATTCCCACAAAGGAGGACAATGATAATGGAATTTGGTAGAGGTGGTCAGGATATGGTGGGATAGATCCCACACACAAAGAGAAGGAAGGAAGCATTAGGTGGAGGTGGATGATTTGTGGTGGGTTGAATCCCACAAGAGGAAGCATGAGAGGAAGATTTAATTGGGGAGACAAGTCATCTCATGGTGGAATAAGTTACACACATGGAGGTGACGGTGAGGAGTAGATTTGGTAGAGGAACATTGTGAGCATTCCAAAAAAGTGTTGGAAAAGAATATATATTTTTTGCTAGGTACTACTCTAGCATGAGACCATGCTACAAGTTGCTTGCAACTTGAAAGAGTAGTCCTACTATTCAGCTGCATTTTTGTGAGCTATACTCACAAAATTCTTACCTGCCATGTCTGATGCAAGAGCATCTTGAGAGTCCATCCATCCACATCAATAATTTTGTTTCAGGTGGTTTTTCATTTTTGGTTGAGTTTGAATTTTGGTCTTTAAGTTTTGATGTCTAGAGTTAGATAATTTAAAATTTGGATCAGAGTAGGTTTAAATTAATATTTAATTCAAGTATGCAACATTTGGAGTTGAAAAGGGAGGTTGAATGCTAAGGAAAAAAAATAAAAATAAAAAATAAATCACATTTGCTAGGCGTAGCAGCAGATAAAGAAGTTTAAAAAATTACATGTAAAAATAGAGGGAAGATGAATGGCTGCGTGAGAGAATAATAAAAGAGGAAGAGATTAAAAAAAAATTCTAGACGAAAAAAGATAGGCTATGAAGAAAACAAAAATCAGCGTTGGATGAAGAAAGGAGAGGGAGGTGCATGATAAGGAATCTACATAGTCAAAATAAAAAGTGAATAAAAACAATAAAAAAGAGAAGACCACATGAAGGGGAAAAACAATAAGGTGCAATAAGAGTGAGAAACAAGAGGGTGCAATAGCAAGGGGTTGAGAAGGAGAAAAAGTGCAGTTGCATGAAGAGTATAGAGACGTACATGGAAATCCAAGGAGAATGCAACAAATTTAAAAATGTTGGCTATAGAGAAATACTATGAAATAAAAAAAAAATAGAGAAATGAGTGCACAAAGAATAAGTTTCATGTAGATTGTGATCAGACTAGAAAACTAAGATTCAAAGATAGAGCCTCTGGAGGAGTTGACAGGGAAAGATAAAAAATAAAAATAATTTTTTTAAATATTGTAATACTTACTTTGCTATGGATAGTAAAATCATAAACAAAGATCATTGATTTTGTTTTGAGTGTGTTTTGTATCATTTTTAATTTTAATGAATTTGTAAATTGTTGGCTATGAATTTTCAAGTCTAGCAAGACTCTTGTACATTCAAACTGCATAAGGATGGGTAGTCTCCTAGGTGCTAGGTTTATGAAACCTAGTGAGAGTACCACAAATTCTATGTCCAAGTTGGAAAATTCAAGACCAATTATTGAGGTGGGTAAGACATCCTTCACTTTTGGCTTTGTTGAACCAAGGAGAGTTTCCCTAAGGTGCTATAGAAAAAATCACCACAACTAAAAATTAACCCCAACACATACCATATCCACTGTATAATACAACCCTGCTTTAGTTGTCACTTCATGCCTATATGCCAGTTAGAAAAAATTAAGGTCAAGCACCTTATCAAAGTAGATAATTTTCCAAATAAATTTAAATGAATTTAATTTATAATAACCCCTTATGATGCTATGTACATTCATATATGGTAGTTGGAACACACTAAAAAATATAAAATTAAAAAGATAGTTATATTAATTTATTTTGAATGTGTAGAGGATTATGTGGAGGAGTCAGTAATAGATTGATACCTTTATCCAAATTAGAAAAATTTCTCTGATTTCATACAAAAAAATGCAACAATTGAAATCAAGATGACACCTTAATCAAGATATCACAAAAGACTACGTTTTTTTCAAAATGCACAAGAAAGCTAAGCTCTACACAAACATTCAAAAAAATCATAGATAGTTGTAGAATGTTAAATGAGTCTACTTATTAATCCATGATCACACCCATACATTTATTTTATTGTTCTAAGAAGATACCTTTAAAAACATTTGCAAGGGATTTACAATTATTTGATTGGCTAAATAGATATCACACATCCATAAATGCACACTACACACATGGAGACACTCAACTAAGGATGATTATTCCATTAATCATTTTATCTACAAATATTAAAAATACATATTACAAGTTTGGGATAGTCCCAAATCATTACAATGATAAAATGCAACACCTAGACTTGGAAATTGTGAACCCTAAACTTTTCTATGCAAGCCTTTCTCTCTACTTTTATCCTCTCTAGTATAATGCCATCAAATTACTTGAATAATAAAAATGATTATATATATACCCTACTCTTGGTTGTGCCATAGTGGGAAACATGCAAACTAACAATAAAATCTTGAAATCAATGACCTCATATGCTATAATAAGGCCTATGTGAGGGAACTTATAGACTATAAGGTATCCACCTCAACACTTTCTTTCATAGCATAAAGTATCATAATATGATGAACATATGACCTATATAAGGCCACCTAGCCCACTTCCTATAACACATGTGTATCTTCTAATATATGGTAGTAATGTACCTATTGACCATATAGTCATACTTTCATGATACAAATGAGTATAGATATGTGTATCTTACTTCCTAATTTTGATAAACAATGTTGTCAAAAGATATTACAAATGGATGATATATGAGCAAGTTGTGATTGCACTTAATGATACTTTTAGTTGTTTGAATTTAAGAGTGAACTATTTAAATTATTGATGTGATTTATTTTGTATAACAATGATGGTTATTGAAATGATCTTCTATTGAGATTTTATGAGACATTTGATCTTATTAATGAGATAACATTAGTGCAAGAATTTGATTGCTGCTTATATCTAAGGACTATGTTAGGTACTTTGTCATCAAATCCCTAGCAACATGCTCAAATAGTCAAGTTGTAAAGGTATAATAAGTACATGTATGCATTTCAAAATTATTATGATGTACATTAACCTATTTACCTTCACAAATGTATCATAGTCCATATTAATATCTATTTCTTATGACTCTTGTTGTATTGATATATTTAGTGATGAGTTGGTAGTAATAGTTATTTTGGTTCTCATGATGAAGCTAATGGATTCTAGTTCTTGATGAATGAAAATTGGTAATACCTTAGTTGATAGATATAAACAATGAATTATTCATTCTTACCATTTCATACATCCTCTCATGATTTGATATGTACCTTTATAATTTTCTTTTCTATTGATCCAATATTATATTTAATGTTGTAAATGATATGTTGAATATGAGTAAGTTCATGTTGCTTTGGTTATGATACTATGTTATATACTAATAATTATGATTGAGTGCGTAAGAGAATTTCAACATGTCATTCTTCTATTCTTTTATAGGATAATCCTTGATTTTAGAAAGATAATATTTGTTTTTGATATATTCCAAACTTTCTAAGAATTTTCTGAGTGAGGAGAGGATAAAGAACCTTGATTAAATTATCTTGAAATAAAAGGCTAATATTGCATTTACTAATAATAATTTGTTGCAACCACAAGAATTTAGGAGGAAATTGCAATTAGTGGTTCCATTATTCTTGGAAACAGTGAAGAAAAATAGCTTAATTAAATTAAAATTTATTTAATTATTTTAACATGTGAAACATGAAAATGGGATAATTAAATAAATAAAATTTATTAAGTGTGAGAAGGAAACAACTAACTAAATAATAAGTGTGGGGTGTATTAGGTGAGCTAGATTAACTAAATAAATTAGTCGTTTAATTAATTTTGAGTAAAATTATACTAAGATAAATCTAGGTGTCTACATCACTATCGAGAAAGAATCTACAGTCAGAGATAGGGGCCACTTCATCCGTTTACATAAAAAATCATGATTGATGAAATTGACTGTCAACAAATCAAGCCAAAATGCATGTCAACCGTCCACAATATTAGTCAACCAAACCCTTGACTAAAAAAAATGAAACATCATGATTATAAACCATTTATCATAAACCATTACATCATTTGGCACAAACCTTTGATACACATTGTGATTAAATGCTTAAATCTCACTAAAAAAATCCATAGCCATTACCATTTAGATATTTATTTAAGGTGGTTTCATTGGTCAGCAAGAGCTGCAGAGTAATGAAGTTCCTGCCTAAATGTGCTAGAATAGTCCTATTTTTATTTGTTGTGTCTGCTATGTTTTAGCAAAAGTGTTGATATTATAACAACTTAATAGTAATCTTGAAATTTGTTAGATGGTGTACAATCATTAGTTATGAGAAATAGTGTAAATTTCGTAATGCACTTGATATTTTTTGATATTTTATCCATGCCATGCATTTGCTATCAAGAATTTTGCCTCAAAGGTATAGGAAGGTTGTACAAGGAACAACACAAATTGAAAATTTAAACCATGGGATAATAACTTGATTTGCAACTATAAGTTGTATTTTTTTGAAGCTAAAATTACATACCATTAATAAACCAATATTTACACATTGTGTTAGAGATAATAATGTGCATGTGGATAAAATTGACAAGTGAAGTTGGAATTGGTATAAGTGAAGTTGGAATTGGTATAAGTGAAGTAGAAGGCTCAATTTGGCATCTTGGTGAGGGTAAATAGTATGAGAAATAAGTTGAGTAAGTCCCCTGACATCTACACACACTAGCACAATTAAATATAATGAATAGCATTGCTTCTTTACTATGTTTCCTAAACCTATATCTATCTAGTTTCCTTATCATTTACAAAATCAGATTCCTCTTAACCATGACGTTTAGAAATTTTAAAAGATGGGATGTTGATGCATAATGGACCAATTAATGTTGTGACTATCACTTCCCATCAATTATAGGCATTTAGATATTTTAAGAAATTTTGTTGTGTCCTCTGTTTATGGGAAGTACAACTGCTATAGTGTAGTTAATCATGTTTCCCTATTTTAGATTAGGGTTTTTGTTTATTAGGAGGTAGTGGGTTGTTGAAAAAGGAGTTTTTGGTTTGGGTTGGGGAAGATATTGTAAGAGAATTTATACTATAATTCAGCCATGAAATGTATGTTTTGTTTATTTTTTTGTGAAAAGTTGTACATTTTTTGTAGTTTTATTGTTTATTGTTCACTATTTTTAGTAGCAGTTGAAGGTTTTCATTGCAGAACAAAGTAATGTGCATCACATGAGAAACATGGTATATTGTTTCCTAATGATGTTAACAAGTTCATTAGTAATAATCTATAAATCAAATAAGCACATACATATAAGATTTAATGTTTTCTTAAAGATTCAAACAACTTAGCTTAAATAGGATGTAAGATGGTATAGGAGGAACGATGCCTAAGGGGAAGGATATATAGTAGATCCTAGCTTTGGTGTTTTCATCCATATTCAATAGAAAGATGTTCTAGGAGTAAGGATCCTAGTCCAGACCCAATACCTCCTCCAACAACATTGAAAACTAAAAACCCTTGCAAACTACTACAATTGTCATAGAGCTTCCTTCTTTGGTCTAGACAAATATCTAATGCATCTTTTCCCACTATCAATTAGAAAAAGAAAATCCACTATCAGATAAATTACAAAAAAAAGAATTGAAAGAATTTGTCCAAACAGTTGAATGTAGAACTCATGTATAATGTCCTCACTTTCATACAATTTTTAAGTATTTTCATCTTCCCTCAGTTCCTATCCTGTACTATATTGCCTTAATTGCCAAAACAAATCAGTAGAAGACCAGATCGCTAGTACAATTTCTCATCTAAAGATACATGTTGCATTTATGCAACCAAAGAGGATTTATATTAATGAAGAGAAACATTGTAGAAAAAATGCATTGGAAGGGTATACATGCTTTGATATATTGTTTAACAAATTGGCTAGCTCTACAAATAGAGTGTTCATGGTGAAATGGAAAGGGAAAATATTTTCCAAAAAAATTAATCCCCTTAAACTCCCATTTTGATTTTGATCCTGTACCTAACCAGCTTAGATTTGAGAAAAAATGAGGGATGGGATGGGATGGGAGAAGATAAAATCACATAATCCCCAAAGTAGGCTCTCTTACTAAAAATATTTTGATATATACAAGCAAAATAAAATGCTAAACTCCAAAATGAATTAAGCTAATAACTGTGTACAAGAATTTGTAAATTGGCTAAGCTCTTCCCATATTTGTGCTATTAAGAGAGAAGAGGTCTAGAGGATGAGGAAATTTGACCAATATAATGGCATCGAGCAAAGTTTTTAGTTGCATCTTCCTTGCTAGAAATAATATGTTTAGGGTGGAATAGTTGCATATATGTCCCTGTTCTAATCTCATCGATGATTGCTGGTTCAAGATCAATAAATAGAGCTTTGGGAATATACTTTCCACGTCCAGTTTCACTGAAGAAAGTGCCATGTGCATAGTTTATTCTCTTGATTGTCTCATTGTTGCATTAAAAAACTAGATCAACAAAATACATTGTTTTTGAGATTGTATTTAGTCTATAATTTTTAAACACTGTTTCATAATCACTATAGATTACTAAAAAGGGACATTACCTAGACATGAAACCATCAGGTTGAATGCCATGCTCTAAACAAAATAGTTCCTAGTAAGCATTTCCCACTTGTATTCCAACCTATCCTATATGAATATTTATAATCTCTCTCATCTCCTTACTTATAGTCTATGTTCTTCCACAACCTTCTTCCTCTATTTTCCTTAGATATTGTGTCACACTCTCAAGAGGTAATTTTCCTTTATTTCACTTAAGCAAGCAATCTGCATTGTAAACTCTAAAAATGGAGATAAGATACTCTTTCATAAAAATTACAGCATGGAATTTTATGCAAAAAAGAGTAAGGATCCTAGTCCAAACCTAGTAGCTCCTCCAACAACATTGAAAACTAAAAACTCTTGCAAACTTCTAGAATTGTCACAGAGAAAACTATAGCCCATATCTAGCAGGACTTCTCACTATTGATTTCTAAGAGATAGTTCCTTATCTTCCAGCCAAGAAAGTGTGGAAATTGAGCTAAATATTAAATCCGAGTCTTTAGATTCCTAGAAAACAAGGGGAGTTAAAGCATATATTCTAGGATTAAAAGTTTCCCATTCAATTCTAGGTCGGTTATGATTGATGGTTCTCATGCACCTTTGTCCAACTGCTATACTAAAAGATTTTTTTTTCATAATATTTAGTTTTATAGATAGTCTTCATGAGTTTTGTGGAATGTAATTTATTTATCTCCTCTTTACTCTCCTAAGATTTTCCTGATTAGGTTGCTTAGGAAAAAAAATGAAATTGTAAATTGCTTGTAGCTAGACACATGCCGATATGTTGTCTTTTATTTTTGTGGTAGGAAGAGTTTACCCTACAATGCTCACTTTTTTGCAGTTACAATGTTTTATTTTGTAACTTAAGTCTCACCTTTTCCTCGTAAAATAATAATTGAAGATTACTTGCTTGTTTGTACCCCCTTCTATTTGTATTAAAACAAAAACTCTTTGAAATATATATCTTAATCCTTTCAAGCTAGCCACATGATGTCTTTATGTCTTATATTTTAAGATTCAATACCCTATGTCAACATACAAAGCCATGAAAGAAATTTTTTTTAAAAGAAAGTTGACTATGTAGTGAAGAAAATAAAAAGAATTACCTAAATGAACCTTCAGCTAGCTTGTCCCAAACCATTGAATGGTTAGGATTTGTAGATAATTTGTCCTAGTGCAGGAAGCTTCAGCTTGGCCTGCAAATTTCTTTCCATCATAAGTTTAATTAGCTCAATTTAACTGTCCCATTCAATTATTAATTGTCCAACATTACAAGCATTGGTAAATAAAAATGATGGTTGCTTGCACTTCTGACTTTATAGAGTTAAATGGATCAAGAAGCACGATCTTAATTACCTCTAAGATTTTGGAGATGAATTTATGTAGACTGCCTAATTTTTTTTATTTAAATAAAACATCCAAATATTTTGTAAGTGTTGCACTATATAGTTCAAATTAGTGATTTTCAATATAAATGGGACAATTAGTTTTCACAATATTTTTAATTAAAAAATGTATATTCACAATATAATATTATTGTAAAAATTGTAATTGTATTTTATAAAACAAAAAAATATAGTTGCTATTGAAAAACTAATTCAAATGTTAAAATCAATTTCTCACTAATAAAAACTATATTATTATTTGAATCACTAGTTTTTTTAAATTTTAATAAAAGATAAATTTATTATAAATATATTTAAAAATCAAAATAATTGTGTATCTCATCAAAAATTAATTTAATATATTATAGATTAATTTCATATAATATATATTAAAAATAATCTAATTAAAATGTATTCAATGATTAAAAAAAAAAATTAGATTATTAAAAATTAAAATATAATATTATAAAATGATTATCTAATATATTAAATGTTATATATGCTATATATATATATTATAATATAGTGCTTGATAATTTAATATATTAATATAATATATTACTATAATATTTCAAAAATAATTCCATAATATAATATACTAAAAACATATTAAATGTTATATATTATATAGTTTATATATTTTAATTTGTTATTAGATTATTTTTCATATACTATATAATAATTTTTTAATTATATTTTAAGATGTAATAAGTAAATAAAATTTTAGAATGAATAATATTTTGTTTCACTTGAGTTAAAAAAGGGATTAAATACTAATTAATTTAGAGTCTGGAAAATAAATTTTGAATAGTTAGAAAAAATTCATATATAAATTGTTAAAATATTTTGGATAAATTCATTCAAATGCAAAGATTAACTTGTTGGTGTAAAAATTTTTTAGCCAAAAAAGTGCCTTAAAAATTGCGATAAAAAATAATCTTCACTAAAATTTTTTTAGCCAATAAAATTGGAGAAAAATAATTTTTGGAATTTAAAAAGTTAAAAATCGTGCATTTAACTTTAAGAAAATTAAAATATAATGTATTAAAATAAAAATATAATGTATCATAAAGGAAATAATGAATTTTGATTCACTGGAACCAAAACATTTAATCACTAGTTAAGATCAAGGGCTTGCCTATAATTCCATGGTAGGAACTAATAAATAAAAGGCGAATAAATGATAAATAAACCATAACAAAAAAATATTTGAAAATTTAAGAGTGTATTATAAATGAGAACGTGTTCAATAATTTTGAAATTCATGAAAATTAAATAACCTTTTTTAAAACTTCCTTTATATTCCTATCAAAAGAATGCTATAATTATTGTACTGCACATGCAACCGTTTCTAACCATTTCCTCCCATTAACAGAGGTATTTAGATATCAATGTTTTCATGGTGATTTTATAGTTTTTTTGTTTTATTTTTGTTTTCCTCAAATAAGTATGGAAACTTTACTTAACGTTTTCATTAGCTAAGTCAATGCAATGGATCTAAAATTTGAGAGAATACCAACCTCTGATAAAACTGAACTCCTCAATAATAAAACAGAAAATTATTTTAGAAATCAGATCACAAACCTCTTTGTGATAACTGATAAAGCATAATCAATGTTAGAAACATACCTCCTCTACTTCGAATACACATGTTTTTTGTTTTCCTAGCTTCAATTTATGTTGTCAGTTATAATTTGGTGTTCAGCCTTTCCTCTATTTGATGCATTCGTATAAAATAGAGGAATCTTTATTTATGTTATAAAGGCTCCAAATTGAATAAGCTTCTTTTAAGTGTTTTATATAGCATACTAATTTCTCTGAGTTCACTTTTCTCTTCCTAGCAAAGGAAGACACAAATGCTCTAGTTGGGTATGTTATTTGGGAGGCAATTTTTTCATTAACTCAACATTTTAGCAAGCAAAATTTTATGTACTCAAGTAAGAAAATCAAATCTTAAATCACTAAATATTAAAATAATTAAGAAAACTTTGTCAAATTGTTCATGGAATGTGTGTTGTTATGAATGTTGTATATTAGGACACATGGGAATACAAATCAAGGTGGTGAAATTATGTTGCGAATTAATAACAAGAAGCTTTGAATGTAGGTTCTTAGTTGATTTAGAGTTCTAAGTTCTCTCATTGTTTGTAATGATTGTAAACCAAAGACAAGTACATATTGGTTCTAGTTGAGACCTTCTAAATTCTCCAAGATTGTGTCCCTTGTGAGGAACAAACTTGACCTTTTTAGGTAAATTAGAAGCAATTTTACTCATCAACTACTGATATAAGTAAGAGTATTTGTTGTGAAATACTAATGTTATAAGAACAATTACCCTTCTTATGCTATGGAAAAACTAACCATGCTTCTATTTGAAAGACATGTACTCTATTGGCCTTTGATATATTTGAAACTATCAAATTCATCGTTTAATGTGTCAAAGTCCTCGTCTTTCTATACTGAGTACTCAATTTACATTGGAAGGCTTCAATCCTTTTTTTTATATATACTATAATTTATCATTTAATTTACTTAGAATAATCCTTAAATCTTGCACAACTCCCTACTTATAAGACACTTTTGTGGGCATATGAATTGAGGAAAGAAAATTTATGTCATGATATTAAAAATATTAATTGTTATGCATCCATATGAACTTAAGAAATAAATTTACATCATGATATTAACAAAATCAATTGTTATATTTTAAAGTATTATATCTAACGAAGACAAAAAGCATAAATTTTTGAACTTAACTTATCAAAAACTAATCGAAAATTCATCAATAATGAAGTTGTCCATGTTTCTTCTAGAAAAAATAGATCTAGCAAGAAAACTACAAATGCTATCTCAAATTAGACTTTGCATTAAAATTGAAAATGATTGAAATAGTAAAATGCAGGAGGTAAAAACAACATATGTAGTTCAACATAAAGATAAGCTTAACAAGGAACATTTAAACGTGGTTATAGGTTTAAGCATGCAAGGAATTGATGATAGGAACAATTATGTAGACATTACAATTATACTAAAGGAGGGGTAAAAATTTGTTCAAACCAAAATGAAGCAATACAAAGCAAGGGCATTACACACCCCTATCAATATCCACTAAGTGGTCCAACTTTTGAGACAAATCCAAGGGTAATTGACCCCTATCCACAATGTTACAATTTTGCAAATGATTGGAAGCCCATTTGGCCAAACAATCTACAACCCCATCCCATTCTCTAGGAAGGTGACAAAAAGTAATAGACTCCAAGGAAGCACACAAATTAAGAATCTATTTTATAATAACAGCGAAATGCCAATTGACATCCTCTAACTACTGCCTCTTCAATAGGGTCACCACCACCTGAGAATCAACTTCACAAATGATCTGTCTCCACTCAAGAGCACAACCTCGCTCCACAACATATAAAATGGCAAGAGCCTCCATCACATTGTTAGTATGTAGACCCTTATAAACATAAAAGATAAAATCAACAATCCCAAAACTATTCCACCCAACACCCCTAATACTAGCATGACCAGGATTTCCCCGAGAAGAACCATCTGTGTTAATTTTCAACACACCCTAAGGAGGAGGATGCCAACACCCCTCCCTATTTATCTTTTGAAGAGGATGATGACATCTATTTCTCATGATTTAGCCAACACCTTGCACAACACTACTCTGAAGAGGAAGGTTGAGACAATTGCAACAGGAAACATCTCCTAGATCCACACCCTTAGCCAAGCCACACTTAGTCGAAACAGTTTCTCCCAAAGAATGAATAATTTTCCACCACAAACGTTGGACAACCAAATTCACATCTTGAAAAATCCTATGATTCCTCTCTAGCCAGATATGCCAGATAATAAAGGTCAATCCAAGAGCCCAAGTAACTTGAAGAAAATAAGTCTTAACAGGGGCCTTCCCCCATCGGGAAAAGAACTCATCCAAAGAAGAGACATGCCAGCAAGCCTAGTTCCACACACCCCACCATAAGTGCCATAGCTCCCTAGAGAAGGAACAATGGAAGAATTGATGAGATACACTCTCCTCACTATTACAACACAAAACACACATCGAGGGACCTTGGAACCCTCACTTGTACAGGTTATCCCAAGTAAGACATTGGTTTTGGACCACTAGCCACAAAAAATTGCACTTGGTCCAAGAAAATTTGTTCCACATGTGCTTCCACCAAGGAACCTTAGTGTCCCCCAACATCTACCTAACCAACTCTTTATAACCCGTTGAAACAAAGTACTTACCAGATAAATCACTGTTACTCCAAGCCAAGACATCCTACCCCTCCAAGGTATTGCATTCCTGTGCGAGGAAAAAATCTGAGCCAAATCTTTCCTATTCTCCTCTGACCCTCCTGGCAGCCAATTTGAGGAGGACTTCCATCTAAGACTAGCAACCATCCTAAGATTCTGAATAGTCTTATAATGCTCAATCGTATTCCAACCTGCAATGAGTAGAATTTTCACAAAGAGGTTGGAGGTGAGGGTAAGCAGAAATGATAGGAGGATGACCATCCCAAGAATCCCACCAAAAAAAGAGCCTAAGAACCTGTATGAAAGATCCAAAATAGCCCCTTAACCAACTAAGCCCTCAATTTTAGAGTATGCCAAATCATAGATCCCCTTCCTTCTAAAGGGTAGCGAGGAACATCCAAAGTATTAACATCCTTAAGATACTCATGGGTGAGAATATAGGCCCAAAGTTGATGCTGACTAATACACCAACACCAATATAACTTGGCTGCAAGAGCTTGCTCATTCAAAATATCAGAATGTATGCCAAGGCCCCCCTCTTTCTATGGACTACACAGTTTCCCACTTAACAAAACTCCACTTAGCCATTTGCAAGTTACCACTCCAAAGAAATTTTCATGAGCATCAAATTCCCTCAGGAAATACAAAGGAGCTGCTTGAACAAAACACCTATAAATAGGGAGAGCTTGGATAATAGACTTCAAAAGAGTCACTCTTGCAACAGTAGATAGCCAATGATGCGTCCAATGAGTGACCTTACTGAACAAATTATGAAGAAAATCCTGCCAAGAAGACCTGGGCTTCCTACCAACAACAAGAGGTATTCCCTGATAGACAAAGGGAAGAGACCCAATTTGAAACATAAAAATATTAGCAATCAGTTGTTGAATAGCTTGAGGAGTATTAAAAAAGTAGATAGACTACTTTTTCTCATTAAATTTCTAACTCAAAGTAGCAAGGTAAATATCCAAAGCTTGCCTAAAAGAAACAACCTCCTAAAGGTGAGCCCTCCCCATAAGAGTAGTGTCATCCACAAACTGAAGATGAGAGAGCTATGGCAGCCCATTTCCCCAACACCAACCTTGGATCATGCCCTAGGAAACCCAAGACTTAATAAATCTGCCCAGACCCACATCCATAATAATAAAGATAAGGGGAGATAGGATCTCCTTGATGAAGGCCCCTGGAAGCCCCAAAAAGCTCAGAAGGTTCCCCATTCATAATAAAAGATAAAGAGGAAGAGGTAACACAACTCATAGCCCAACTAACCTAATTTGGACTAAAAACAAAGCCTAAGAGAATTCGCTGCAAAAAATGCCACTTAACTCTATCATAAACTTTGGCCACGTATCCAACTTGATGAACATAGATTTCTCCTTATAAGTCACCATAAAATAAATGAATTCAGAGGCAACCACCACCCCATCCAGGATCTTTCTACCAGCCACAAAACCCCCTTGCTCCTTAGAGATTACATAAGGAAGACAAACTTTGAGCCTCTCTGCAATCAATTTAGTAATAATTTTGTACACCACATTACAAAGAGCAATATGTCTAAAGAATTCAAGTTGATCTGCACCTTCCTTTTTAGGAATGAGAACTAGGAAAGTAGAGTTCAAGACTCAAATAATTTTATTATTGTGAAGAGACTCCTAGGAAACCTCTAAAAAATCCAAACTTATAATATCCTAAAACTTCTAAAAAATTCAACATGAAATCCATGCGGACCTGGAGCTTTATCTTTATTCATCCCAAAAATAACCTCTTCGAATTCAGACAAAGAAATAGGTAGATGAGGAAACCATTCATCTCATTGGAAATCAGGGAGGGAATGCAAGCAAGGATCAAATTCTCCTCATCTTCTACAGGAGGTGAATCCTAAAAAAAATGAGCAGAATGAAACTATCTAGCCTCACGAGACAAAGCTTGCAGAGAAGATATATGGATCCCTTCTGAATTAACCAAAGAAGAATAAAACTCCTATTACGATGAGTCTACATAAAATGATGGAAGAAGAAATATTCCTATCCCCTTCCTGAAGCCAATCAATCTGAGCCTTTTGCTTCTAGAAAATCTCCTCTCGGAGCTCCCACTCCTCTACTACTCTTGTAGCTTGGGATTTCGCTTTACCTAAAGCATCTGAGAAACCATAATCCCAATTTTGGTGAGTAATTACATCAAGGCACACCTTAGCATTCCTCTTCATAACCTTTAGGTTTCCAAAACATAACCTATTCCATCTCTTAAGGTGAAATTTGACATACTGAAGTTTCTTAACAAAAGTGTATATAACTATACCATAAGCAGGGCCTCCATCATGCCACCACTAGGCCACAAGATCATACAAAGAAGAATCTTGAAGCCACATAAGCTGAAACTTAAAAGGAGGATTCTTGGGAACTATAAAAGAGGTTACTGAAAGTTTAATTGGCCAATGATCAGAGCCCCCCAAATCAAGAATCTCAGAACTAGTAACCCATCTACCTCCCACCCAAAAAAATGAGACAAGAAACCTATCTAACCTTTCAGAAATCACTTCCTCTCCACTCTATCTATTATTCCAAGTGAAAACCCCATTGGAAGGCTTAACAACAATTAAAGCTAGAGAATCTACATTCTCCCAAAAAAGATTAGAAGCAGGCCCTAGTTGAGGCAACCCACCTCTTTTCTCCTCCAAACTCAACATGAAATTAAAATCACTAGCTAAGACCCAAGGAAGATATGGATCACATGATATAACTGTAGAAACCTAAATTTGGAAACTTACATTTGTCCAAATTTATCCCTTTTCATCTAAATATCCTCTTACTTGCATTAGTTAAGTAAAATTACTATTATTTAATTAATACCCCTAAAGTCCTCTAAATCCCTAAGGTATCTAATTAAATAATTAAATACCTTACCCTTTATCCCCCTTTTCCTCAAAGAATTAAATAAATAAGATATTTATTTAATTCCTCACATGTCACATCCTCCATAATCCTCTGCTAATTTGGATTAGCTTAATTATTCCATGATTAGGATGTGCACACCCTTAATCAAGATTAATGTCACATCCTCCATATTTGGCCACTTTCCTCTAATCCCTCATTAATATTCTTAATCACCTGTTTGCACAACCTTAATCTAATCACATGCCATCTTTGGTATGTCCTTCAGATCAACCTTTCATAAGTGCTTTCTTTTTTAAGCATTGACCTCTTCCCCATGTGAATTAAAAATTCACATTTATTCATTCAATGCATTTCTCTTCCCCATGTAGGTTGTTGGGAAATTCTAAATTCCCTCATAGGTCACATTAGTCACATGGGACAAGGACCTCCTTTATGAAGACCTTGTCTTATCCCCAAGGTACTCCCCAATCATGTGAATTTTAAATTCACATTTATTCCCCCAACAACTTCTCATCCCCATGATGATAAGAGAGGACTTTCTAAAATTCCTCACTTGTCACCATCATCCTCATATGGGGACAAAAACTTCTTTTTTGAGGAAATCTCCTCTAATTCCAAGGTACTTGCAAGTACCTCCACCTCACATGTCCTATTTCCACATCACCTGTCCTTGTGACACCTCCCCTTCCACATGGAAAGATGTGAGGGCTTGTGGGTCCTTAACTCACCATGGCCCTCCATCTTGTCCATGTTGGCTAAATCCTAGCCATTGAATCCTCTAGAGACTCTTCCCTTAAAATGGAAGATTTTGTCTCATTTTCATTCATTCACTCATATCACATTCAAGAAATTTTTACTCTCAAGCATTGAACTCTCTCAAGTTGAAGAACTTGCATCCCCCATTGTTGCATTGTGAAGCTTTCCTTCCATCCATTTTGCATTCATCTACCAAAACACCCACATCTTTCATTGCATTATACATCCAATTTACATCACTTTGTATAGCATTTTAGTTTATTTTCCATTAAGGAGCACACATTCAAGCTACATCAAAGGGCCAACCAAAAGGATCACTTGGACAAGGTATAATATATTATTTATCTTTATTTTGTTCAAGTCAACTTAGGCTAATCTTGAAGTGGTGTTGTGTTATTTCTACTTTTCATTTCTTTGTTTTTGCATCTTCTAGGTTTAGTAAATAATACTGCATTACACTAACATACCTTATATGAGCCCAAAGCTAGATTTTTCCATGAATATCAATCGGGGCATAAACATTAGTAACCAAAATGGACTCACCTATTCCCAAAGTAGAGGCAACCATGGAGATAGTAGAATGACTAGAAATCCACCATAGTGGTCCAATATTTCTTGGGTCCCAACAAAGAGCGAAACCCCCAGAGCTCCCCTAAGAACTAATTCACTGACATTGACCAAAATACCAGATACGAGAAGCACACTGAAGCATAAAATCAACTGAAGGTTTATTCTCGCGAACATAAAATATGTCTAAAGAATGGAAAATAACCAAATCATGAATAGCCTTTTGATGGGAGGTGCTATTCAACCCCCTTACATTCCATGAGAGAACAATCATGGAGGAGATTGAGAGAAGTGAACATCAATGGTTTTAACAAACCTAGATTCCACCAAAAAATCTCCAGTACGTTTAATCTTCTCAAGATCCTTCTTATGACCACTTTTAGAAGAGTGCTCAGATGATCCCTTCATAAGGGTGTGTTTTTTCACCCCTAAGGCTAGAGAAGACCCTTTCTTTTGCCAAAATCTAGCCCCTTCTTTGCCAAATTTTCCAAAATAATATCATCATCATCTTACATAGGACCGTTCAGAGACACTAGATGATCCTACATAACCTGTGAGAAATGAAGATCATGACCTAAACCCTGTCCCTACACCACATTGTAACCCATACCAACAACACCAGAAGACACATCTGTCAGGATTCCTTCCTCCAAGGTTGAAGTGTTCAACACTTCAAACTGATTAAAGTCCTCTTCATTCTGCCTATCCTTCAAAGATCTCTTTTTACCATGAACCTTAGCCTGAGGCTTAATAGGCACAAAGCCATCCTTATCCAATTCACTCTCCATCATGAAATACTTCCCTTTATTCTCCTTAACAACTTTTGGTATTGAAGACTAAGGGGAGGTATTAGAAGGAAGAGCTTTATTAATCCTAGGACATTACTTCTGAAGATTTCCATACTCATGACAAATCCAACAATGAAAAGGAAGGGATTCATAATCGAGATGATGAACCCAAGAAAAAGAACCAAGACAAATTTCTAGAGAATCTAGCAAGGGATTGTTCAAATCCATCTCCACACAAATCCGAGCAAAAGAAATAACCTTTTTTTCAAGGGTTTGTTGAGCAACTGCAACAGGCTTGCCAAGAAGAGCAGCAATCCATTGCAAAATATCTTCTCTTCAGAACTCTAAAGGAAGTTGTGATAGATGGATCCAAACAAGAACTCTCGACAAAAATTATTCAGCAAAATTAAAACTCATATGCCAAGGTTTGATAAAAAAACCAACATGATTATAAAAGTAGGTTCTTCCCTCAAAAACCTGATTCCTATCAGCCATATTGGAAAAGACAACCACAAAGTAATTGTTTGTAGCCACCATAAGCTCCATGTCTCCCTCAACCTACCATGAACGCTGAATCCAAGCTGAAAAAGATGACAAAGGTATATGGATCCCAAGAAATTTGTAGATAAGAGCATGTCTACTCCAATAAAAGACATAATTAGTAACAGATTCAGGATAAATGACCAAAAATGACCTATCCTAGCTTCTGGGAAAACAACCATTCACTTTCTTTAATTTAAGGCCCTCCCCCACATAAAATGACTCTGAATGCTGAGATTTCAAGCCCAAAGAAGAACCATTGTGAGACACACCACCTTTAGCCACCACCAAATTGTAAGAGACCTGATGTTACACCATAATCGAAACAAAATACCAACCCTAAAATCACCAAAGGTATCACCCAACAAACAATAAACAACCCCAACCAAAGAAGAAAGAGCTGAAAAAAAGAGGATCCTCCTACAAAATTTCTCACACCCCCACACCCACCACACACCCTTAGTAGAAGAAGAATAAATCGTAACCAACAAGACAAAAACCACACCAAGCTAGCATAGGGCACCCTGAAATGTAGAAAAAAACCCACTCACTTGAAGATCTTAACCTACAACACCAACACTAACTAAGAGGAAGAAAAAAATGCAAAGAGAGGGAGTGAGATGTAGGTTGCAACCTACTATAGGCCATGATCCCACATAAACCCCAATGCCTGCGAGCCCATGTTTACGTTTTGTTCATGACTTGAGCATATCGTAGACATTACAATTATAATCCAGTTCAAAATCTTAAATTTGGAAAATAAAAAAAAGGTTTTGAAATTTATTGTAAAATTAAAAAGTCATCGAAATAATTTGACACACTTGGAAGTGTTCCATAGACCACTTTTGCATAAATAGAATTAAAATTTGATTCATCTTACTTATTATAGTCACAAGTTTGTGAAATTTGGTAACCAACTTGCTAATTCATGTTAGAAATTTTCATAATGATTTTTGGTAATAAATGTAAAGGAGAAATAAGAAAACAACACCTTAATAATGTTCATATCTGCATCACATCTAAAGTATTATTCATCGCGGAAGTTCCAAATACCTAAATTGTTAATTAACTCATAACTACCAAGTGACTCATTATTATGACCATAAATATATTTCAATACCTTCCTCTCATTGTCATTTATATTATGGCATAAATTTTATCTCAAAGCTTTAAAGACAAACTTGTTTGTTTCAAGTGATTTTGAGAAGATAGTTACTATCTATTAAACATATTTATGCATTATTTAATTTCTTGGTAATATTGTATTGATTAGTTATCAAATATTTCAAAAGTGTAGTTCTATTTGAATGAAAAACTAAACTCTTTATCATTTGTATTGTTATTTTGGTTATTCTAATTTGAATCACTTGTTAATCAACAAGTAATCTTAACCAAAATGTATCAAAAGAGGAGTAGACAACCTTATATCATCCTTTAGTATAGGAAAGAGTTAAATTTTATTGCTACATGCTATTTCATGATGAAAATACCATTCTTAGAAAAAAATCATATCATGCTCTAGATATACAATTAGTAAGGTTATCCTTTTTGATCAAATTATTGTCTTGATAAGAATTTAGAGTGCTAAATTATAGATAAAACTGCTCTTAAATGGTTGATATTATTGAAAGAAAATTTTCTGGATTTTGTTCTTCATTTTACCACCTTTCTAAAACATATTAAATTTTAAAATTTGGATAAAGTATGTAAAAGTTGGGACTATATTACTACTGCCCTAAGTTCCTTCAACAAGTTTATAGGAATCTAGTGAGTTTAGTTGTAGATAAAACTGCTCATAATTGGTTGGGTTATTTGAAAAAAATTTCTCGGGTTTTGTCCTTCGTTTGTCTAGATTCCCAAAATATTTTAAAATTTGAAATTTGGGTGAGTAACATGAGATTTATGAGTGTTTAAATGTTATCCTTTTTCGTTGTGATCAGCAAGCTGAAATTTTTTTGGGTGATCATATCATCAAAATTTTGTCAAATTACTTGTGAGAGTTGAACCCAATTGAGGTAAATTATTATTGGACAACCAAGTAAAAGTCGATTTAAGTTCAATAAGGTAAATTATGAAGCCTCCAAGAACTCATTACATAGGCAAGGCCATCTTAGATGAGCCCTCAAGGCATAGATCTGACCTTTAGGCCATGTTCTCCTATGACTTGCTTCGATCTTATTATGATTATTTCATCAAGATGGAGAGACTATGTATCTAGTTTTTAGGTTTCTTGTAGGAATAGGTTATGAGAACCCAATGGACTTCTAACCACTTCATGAGATGAAGCAAGGAAACTATGGTAAGAGATGGTAATATTTACTTTGATTTAAGATGGTAGAGAGTCCATACTAATAACTTACAAATAAGTAGAAAAACTTGTACTTGTATTATATTAGTGAAATGAAAGGTTGATACATTTTGTTATGTTAAATATGTATTGATGTGATGAGCAATGTATTTAACATGTGGTACTGATATAATTGGAAGAAAGTTTTAAATTAATTCTTGTAAATCTCTTGTGTTAAACTTAATATTGCATGATATGGGTTATGACCATGTTTCAGGTATAAAATGTGTTGTTGGAATAAATTATTTTATCTTGATGTTGTAATTCTATATCCAACCATGATCTATCAATTTTTAAAATTTTCTAATTAAAATTTATTAGGTGACTAGTGATTGTATGGTCATTTGTTGATATGTTTCCATAAAGTACATACATTTGAAGAAAATTTTTGTGAGTTAGTCAAGTGAATGTGGTTGAAATTTAGTGTTTGTGTTGTGTTCTTAGTTGAGTATTTAGTTGAATGTTTTTGGGCACTACAACCTAGCTAGGGGTCTCAATAGATAGTTCTAGGAATGACATGCTCCCTCTCTATTATGTCTACATCCTTTTCCTCTCCCTTAAAAATCATACATATAAAGTTATTTTGAAATCTTGTTTAAGATAAAATCACAATAGAGTTTTCTTAAGAAATATTGTGGCATGTCATTACTGTTACATGGGAATGGTAAATATTCATCTATAACATATTCCAAAAACTATCTCTTATTCCTTATTGTTGACACTAATGGATGAGGAATATTTT
Organism: Sequoia sempervirens; assembly: GCA_007258455.2. NCBI lineage: Eukaryota > Viridiplantae > Streptophyta > Pinopsida > Cupressales > Cupressaceae > Sequoia > Sequoia sempervirens. The sequence goes on along the minus strand of VDFB02358134.1, from coordinate 24,770,835 downwards.
AAAACTTCCATGCATGGGTACAATGGTTCTCAAATCAACAAATAATGCACACAAATCATATTTTAAAATATTCTTATCTTTCATTTATTTATACAACAATTTTGTAAAATAAAATTATCACACATTCTTCTTATGATTTGACCATGTTTTTTTTGGGCACAAGTGAAATCTATGTTAGAAATAATAGATCCAAACGATATGGCAAGGTCTTTTTGATGTATGTTTATTGCATTAGAATTTTTAAAAATCAATCAATGTTTGAAATTATTTTTTGTGTTTCAAAATTTCTTAATATATTTGCTCCTGTCTTGCGAGGATGGTGGAGAATGGATGGAGGATTTTGAAGAGAGTTAGTTTGTGCCTGATCTTCAACACGATTTTACTTATGCACACAACTTGGTGAATTGTGATTTATAGTAGGAAGGATTTTCATTTGTTAAAAATTAAAAATAATTAAAAATAATAATTTCATTTTAATTTAAATCTTTAAAAATATATAAATCTTACCTCCTCAACCTCATGGATGTCATGGTGGCACATTGTTTGGTTTGAATAAAATCTAATGGTTTATATTTTCACTTGCACTATTCCTCAATTTCATTTCAGAATTGAAGAGAAATAGGATCATGATGAAATGGGCTTGACCTACTATTTTTTGATTTTATGGGAAGAAAAATGTGAGTGTGTTATAACATGCTCACATTATATGAAAAATAAAACAATTTTGTTGGTCTCCCATATTTGTAAAAAGTCCCTTATCACATATTAAATTTTTGAGTGAAGGTACATTGAATTACATATTAAAGATTATTTTTTATAATGTCAAGGAAAACAAGTGAGAAATTTTGACCCCCTTTTGGCCCCTATTTCTATGCCCTTTCCCTTCTAGGTAACATCTCAGGGCTCCAATCTAACTAGGGAAAATGATTTCATAGAGAAGTATGGGAGTTTTGCTGCCTCCCTCATAAATTTTATGGAGCTAATTTAATTTCAATTTATTGCCAAAGTATAAGATTGTGTCCTAAATGGATTATTAGAGCCTTGGATAGAAATGAAGGTTGGAAGGTATTGATAACAGATTGAATCTCTACAAGGGTTTTTTAGGCTTGAAAGAGACATCATTTTCATAATCTTGTTATTATAAAGGAAGCTATCTAGATACAAGGAAATTTTGTTATGAAAATAATATGGAAATCCAAGGAAATCATGAAGCCATAGATTCTATGAGATGAAAATAATTTTCAAAAGGATCTATTTAATAATTCATGATCTATAAATTGTGGTCTCTTGCTATTTATTTCCAAGATCAACCTCTTGGTAAGAATATTTGGATTAATGGTTTGAAATTTTTACATAGAGGTACTAAGACTATTCCTAGATTATTCTATAAGACTACCAATATTTGTATTTCTTGGCTCAAGGTCAAATTAAAGCATAGGATTTCTAATTGGCCAAATTAAAATATATAATTTATAATTAAGATTTTGAATCATTCTAAACCATTATTAATTTTGTTCCTACCCCCATGATTCATAAAATTTTGGTGAGAAGCTTGAGATATTGGTTTAGATGTTATAAATGGTATACACAAACATTTTTACAATTGCGGACTATGGAATGTATATTCTTGGATTTATCTTTACTTGTGCCTAGTTTAAAAAATAATTAATATAGTTTATTTAGTTTTATTTGGGAACCACTTTGTAATATATATTTCAGACCATTTCATTGACTATCACTAAGTTAAAACTTTTCGACTTTGCTTGGTATATTATTTACCAAAGGCTTCTTGTTAGTAAAATATTAACCTAGTTGAGTGTTGCCAATTTTATTGTCATTCTTTTGGACACTAAGAGACTTTCAACCATTTTTTTTGGTTTTATCCCAAATCTTAGGATACTTGGAATTAGATTCATTATTTCTTAAGGAATCTCAAGTTTGAGCATTTATCTTGGTAATTATTCTTAAGAGACTGACCTAAAGAATTCCATCTAATTTAGGAATTATCTAAAGGTAGAATATATTTTTAGCTTTTGGATATATAAAACATCTACTATATTATTCTTTGGCTTTTCAATTGATATTCATTTTTTTAATTCCAAGGCTATGATTTGTTCTAATATCATTATATCGATTCAAATATAAGTGCATAAAGTTACACTAGAAGTGGTGCACTGATAATTAGGAAGAGGTGATTGGGAGATAGCTGAAGAGATCATTATAAGTCAAGAAGAGAGAATAATTGGTCAGAGGAAGATAAATAATCTCTAGTCAAGACTAGAATCCGGTCATAACCAAAAGAAAAAAATGGAAAAAATGGATAGAATTGAAGAAATCTTACAACTCCAACTATGATAAGGTCACCCCTTTTGGGCTAAGTGAATCTACAATTGAAGTTCAGTGCCAAGGCTTAGAAGCTAAGATAAGGGATTAAAGAGGTGGATAGTATTCTAGGAAGAATAAAGGATTTTTCCACAGGTTAAAAAAATACTAGAAGAAATGTTTTTCATGCCTTATGGGTCATGAGCTAGATCATTAAATCATCATTGAGTTGCTATTTTAGCCTATGAAAATTTGGGTTCTTATAGCTTATGATGGCTAGGACCTTCTTGATGTTTTCTAATAGTTAGGTGATTATGATCCTCGACTACTACCTCATGGTATAACTCTTTTTTCTTAGTAGCCTTATTCCTTGTTTATCTTTTTAGATTTTTCATGTTAAGGAATGACCTTGCTTGGCATTTAGAATGCAATTTTTTCTACCAAAATTTTTTAATAGATATGTGTAATATAAACCTTACAAAAAAAAATATAAAATAATTATTAGAATATATTTATCAACTGAACAATGTGAAAAATGTGGGGGTTTATGGCCTAGGTCATATAACACCACTATTCTCTAATTGTCATTCAAGGATGTCCTAGGATCCCAAATTGGATTGACTATCAATGAAAAGGTGAGTCATTTCTCAACAAAGAAGACCTACGAGGGGGTTATTTAGGCTTTGAGGTGTTCACCACCAAGAAAAAGCTTGGAAAAGACAACTTAACATTGAAATCACAAAACCTAGTAATACAAGTCAAATGATGAGTGCAAATGACAAAATTAAGTAATAGAAAGTTATGATGTATGTACCTGGGAAGTCTGGAAATGTGACAAGGATTCTGTAAATGCAAAAATGTTGTCAAAATATGATAGGGAGGACTAAGACACCCTTACTGTTATCTTAGTCCCATACTATTTTTCGAGGGCAGATGCAAAATCTTTGGATGTCGAAACAAAATCTGAGAGAATCTCTAAAAAATACCCTGGGGAGGACTAAGACACCCTTACTGCCGACTTAGTCCTGATCTAAATTTATGCAATTTCAAAATGTGATCCTGAGGTTCAATTTCTACACTTCCTTCTTTACCAAATCTCTAGATCTGAACCTATAAATAACCTACAAAACAAAGGAAATTTGATTGATTGTTTATGGGGGTTTGTCTTGGTCAAACCCCTTGTTTGGTAATTAAACCTAAATGAAGATGCATAGATTTGAAAATTGAAATGTGTGTGAGACCTAACCTTAAGTGTGTTTAAGGTTATGCAAGCTAGAACATGGATAAACCCTATTCAAATGTGTTAGAATATAATTCCTAAGATACAAATGAAAATGACCTACAAAGTAGATCTCTAATCACTTTAACAAGTCATAAACATGAAATGTACCTTCCTTAGGTAGAAAGTAGAACACCAATAGAAGATAGAATCACTCAAGAAACAAGTCCTTAGGCTTGGAAGTATGGCTAGTTGCATCTCCAACCTAGAATCCCTCATGATCCTCCGTAGGCATCCATCATTAGTCTTTGGCAATGCTAGATCTTGACTTGAAAATAGACTTGAAAAACCTACAAAAACACAATAGAAGGTTTCTCTAAGATTTCAATTCCTTACTTCTTGAAACTATCCTTCAAACTTATTTCTTCTCTCTTCACTTATCTCAACTTAGGAGAAAATGGGTGTGAATCTTACTTTTATAGGAATTTCTATCTAATAACCCAATTATTAGATCCCAAAGGCCAACAAAATGCTAATTTAAAGAAAAATATTTTCATTTCCCGCACTTAATTCTCAAAAATAAAGCCCTCGAGACTAAGACACCCTAGGTGGCATCTTGGTCCCACTAAGGATGACTAAGATGCCACCAAGGGTGCCTCAGTCCCATAAGGCTTATTTTTCCATTTTAAAATGTGGGTTACCAAGATTAAAGGTTGTTTGAGGATTTTGGTTGGGTTTACTGTTGAAACATACCTCGAGATGCACAAAAAGGGGTTTTAGGGACCCATAATAAGTGACATAAAGGGAATTTAATGCAAGGGGTGCTAAAATAGGTCTAAATTAAGTGTGAAAATTCAATGGTATGCTTTTTTCTATGCTACATTGAGCTTTAGCACCCATATGACACTACGTGCATGTGCAAGCTAAAGTACTTCAAAATGTAACTTTATAAAAGGATACTCATATGGATTTTTTAGGGAGAATGAAGCCCCCACTCAAGTTACCTAAAAAACCATAGTGTTAGGAACCACATCCTACATCACAGATTTGTTAATAGCTCAAAAATAATTCTCTTATCTAACATTCCTAGAAAATTGAATTCGCGGGTGGATGTATGCCCCCTCTTGATTCTGCCTGCTTTTCGGAGGTGGAATAAAGGTAACAATCTAACCAAATCAAAATGAAAAAGTATATCATAGGTAATTTCCAATTACCATGTCACCTGATGATAGACATTTGATGAAAATGGGAGCGGAACCATGATTCCAATGCAACATACGAGATAAAAAATGGAGTTCGCTAGCTCCTAATATGTTAGTTTAAATAAAAAACACTTCTTTTCTTTTTAACAAAAAGTGACCTAAATATGCATGTATATAAAGATAAAAGGGAAGGTAATTCATATTCATTTTATCTTTTACCTTTTTGTAGAGTGAGCTTGGAGTAAAGTAATCTATTATGCCAAGTAGACACCCATCCACATGTCTGTGGATCGAGATTTTACGGGAGGCGGTTGCACAGGATGAGCTACAACCTACAATGAGTGGATTTTGCCTTCTCTATACTTTGATTTAGTCATTTTTTAATGTTTTTATGAAATTTTTAAATGAATTTAGAGTCTAGGGAGGGATTTTCTTTCATTTTTCTAGATTGTTGCAAAGTGTCCCACTTTGTCACAAAGTGCCCCAGATAAGGAATAAAGTGTCTAGAACCCTTAATTAAGATATTCTAGAGAAACTTTAACATACTATTTGACCGTTAAAGCACAAATTTAAGTTCTTAAGATGTTTTAAATGACATTTTTCCTCTTTTCTATGTTAGACTGCACCTCGATTGTGCCAACACCTGGCTGATTGAACGTTCAACCATCTACAAGAGCTAGTCGATCAACTACTTGTGGAGGATGTGAAAATCCTCCAAGAGATAGGCCTCTACTAGGCCTATCTCTCCCTAGTGATGCAATATCATGATGCCATGCTGATGGAGCTGGCAGAGAGATGGGACGTCGATACTTGCACATTTCACTTACCAACATGAGAGATGACTATCACATTGGAGGATGTGCTCCAGATATTACGGATGCCCACCCAAGGTGAGAGGGTTTTTCTAGAACAGGGCAGGAGTTTTGAGGACATGCAGTTTGACACCGAGTATTGCCTGGGGAGACCTATTCATCACAAAATCATAGGACAATGCATTGAGCTTGCATGGATTATATATGCACAATCACCACTAGTTAGACACATCGTGATCTTCATAATAGCACTGGTACTAGTTCCTGATGGCCGTGGGACATATCTAGAGGGGGGACTAGTGCACATGATCCGAGACATGGAGCACTACCACATCATATTTGCATGGGGTTGGAGTATATTGGCACACTTATATTATGACTTGGGTCAGTTTACCTATGGAAAGGTGAACAACATGCTTCACTACACATTACTATAGACTTGGTGCTTGAAGCACATTACCTGTATCAGACTGAGAGGATTTCCAATTGCCACCGCGGTGGGATACCCATGGGCCTTTAGTTATCCACTTATATAGGCATGACAACATGGTGATGTACTATTTTGGAGGGTCATATTTGATAGGCTGAGGGAGGAGGATATTATATGGAGACCTTATCCGATGGAGTTGTTCTAGCAACACTACAAGATAGATGAGGCAGATGCAGAGGGATAGAATTTTTTTGGGACAATGTGATCACATAGTGAGACCCTTATACTATGATCACGTCATGAGATATTTCGAGCAGGTATAGAGAGGACAAGTACTATGGTCTTCATATAGATGATAAGTATAGAGCACTCGTAGACCTGGGGACCTCAAACAACTGACAGGAGATGATGTTGTCTAGAGCGATGCATAGAAGGAGGATACAAATGTGCCCCTAACATCCGACGCTGATTACATCGATACGATAGAGGAGTATGAAGAGTGGTGGGAGGTGGTTTGGCCAGGACCTATCTTTCCTATGGTCTATCCTATGGGATTTGTAGGACCTTTACTAGATCCGAGGGAGGAGGATAGAGAGTCAGGCAGGGGGATAGATCTAGTAGACCTATTTTTAGATGGGGATGAGGAGTCAGAGGAGGACAATGATTATGAGGGAGAGGAGGATGACAAGGAGACACATAATGAGTAGAGTCAGCCTACGAGCAAGGACAACAATAGAGGTGAGGCTAATCTTCCTAGACCTGAGTAGAGAGATATAGTTCCCACATGGGTTACGAGGTCACAACCTACATGTGCTAGTGTCTAAGAGCAATGGGGAGAGCAACGAGGCATTCAAGATTCCTATGGATCATGCTACAGACCTAGGTGATGATATTTATTTTTATGTTTTTTATGTTTTAATGTATATCATGCTCATGTATATGTATATTATGATGATGTATACTGATTATTCTTATGATTTCTATCTCACAGAGCCTGTGGTAGATCTTGAGGACCTCTTCCAATGTGCGACTACCGAGATAGTACCACCCCTTTCTACAGATGAGGCTACTATCACAGAGTACATGCCCCAATAATTCATGGAGTAGCACATGGACCTGTTCAAGCCTTATGTGAGGCTCAAGGGAGAATTTAATAATGTATCCAGGTGCACTGATAGAGCTGAGGGTTAGGTATCAATACTGGAGGTGGATTTAGTGGAGGCTTGAGTAGCTCAAAGATCTGAGAGAGAGGCTATCTTATAGTTAGAGGTCGAGCAGCTACAAAGAGAGAATGTTAGAATCCAAGCTAATAGAGACCATGTAAAGCGAGAGTATGTGGATGGATTGATACACGAGGGAGAAGCATGCGTGGCACTACAAACTATGTGAGAGATGGATGCCATGAGTAGATCCCAATCACACACCACCATCTCTTAACAAGTGCAGACACCAGATCCCAAGGGATCCAATAGTCATAGTCCATAGTGACATTATACTATTGATGAGATGTATTAAAACTTTTGATATATATATATGTATGAGCATGTTTGGATTGTGTGTTAGATGGAAATATGATTTATTAAATAATCTTTGTTAGACTATTCAATAAATATCTCCATGATCTAACATGTCTTTTCTTAAGCTTTCTTAGATTTATGATGTAGTATGTTATGCTAAATTAAATACACTCATGATCTAATTGTAGAATATTAAATGAAAATAATGATTTAATCTAACATAACATACACCATAAGGTCTGAATAGCATGATACCTAAAGTAAGAATCCCAAACCAAATTGGACCCACGACTCTATTATTCAAGACATAAAAAACTAGATTCAAGAATGAAACAAGTGCACGATACAATGGATCTTGAAAATGGCATATTATCCATTAACTCTAATACACTACTTTAAAATTCATCCTATTAAAAAAGGCTAGGTATAATATTGACACAAATGCATGACATTGATAGGTTCCCGAAGAGGTGTACCATCCATTTAGGATAGCAGGTATGCTCCAGACCTTTAGATTTCTTCAACTACATAAGGTCCTAACCAATTAGGTCTAAAATTTCCTTTCTTTGTCGAGTTAGCATTAACATTTCACTGGTTGAATGAACGAGGGATGACATGGTCATTATAACTTCATTTCATTTTATTATGGTAAGATTGAAGATGTTCGAGGGCATTAATGCACCTTTCATAGAGCATTTCAAGTTGGTATAATCATTGTTCCCTATAAGTATCATCAATTAGCCCTTGAAGAGTGATTCTTAAGGAGGGAATCTATAACTCTAGGGGCATAATTGCCTCGACACCATAAACAAAGTTGTAAGGTGTGTTTCCCATTGAAGTTATGATACTAGTACGATAAGCCCATAACACGTATGTTAATTGTGTATTCTAGTATTTTTTGTTTTGTTCACTATTTTTCTTAGAATTTGTTCCAGAGTTTTGTTTGTTGATTCAACTTGTCCATTAGATTGTGGGTAATAAGGAGTTGGAAATCAATGTTGTATATTAAATGTTTCCAATAAATTCTTCACATAATTATTCTTAAATGGTGTCCCATTTTCTAAAACTAATGCATAAGGAAGTCCAAAGCAAGAAATAATGTGTTCCAATATGAAATGACATATTACATTGGTAGTTGTTGAACGAAAGGGAATAGCTTCTACCCATTTCATGAAATAATCTATTGTCATGCTTATAAGTGTATGTCCAACAAATGAAGGTGGAGATATTTTTCCAATAATATCCAAACCCCATATTGAGAATGGCCAAATAGGAACTTGTGCACAAATTTCAGAGGTAGAGCATGAATTAAATTTTGATGTTCTTGACATTTATGACATTTTTTAATGTATTTGAAGCAATATCGTTCCATATTTTTCTAATAATATCCTATGCGGGTTAGCTTTTGAACTAATGATCTTCCTCCAAAGTGCCCCCCATAAGCACCTGTATGAGCTTCTTCAAGTGCTATAGGGATTTTAGATTGTTTAAGACACCTAAACAAAAGGCCATTAAAGGACCTCTTATATAAGATGTCTACCAAGATGATATATCTAGATACAAATTTTCAAAGATGAGAGCAAGTGTTTTTATTTGTTCACTCAAGAAAGGTACCATCTTTCAAATAATTGAATATAATATCATACCATTCACTCAAGTGTTCAATTGTTGTTGTTATCTAATAGGGCAGGGTTGGATGGAACACTCACTATCCCATGCTCTAGGTCTCACCTTAGCAATCCCCTTTGGTGTTACTCTCCACCTTCTTAACCTATAGGCCCTAATGCTTGTTAGGCACCTCTGGTTCTCCTGGCCAACCCTACTATCATCTCTATTCTCCTAACCAAGCCAACCTTGGTGTTCTTTCTCTCATTCTCTCCTTAGCCTTAATCTTCCTAAAGACTAGCTATCCCTCAAATGCTTCATTAACTTGATGCAGGGGTGTGTGATGAATTCCAAAGCCTCAAAACCATCCCTCTAGGGTTCCTGATCATTCACCAATCTCCAATTCTCCATTGCTCTCACCAAACCCTATTATAGGGTTTAAGAAGGGCTACTAGCCCTTGAGCCCCAATTAGGCCTCCTAACCTGACAAAGTAGGCTTAAATTCCAATCCTTCTACATAACATCACAATCTTCCAAAAGGGACCCTAGTTCATTTTACTACCTCTCCAATATTTTTTGAGGTTATAGGCCTTCACAGGCCATACACAGGCGTAACCCTCTTTTTGTAGGAATTAGGGCTTTTTAGGCCATTTCTTGACCTCACAGTGATTTGTTTGCTTATTTCAACCCCCAAATGGATTGGTGAGATATCTTGCTTGCTGCAAAGCCTTTATAAGGCCTCCTGCAACCACCACACAACTTGGGTTGCTAGGGAATGGTCACCCCTGCTGTGTTAGTGTTTGTTTTCACTATCTTTCCTAGCTAGGCACAATCAAGCTCGCCTAGGAGAAGACCTTTTCCATGAAACCTTTCCACCTACAAACTCCTAAACATATTCTATATATAGGCATGGAGCTTAGCCTCATTCCCCATGGACTATACACCAGGTATAGTGGAAGACAAAGGTCTAAGACTCCATGATTAACAGGCTACTGGACTAATCAGCAATGAAAAGAAGCAAAACCTACTAGGAACAAAGCTAAAAAATGATGAAACAAAACCACTAATGAACACAAAAAGCTTGTAAAATGAATACCACATGTGCCACATACACTGTTCAATTCCTGGAACCCTCCATTAACATAGTAATAAGAACTAAAAGCTAGAAAATTGCAAGAATTTCATTACTTTTCCATGTAATCTGCAAACTCCAAAATGATACAAATTTTTCCAACCAACCAACCCTGCTCTTAGTTTGAGCAACACCTTATAAATCTTCTCCAAGGTAGTTACCAATCCCTTGGGTCGGACATTTTCATAATCAAGTGGCAAAAGGTGCAAAATGTCCCATTTTTCCACCTTTGCCAATTATTGCTAACTCCTAAACAACAATGAAACATGAGTTACAAACTCCCTCCTGATCACTCCTAAACAACTAAGAAACACTCTAATTCAAAATAAAATGGTCAACATGACCTTAAAGTATGACAATCTCAAAATTTCATGCTAAGCTTCCAAAATTTCCTAATGCTATCTAATGTTTCCTAGGTGCTCCTACACCATTCTCCCCCTCTCCACCGAAACACTAAGGAATGGAAGGAGAGACCAAGGATAGGTCAATGCCAAAATTATTGAACTAATCTTCTTGTACCCATGTGGCTTCTAATTCATGCTTGTTCTTCCACTTGATAAGGTGCTCCATGTACACCTTATGTCTTGTATCCTTCTTCACCCTTGACTCCAAAATCTTCTTTTCTTGAGGCTTGTCTTGATTAGGTAAGGATACATTGATGATGTCCTTGAAGACCTCCTTACTGTTCTAATCCATATCATTGACTGTCCCCTTATACTTGATTAAATCAGCTACATTGAACACTGGTGAGATGCCTAGATCGGTAGGTAACTCCACCTTGTATGCATTCTTGCCATATTTGGCCAATACCTTGCATGGACCCACTCTCTTCATTTGCAACTTGGTTGACATTCCCTTTTGCAACCTTGACTTGTTAAGGTGGATATGACATAGTCCCCTACTACAAATTGCACATCTTTTCTTAACATATCTGCTTTCTCCTTCAACTTTTTTGTAGCCTCAGTGACTATCCTCTTTACTTGCTCCTGAATCTCCTTCATGGTATAACTAAAGTCTTCTGCATGTCCACTTCTTTGTTCCATAGCTCAAAGATCTCGAAGCTCACATATGCCTCTTGGGTGCATCCCATACACAACTTCAAAAGGACTCTTCGCTGTGGTTCTGTTCACACTATCATTGTAAGCATACTCAGCTTGTGAGATAACCATATCCCATGTCTATCCATATTCTTTAGTTAGGCACCTTAGAAGGTTACCTAGCACCCTGTTAACCACCTCTGTTTGACTATCGGTCTAAGGATGGTAAGCTGATCAAAAAGATAGGTTGGTACCTAATCTTCTCCATAGAGTCTTCCAAAAGTGACTCATGAACTTCACATCTCTGTTAGAAACAATACTTAAAGGTAGTCCATGGATCCTTACAACTTCCCTGAAGAAAAGATGAGCTATGTAGCTAGCATCATGAGTAGTTTTGCAAGGAATAAAATGACTCATTTTGCTAAATCTGTCCACTACTACATAAACACTATCAAAACCAGTCTTGGTCTTAGGAAGACCTACCACAAAATCCATGCTCACACACTCCCATGGTCTATTAGGAATGGGTAGGGGTTGATATAGACCAACATTACTAGCTCCTCCCTTAGCTTTCATACACACAACACATTGCTCCACATACTTTCTAACATCTCTTGCCAACTTAGGCCAGTAATAGAATCTTTGCAGTAGTTCTAAAGTCTTGTTGATGCCAAAATGTCCACTAAGACTGCCATTATGCATTTCCTGAATCAAATTTTCCCTCATTGACCCTCTTGGAACGCATAATTGATTCCCTTTAAACAATAACCCATTTTGCAATGTATACTCAGAATATTGGCTATGGAAATGATTCTCAAAGTTAGAACATACCTTATAGACCTCTGAAAAGTCTTCATCTTCCCCATAGAGACCCTTGAAACTCCCTATGCCAATGCTCTTGATCTGTATCTCTTGCACTGTCAACAATCTCCTACTCAATGCATCTGCTACTTTGTTTAGCTGTCCCTTCTTGTGCTTGATGGTGAAGGTAAAAGCTTGGATGTATTCCATCCATTTCAAATGCCTATTACTCAACTTCTCTTGAGTGTTGATAAAACTAAGTGCCTGATTGTCAGTAAAGACTACAAACTCCTTGGGTAGAAGGTAATGCCTCCATTTCCTAAGTGACTGAACCAAAGCATAAAGTTCTAAGTCATAGGTTGAATACTTCTTCTTTTCTTCATTGATATTCTCACTAAAGAAGGCTATAGGCCTGCCCTCTTGGCTTAACACTCTCCACGCCACTCCACTTGCATCACATTCAACAGTGAACAACTTGTCAAAACTAGGTAACAAAAGAATAGGTTGAGTTGCCACTTCTTGTTTCAGTTTCTCAAACCTTTCTCAGCTTCTTGAGTCCACTTGAACTTAGTTTTTAAACCTCCTTTGATTGTGTCTAGGACTGGTGCACATATGCCACTAAATTTTCGTATAAATTTTCTATAAAATTGAGCCAATCCATGAAAACTTCTTACCTCTATCCCTATGGTTGGAGTAGACCAGTTTAGGATGGCTTCCACCTTGCTTGGATCCATCTTCAATGATCCTTTGGACACTACAAAACCCAAATAGACAAGCTCTTGCTTAAAGAACTCACACTTCTCTAGATTGATTGCCAACTTCTCCTCTTGCAACCTTCTAAGAACCAACTCCACATGGTTCAAATGCTCTTCTGTTGTCTTGCTGAATATGAGGATGTCATCAAGACATACTACCACAAATATTCTTGTAAAGTCTTTAAGCACTTCATTCATGAGCCTCATGAATGTGCTAGGGGCATTAGAGAGGAAAAATGGCATAACTCTCCACTCATACAACCCATCATTTGTATTAAAAGTTGTCTTCCACTCATGTCCATCCTTAATTTTGATCTGATGGTATCCACTCTTGAGATCCAACTTGGTGAAGTACTAAGCTCCTCCAAGACAATCCATCAAGTCTTCAATCCTAGGGATACAAAATCTATATCTGATTGTAATTCTATTTATTGCTCTAGAATTAGTGCAAAGTCTCCACTTACCACCTTTCTTTGTTGCTAATACCACTGGTACTGCACATGGGATGATGCTCTTTTGAATCAATCCTTGATCCAATAACTCTTGCACTTGCCAGCTACCTCTAGATTCTGATCTAGTGTAAATTTGTATGCTTCTTTGTTAGGCAATGAGGCTTCAGGTATGAAGTAAATTTGATGAATTATGGCTCTCTTTGGTGGTAGGGTTGCAGGTGTACCATCACTAACTATGCTCTTGCACTTCTCAAGTAACTTTTGGACTGCTTTTGGTAAGACTGTCTTTTCAGCCTTGTCTTCTTCTTTAGGTTGTAACATAACCACATATCCTTCACCCCCTTGATGTAGGTTGTTAAGGAACTCCTTCCCACTACTCAACATGATGTTTGGTGTCCTTGACTATCCTTCTTCTTCTTCTGATAGTGACTGCAACTTGAAAGTCTTCCCATCCTTCTTGAATGAGATAGTATTCTCTTTCCCATCATATATGACACTTCTGTCATACTACCATGGTCTACCCAATAGTAGATGGCATGCATCCATGGTAAAACATCACAAACCAACTTGTCTTTATATCCTCCAATGGAAAAGTCCACCGTTACTTGCTCATTCACTAGAACACTTTTCCCTTTGTTTAGCCATGTGACCTTGTAGGGGTTAGTGTGGGGTACCTTCTCCAATTTCAATTTCATTACTGTCTCCTCTAAGATTATATTGTCTGTTGAACCTGAATCTACTATGACCTTGCATACTTTACGAAGTATCTTGCATCTTACTCTAAAAAGAGCTCTCCTCTGTTTTGGTTCTTCCTTGACCAGTTGTCTGATCAAAACTCTACTGAACATCAGATTCTCTCCTACCTTAGATTCAATATGACTGACCTCATATGACTTAGGACTCATGGTGTCCTCTTGTGCATAAGCCACTCTCTTCTCATTTTTTGATAAAGATGCTTTCTCCGGGCACCTATAAGCAAGATGACCTACTTGACTACAATGGTAGCATTTTATGTTTGCAAAGTATGAATTGCTCCTTCCTGCTCCTCTTTCTCTATTTGAACCACCTTGAGGTCCTCTACCTCTATTATATCCCCCTCTTGAAGGTGTTTCATTGCCATGATCTATGGATTTAAACTCTCCTTGGTTCCTTTGGTCATTGCCTCTACCTTGGTAGCCACCTCGCTGTCCTCTTTGATTTCTTTGATCTCTGCCTTTGCCTATGCCCTTAGAAGCCTAGTCTTGCTTCCTCTTGTTTCTTTCCTCAATCTTGATAGCTAGTTGATAGCATTGGTGCATTGTCTTGGGATTTAGAAGAGCCATCTCCTCTTGAATGTTCCATTTCAAGCCCTTAAGATACCTAGCCACCTTGAGACTCTCATCCTCTGTCACATTAGACCTCATGCAAAGTTTTTGAAACTCCTCAGTGTAAGTGTTTACATCTTGGTCTTTCTACCTTAGGCTTTGTCTCTTGTGTAACTGAATCTCATAGTCATCTGGCATGTATGCTTCTCTTACTTTGGCAACCATTCCCTTCCAAGTAGAGATAGGCTGCTTACCTTCTTTTTCCCTCTATGTCTGAATGAACTTCCACCATGTTAAGGTAGAACCTCTTAGTCTTGATTTAGCCACCTTTACCTTCTATGATTCAGTGACTCCATCACATTCAAAATGGTTTTCCATTCCCTCTATCCAATCCATGACTAGATCAGCTTCCATTTTTCCACTAAACAGTGGTATGCCTTCAAGTGCTTTTCCACTCAAAGCCTTCAATGCCTTCAAGAAAGTTTCTTCTTTCAGAACAGGGTCAGGTTTAGGGGTCTTGTCTTCCTCTATAACCTCTTCTTCCTTTGGTACCCTTCCTTCAAATTGCATGTTATTCAATGCTTTCTCCAGTTGTCCTATTCTTTCCCTCATTAGCCTATTTTCTTCCTCTTGTTCTTCGACCATCTTGGCCAATTGTGCATTTGTCACCATGATGGTAGAATCACTAGACTCAACCTCTGACATATATTATTCTATCCCAAATCTTTAACTTGCTCTGATACCAATCTAATAGGCAGGGTTGGATGGAACACTCACTGTCCCATGCTTTGGGTCTCACCTTAGCAATCCCCTTTGGTGTTACTCTCCACCTTCTTAACCTATAGACCCTAATGCTTGTTAGGCACCCCTCATTCTCCTGGCCAACCCTACTATCATCTCCATTCTCCTAACCAAGCCAATCTTGGTGTTCTTTCTCTCATTCTCTCCTTAGCCCTTAATCTTCCTAAAGACTAGCTATCCCTCAAATGCTTCACTAACTTGATGCAGGGGTGTGTGATGAATTACAAAGCCTCAAAACCATCCCTCTAGGGTTCCTGATCATTCGCCAATCTCTAATTCTCCATCACTCTCACCAAACCCTATTCTAGGGTTTAAGAAGGGCTACTAGGCCTTGAGCCCCAATTAGGCCTCCTAACCCGAGAAAGTAGACTTAAACTCCAATCCTTCTACAAAACATCACAATCTTCCAAAAGGGACCTTGGTTCATTTTCCTACCTCTCCAATATTTTTTGAGATTATAGGCCTTCACAGGCCGTACACAGGCATAACCCTCTTTTTGTAGGAATTAGGGCTTTTTAGGCCATTTCTTGACCTCATAGTGAACTGTTTGATTATTTCAACCCCAAATGGATTGGTGAGATATCTTGCTTGCTGCCAAGCCTTTATAAGGCCTCCTGCAACCACCACACAACTTGGGTTGCTAGGGAATGGTCACCCCTACTACGTTAGTGTTTTTTTTCACTGTCTTTCCTAGCCGGGCACAGTCAAGCTCGCCTAGGAGAAGACCTTTTCCATGAAACCTTGCCTCCTACAAACTCCTAAACCTATTCTATATATAGGCATGGAGCTTAGCCTCATTCCCCATAGACTGTACACTAGGTATAGTGGAAGACAGAGGTCTAAGACTCCATGATTAACAACCTACTGGACTGATCAGCAATGAAAAGAAGCAAAACCTACTAGGAACAAAGCTAAGAAATGATGAAACACCACCACTAATGACCACAAAAAGCTTGTAAAATGAATACCACATGTGCCACACACACTTTTCAATGCTTGGAACCATCTATTAACATAGTAATAAGAACTAAAAACCAGAAAATTGCAAGAATTTCATTACTTTTCCATGTAATCTGCAAACTCCAAAATGATACAAAGTTTTCCAACCAACCAACCTTGCTCTTAGTTCGAGCAACACCTTATAACTCCTCTCCAAGGTAGTTACCAATCCCTTGGGTCAGAAATTTTCATAATCAAGTGCAAAAGGTGCAAAATGTCCCATTTTGCCACCTTTGCCAATTATTGCTAACTCCTAAACAACAATGAAACATGAGTTACAAAATCCCTCCTGATCACTCCTAAACAACTAAGAAACACTCTAATTCAAAATAAAATGGTCAATATGACCTTAAAGTATGAAAATCTCAAAATTTCATGCTAGGCTTCCAAATTTCCTAATGCTATCTAATGTTTCCTAGGTGCTCCTGCACCACTATCACTACTTTTTCTTTATCTTCGATTGATGGTTTCATAACTGTATCCACAATGAAGGTGAAGTCTTTTGAAGGATCTTAAAGGGATATAAGAGAAGTTGCACTTGCCATTGCATCCACATGATGATTATTTTTTCAAGGGATGTTGTCAATGGTGAATGATTCAAAATTCTCTAACAAATTCATTGTGAGATCCTTGTATTTTGATAATTTTTCATGGTTTGTTTGATATGTTCTATTTATTTGTTTTATGACTAAATGTGAATCAAAAAATATCTTAACTTCTCTTGCGCCCATGATTAAAGTGGCATTGAACCCAATGAGCAACGCTTCATACTCAGCAGTGTTGTTTGTACATAGGAAGTTTAACTGATATGATAAGGGAATAAGCTCTTTTGCAGGTAGTTTTATTATAACCCTCACACTAGAGTCAATTCTACACTTAGATTCATCAAAATACAATTCCCATGATTTTTTTTTTGATTGTCAACACATTATCATCAAGGAAAGAATCATTACTAGGTAATGCTAAAGGAGAAGGAGCATCAACCAACTGGTTGGTCAAGTCTTGACCCTTAATTTATTTTTGTGAAATAGATTTAAGGTCAAACTCAGTTAACAACATTACCCACTTAGCTAGGCATCTTGATAAGTCTATTTTAGTGAAAAGGTGTCTTAAAGGGTCAAACTTTGTCATCACATCAGGTTCACCAAAATGAACAATATGAAAAATATTGGGGTTTATGGCCTAGGTCATATAACACCATTATTCTCCAATTTTCATTCAAGGATGTCCTAGGATCCCAAATTGGATTGATTAACAATGCAAAGTTGAGTCAATTCTCAACAAGGAAGACCTAGGAGGGGGTTCTTTAGGCTTTGAGGGGTTCACCACCAAGCAAAAGCTTGGAAAAGACAACTTAACATTCAACTCACAAAACCTAGTAATGCAAGTCAAATGATGAGTGTAAATGACAAAATTAAGTAACATAAAGTTATGATGTATGTACCTAGGAAGTCTGGAAATGTGACAAGGATTCTAGAAATGTAAAAATGCTTTCAAAATATGCTAGGGAGGACTAAGACGCCCTTACTATTGTCTTAGTTCTACTGCTATTTTTGGGGCAGATGCAAAATCTTCGAATGTCAGAATAAAATTTGAAAGAATCTTTGAAAAATACCTTGGGAAGGAATAAGATGACCTTACTACCAACTTATTCTTGATCTGAACTTTTGCAATTTTGAATGTGGTCCTGAGGTTCAATGTCTACACTTCCTTCTTTACCAAATCTCCAGATTTGAACCTGTAAATAACTTGCAAAACAAAGGAAATTTGATTGATTTTTGTGGGGGTTTTCCTTGGTCAAACCCCTTGTTTGGTAATTAATCCTTGATGAAGATGCATATATCTGAAAATGGAAATGTGTGTGAGCCCTAATCTTAAGTGTGTCTAAGATTATGCAAGCTAGAACATGGAGAAACCCTATTCAAATGTGTTATAATAGAATTCCTAAGATGCAAATGAAAGTGACCTACAAATATCTCTAATCACCCTAATAAGTCATAAACATGAAATGTACCTTCCTTAGGAAGAAAGTAGAACAACAATGGAAGATGGAATCACTCAAGAAACAAGTCCTTAAGCTTGGAAGTATGACTAGTTGCATCTCTAACCTAGAATATCTCATGATCCTCCATTGGCATCCATCATTAGTCTTTGGAAATGCTAGATCTTGACTTGAAAATGGAATTGAAAAACCTGCAAAAACATAATATAAGGCTGCTCCAAGATTTCAATTCCTTGCTTCTTGAAAATATCCTTCAAACTTATTTCTTCTCTCTTCACTTATCTCAACTTAGGTGAAAATGGGTGCAAATCTTACTTTTATAGGCATTCCTATCTAATAAATTGATTATTAGATCCCAAAGGCCGACAAAATGCTAATTTAAATAAAATATTTTCATTTCTTCCTCTTAATTCTCAAAAATAAAGCCCTTGGGACTAAGACACTCGTGGTGGCGTCTTGGTCCCACTAAGGGGGACTAAGACACCACCAAGGGTGTCTTGGTCCCACAGGGCTTGTTTTTCCATTTTAAAAGGTGGGTTACCAAGATTAAAGGTTGTTTGAGGATTTTGGTTGGGTTTACAATTGAAACATACCTTAGTATGCACAAAAAGGGGTCTTAGGGGCCCATAATAAGTGACATAAAGGGAATTTAATGAAGGGGTGCTAAAATAGGTCCAAATTAAGTGTGAAAATGCAAAGGTATGCATTTTTCTACACTACATCAACTAACTTTGATGGCTGGTTAAACTATTTTAGATTAATGGTTTAGAGAGATGCTATAACTAATTTTTCTTTCTTTTATTTTGAGGTAAGTACTACAATGAATTCTATAAGTACTACAATGAATTCTATTCTATATTTGAACATATTTTCTCTTGGAAAATTTATAGGATTTGTAAATTGAATGTTTTCTCTTGCAATCAATCAAGAAATTCTATATTGGCTATTATGATGGCTCCTTTAGCTATAGATATTTTAGGCCTCTATATTGTCTAAAGAGTGAAATAAAATGTTTGATGTGGTTTTCAAAGTTTACAAAATCCAACCAAGGATGTTGTCACAAAGGATTAGTTGAGATTTGTCCTACCTACATTCTCAATACTTCATTCTACATAAATAACTTATGAATTGACTATCAATCTTGTGCTAAATAACTTTATTTCAAGTTATTTAAAGTTGGCATGTGAAATGATCTCACCCAATGTTAGTGATGGAGATTTGGATTTAAAAAATATCATAAATACAATAGGACCATATTTATTGTCTATACTATGTTATGTTATTAATGTTCATGTAAAATATACATAAAGTGAGAGTTGAAGGGGAGAATATGATATCACCCAGGTTTTCTTTCTGAATTCCTCTACTAAACTCACTTGTGCAAACCACAATGATGCTATTATTTTAATTCCGTTGTGGTACTTATTTAGGTATTCATGATCCCCTTTTTTAATCACAAACACTAGTATCTAGGCAGAAGAATTGCATCTTACGTGAAAATTACTACTTTTAAAAATTCTCCACTGCCACATAATCCACTAGAGAATTTATGCCATATAGATATGTAGAAATGTGTTTTTTGAATGAAAATTTGAATACCTAGGCTTTCCTTTAGTCAAGTGTAATTTTATGGTGACCTCTATAATTGTAATAGTTTTCTTAATCACTTCTAATTTGGCTACACATGTTGTAAATAGATCTAATAGTGGTAAACATGGGTCTAGTATTGTATTTTGATCTATCTATTAGAAATGCACTCTCCATGAAAATTCTTTAGTGACTTGAGATTTGTGTCCTAAAGGGATTCTTGGATTTAAATAAAATTCTATATTTAATTTTGACTTTAGATTTGTTTAAAAAAATAAAGATATGGAAACCCTGTGAACTAAAATAAGAGCAATTCTAAAATTTCAAGCCTAAGTAGTGAGGCATTTTCAAGAAGTAATACAATTAAAATAAAAGAAAAGAAATATTTTTCTGTAACTACTAAAGGTATATGGTGTGTGTTCTCTCACTTAAGAGTTGGTTTTCATTGTCAATTAATTTATGGAGAACATAAAGAGGAGTAACATCCCAAACATTGTCAAGACAAACCACTTTGCAAAAGCATTTGCAACCTACTATAGTTTAAAATTGGCTCAGTCCAAAGGTTTCAAGAAGGTTTGGTTAGAGGGAGATTCTTTGAACATTATTAATTTCCTTAAGGATAATCAACCTCCAAGCTGGTCGATTGAGAATATCATTAAAGACTCAATTTTAATTATTAATTCCTTAGGGGCTTGCTATATATCTCCCATATTTATTGGGAGGGAAACATGTTAGTTGATTGCTTTGCTAACCTTGGGATTTTATCCTTTCCTAGAGAATGGAGATATTTTGACCACATCCCCTTCGATGCCAAGAATATTTTAAATCATGAAAGTCAGTTGTTATAAGGTGGAGTTTAATGTTATGATTAGAGATTGGAGCTTCCACATCGTTGCCAATCTCATTATTATCAATGATATCAATAGATCTAAGTTGGATTGAAATTTAAAGGTCATTATTACTAAAAGTCTTTTCAAAGTGATGTCCACTTGGATTCTGTGTATGTTTTGGGGCCTCTTTCATCATTTCTGGTGGAGGAGTTTGGTTTCTCTCTTGGGTCATTTGATTTTTTGGTGGGATTTGTATTGCTCTATTCTGTCTCTTCTTAGGCTTTCAACTAGGATTGGGGGTGATAGGAGTAGAGTGGAGGTGGTTTCTTGTGATAAAACCATGAGCAATGTGCGGGTATGGAAAATTCTCATGGATGGTGGAGTGACTACCTACATTGAGAGACTCCAAAAATTTGATTCACAAATTTCCAAAGTTTTTGTTGCTGGGTGGAAGGACTATATTCTTGTTGTGAATGACATTGAATTCAACATTTATGAAGAATTCATTGATAATATTTATGGTCTATCTATTGAAGGTAGGAAAATATTCCAGGGGATAGGAAAGCCTCTAATGTGGTCTTAAAACTCTTCTTCAAAGGGGATGAATGAGATAAATTGGTTAAGGTTTCCTATGGGGGGATATGATAGGAGTTCTATTAAGCCCATTTGGGTTGATACTATTGATGCCTTAATGTGGTATTTTACCTTGGACGAAAGGTTCTTGACACTTTTTGGTTATCATTTAGTCTGTTAAACCATTTCAAACATACACATAGAATTTATTTTCCTTATTATCTTTTGGTTTCGTTGGAAAGTGGTAATAAGGATTACAAGAAAAACCCTAGGAGTCCCATATTGCATAAAGGTCTTATTATGTTGATTATGAAGTATGTTAAATATCTTTCTATCCCTTTTGAACCTAAGAAGGTCTCAAAATCTCATCTAGCTAGGCATACTAAGCAACTCTCTGATTATGAGACGAGAGAGGATTCAGAGGATGAGGAGTGGGAGGTTGATGCTGATGAAGAGGAATCTATGGTGATCTACTTCGACCCTTCATCAGATATTGTGCTTAAATCCAAGAAAAAACCAAACTATCTTGGTATGGGGGCTCTCAAACTAGAAATGAGGATGAGAAAGTTAATGTACCCTCCCCTATTACTAAGAGGAAGAGTTTAAAATATGCTAAGGGGTGTCGTGAGGGTAATGAAGAGGTTTTTGTTTCCTCTTCTACTACTAAAAGAAAAGTTCCAAACTAGTTAAAGGAAGTGGTAAGGATAATGAGGATTTGGAGCCATTCAATCACTCTTCGACTGCTAAGAGAAAGAAGTCTATTGCCTTTGAGGGAGTTGGTGATGGGAATTTGGAGGGTAGGATTTTGGGTGTGGTTATGGGACTGAACATGCCCTTATATGGAGGGAAGGAGGCCGTGAAACTAAAATTCAAATTGATGGAGGTATATGCTAAAGATCATGGGAAAGATAAAGGTAAAGCTATTCTAGAGGATGATTTTAAACAGGAAAAACAAGGTACTCCCCTGCTTGAGTTTTTTGAAGATCTTAGTGTCTTCAACTGCAATAGTGAGGAGATATATGATATTTTAGGCTTGGCTATGGAAGCTTCTATTAATTAATTCAAAATGTTTAAATGGTTTTTTATGGAGATTAACCAAATCAATGTCAAAGTTCGGTCTCTGCACAATAGGACTAAAAAAGAAGAATTCCAAAGAGGATTGGTCAAAAAATATTGATGAGCACAATAAAATGCTAGAAATTCTTTAGAAGTAGCCAAGGATGTGGGTTTAATGAAGAATAATTTCAAGTCCCAAATTTTTGTGCTTGAGGAGAAAACACTGAAAGTGTATGAGAACCTAGAGAAAGTGGTTAAGGTTAGTGAAACAGTGCTCCAAAATAATGTTAAAGGGCTTAGCCTTCTTAATGAGAAGGTGATAAATTAGAAAGGTGAAGAGGTGACTGGGTTTCCAATGGATGCTAATGTTGTGGATATGGGTTTGATTAAAGGTAAATAGGTTCCTTCTACTGGCTTTGGCCTGAGTACTCGTACTCATAGCAATTCAAAGAAACCTATGAATATTTAGAGAAAGAGCTATTTGAAGTAGTTGATCTTCATGAACACATGATTTCATAGGACTTAGAGGCAACTAAAATTCTCAAAGACCTTCAATAGGTTGTTGTTTGGTTTTTTGATGGTTTATTGTTTGTTGGCTTCTTGTTTTGTTTGGTTCTATCTTTACCATAGTCTTTTTTGTAAAGGGTTTCAGGTCCCTTACTAATTATTTCATAAAACCAAATTTCTATTAATTTTTTAAATATATGTATCTTTTATTTTTTATTATTATTTTAAAATATAATCCAATTTAATATTTAAAAGCCAGTTTTGACTAATAAAAAAGGAAAAATATTTACCACTTTTTAAATATGGATGAGAAAAATTACTATTGAAAATTTGGCAATTAAACTAGATGTTTTAAAAGTACAATGGATTTTCATGAATATAAAGATATTTCACATATCTAAATCTTGTAATAAATTACATTTTTAATGGTAACTTTCTCCAAGTACTTGGTTTGACGGTGCCACAATGTTGCAACACTAGAAATATAGACCAAAAAAATGTATAAGCTTAAATGCAAAGTAGGAGAGGTTGCATTATTGAAATCAAAGTCTCACATAAACTCACATAACCTTATTAAAGGCTTAATATTACTTATTATAGGTGGAATTATTTTCTAAAAGTAAGGAGATATGCACACACATATATACTAGTCTATATAGTCAAAAAATACAGTTAGACACACTCACAAATGAAAACAATTTCTAGATAAGCAATATATCAATAAAGTAAATAAAAGAATATCTTTACACTAACAAAACAACAGTTCATGTTGTTTTGTTAGTGTAAAGATATTCTTTTATTTACTTTATTGATATACTCTGAACTAGTCATTATACTAGTCTAAAGATATTCTTTTGTTAGTGTAAGGAAATATGCACACATCTATATACTAGTCTATATAGTCAATAAATGCAGTTAGACACACTAATAGATGGAAACAATTTCTAGATAATAAGTATATCAATAAAGTAAATAAAATAATATCTTTACACTAACAAAACAACATGAACTATTGTTTTGTTAGTGTAAAGATATTCTTTTATTTACTAAGTTATTGATATTCTTTTGTTAGTGTAAAGATATTCTTTACACTAACAAAACAACATGAATTGTTGTAGCCTATCATGGATTCAAAATGACTCAAAGCAAAGGGTATAGAAAGGTCTGGTTGGAGGGTGACTCTCTGAACATTATAAATAATTTGAAGAATGCTTCACCTTTTTCTTGGACTATTGAGGCCTTGGTAAGGGATTCCATTGAAATTATCAATTGCTTTGATACTTGTTATATCTCCCACATTTTAAGAGAGGGAAATATGTTAGCTGATTTCTTTGCTAACTTTGGTGTTAGAGAAAGAAAGGAGTGGGATTTAAATGATCCTATTCCTTTTGAGGAAATGACTATTATTCACAATGAATGCTAATCTCAAGTTGTTTTTGATCTTATTTTGTAATGAGTTGTGCATTTCCTTGATCACGTGGCCTAATATTATGAATGGGGATGCTCAAGTTTTAAGTTTGGAGGACAGATTTCACATGGAACAGAGTTCAAGTTCATCATTTCATATCTATCCTTATGCTTGCTTCACACAAATTCTAGGTGATTTTTGCCTTTGTTTCCAGAGTCTTCTATTTTATTATTCTGCTTTGGGTGGTATCTATCTTATTCTCCTGAGGTTTCTATGTTGTGATAAGATTTTATTTGTTAAATATTCTACGATGGGTGGGGATCGAAACCATGCTAAGCCTAAGTCTGACGTTACTGCTAAGCAGAAGGAGATGTGGGAAATTTTAGAGAAGGGTGGCTTAACTCCGTATATGGAGAAACTGCATGGTAACAACCCCCATGTTACTAATCTGGTTGCTCAAGGGTGGAATGATAGAACCCTGAATTTAGGTGGAAGGGAAGTCATGGTTGATGAAGAATTCATAGCTCAAATTACTAGCTTGGCCATGCAGGGTATGAAGGTGTTCAAAGACAAAAAAGAATCACAGGCTGCGATGTCTATTTTATTTAAAGGGAATGAGGCTGTTGATTTGAAGATGGCGGAGAGTGGTGTTTATCAAAGGAGCTCCCTAAAAGCACTGTGGCATGATGATGTTGAAGAGATTATGAGGCATGTCACCTTGGAAGGCAGGTATACGATGATTAATACTTACCATTTCCTCATGCTTAACCATTTTAGGCATAAGAAACAAATTTCTTTTCCTTACTACTTGTTGATGTCACTTGACTCGGGGATTAAGGATCATATGAAAAACCCCAAAAACCTTGTCCTGCATGTGGGGTTGATTCTCTTGATCTATGAACATGTTAAAGTTCATGAGGTACAAAAACCTCTGGTGTCACCGAAGGAAGATATTGCTAAACCTCGGGAGGGTTATGAGATGGTGTCGGAAGAGGAAAGGGTTATTAAAAAATCTAAGAAGAGGAGGCTTATTCTAAATAAAGAATCTAAGTCAAATAGGGATGATGATGCTGATTATGTCCTAGATTCGTATACCTCTTTTGAGGAGGGCCCCGATTCCCTTGTTCTGGGTAACACTGGGAAAAGGAAACCGAATGACAAAGAGGGCTATACGACATGCAGTGATGAGGTGGCCACAAATGTTCTTTCTAAGGGGGTTAAGGACAAAAATGAACTTTATGGGGAAGCTTCCTCTCCTCCCCCAACGGCTCGTCTATAGGAGACTAAGGATGGGAGCCGAAAGAGAAGGGTGTTGGAACTGTTGGCCAACTCTTGGAGAAGGGTTTCCCTCTTTCCCTGGCTAGAGGTATCTTTGGTGAGGCTTCTTCGGGTGCTGACATTGGGATGTAGAGGCAAGGGAAGGAAATGGATGTAGGTGGAGGACATACTGTGGGAAATAGTAAAGCAGATGTGATAGGCTGAGGAAAAGGAAGGTTTTTGCAGGGGAAATCTCCTGCTCCATTCGAAAGATGAAGACTCTTGTTTCCATTGGCAAAGGTAAGAATATTTCTACTGATAAGATTCATGTTAGTACTTCTGATGAGGATGTGGCTGTGGGGAAAGGGATTGAGAACTTTGACAAAGAGGATGTTGATGTGTTGGGATCAGCTCGTGATAGTGCTAATGTGTTGTTTAAACTTTTTAAGTGGTTCTTCCATGAGATTAACATGACTAATGTAAGAATTAGAGGTATTGCTAGTAAGGTTGAGGATCCTTCTATCCAAAGCCAAATTGATGATCTGATGGACTATCTTAATACTGTGGCTAATACTATGGTAGATGAGACTAGATTAATCTGAAACAAAACTTGGAAGGGAGAATCTTATCCCTTGAGGATAAAATTGATAAAATGTGGAATGTTGCAATGAAGAGTGGAGATCCCTAAGGTTTTGGCTATTTTTGACTCTTCCAAGGTGATCTCCCGTGTGAATACTATAAAAAAGAGAAAGGATAATGTGTTTGTTGATGATACTACTACTGCGGGTAAGCTGCTAGATGTGGAATGCGCTAGTGAGAAGGGTGGTGTTAAAGGTAGTGTTTTGACTAGTGAGGTAAAAATTGGTGGGCCAAGGGCCAGAACTAGAAATAGAATGAAATCTTAGAGCGGGGCTTCTGGTTTAGAGGTGTCTGATACTGTGGATAAAGTGTAGAAGATGACTGCTAGTGAAATGGAGGCTGTTGAGATTCTGAACAATATGTAGTGGTGTTGGCTGACTGCCTTCTTTTTGGATGCTTTTTGGTTGTTGGTTTGTTGTCATTACGCTGATTGCTACATAATGTTATTTTCTACTTTTATCAACTACTTTATTTTGTAAAGGGTTTCAGGTCCCTTCAAAACCCATTTCTTACCTCCAATCAAAACAAAACAACATGAACTTTGAAAGGAAATATTTTTCATTCTATTAATAGAGAATAATTTTTTTTGCATACATTTATCTTAGATTATGGAGTTTTGCAAGGAATTAAATTCCCTCATTCTTCCTAAGCTTGCAAACCTACATAAATGACAAAATTGTCTTTTGCTATCTCACCACATGCCTTTAATATTTTATTTTTTATAGAATATTTTCTTCCATTTCTGTCACACCCTACCTTAGAAACTATTCTTCAAGACTCTGAGTTAATAGCTGGGGTTTTTGTGTTTATTTTGCTGTTCCTTTTGGTTTGACCTTTCTAGTCTGTTTCGTGTGGGTGCTGCTGATCTTTTCTCGGGAAGCTAGTGTTTTTAGATGGACCTTTGTGTCCTCTTTTGTTTAATGTAAACATTGTGGTTTCAGGTCTCTGTAAAACCCGTTTTACCCTTTTATCAAAAACTATTCTTCTACCTACAAACACTCCCCTTCTTTGTTCTCTTTTTTTTCTTCTCTTTTTATTTTCCTTTTTTCTCTATTTTCT
Organism: Sequoia sempervirens; assembly: GCA_007258455.2. NCBI lineage: Eukaryota > Viridiplantae > Streptophyta > Pinopsida > Cupressales > Cupressaceae > Sequoia > Sequoia sempervirens. The sequence goes on along the minus strand of VDFB02358134.1, from coordinate 24,743,529 downwards.
CCATCTTCACAATTTTTCCAAATACAATAAAATATCCCAAAATCCTTTATGTGCCAAAATTAACTATCATAAATCCTAAACCCTCTCTTTCATTTTTGCTCCACCTAAATCTCCCTCTCAAACCCATCTTCTAGCATTGTTTCTTATTAATGTAGTAAAGAGGAGCTAGTTGGTAGAATTTTCCATCCAAATAGGTAGGATATATTTTTTATTTAAAAAATACAACAAATATTTTCGAGAAAAAGGAAAATTTAGTTTTTAATTAAACTATAAGATTGATGCCCCTAGATCAAACCACCCAAATAACAAAATTGTGAGCCCCTAATCACTATAAAAATTGCATGTTGCTACAAGTTAGTAACCTTATGACTACAAGTTCAACCCAATTTATTCCACTAGTTTGTTTTTACATTTTATTAGATATTTTTTCTATTCTCTTTCTCTAGTATTCCTAATCATTCTAGAATCTAAAAAAGTCTCAATCTCCCCACGTTTTTGCTCTAGCAATTATACCATTCATCTTTATGGTGGCATTCTCTCCTCTTTCTATTGTGGTGTCTCTCCTTCATAGTAAGTGTACAAATTATAAACATTGAAAATCAAAGAATTACCTAGGACTATAGGTAACGCCAAATCATGAGGACTTGGTGAACACATAAATTCATAGTCTGTAGGGTCCAATCTTCTTCCAATTGAGCTTGTTGTGGATATATTTTAGAAATACTTCCTTTCATAGAAGAGAAAGAACAATATATCCCACTTCAAAATAATTTTTCTCCCCTTCGAATCAATTTTCTCTTTTTACCATTGGTTCCTCCAACTTAGTCCTTCATTTTTTTGTTGATGTAAATCATGCACATGTTTGATAAAATCCTCACAATAATTTTCACATGAACCTTAATATTTGTAGGTTACCTCAATTCTAAAACATTCCTTGGGTTGTATCCATAAATAATTTGGGATGAAGTTTTACTTATAATTTTATTGAAAAATTCATTGTATGAAAGCTTATCTTGTAGTAGCGCCAAATCTCATTATGTGGGCTTGTCACCAAGCAAGCATTTTAGTATATTTCTCAAGATCTAGTTAACAACTTAAGTATGTCCATCAATTTGAGGATGACACGCTAAATTAAAGTTTAAATAAGTATCTAATTTATTTGAAAGTTTCCTCCAATTAAAAAAAACTAGGTCTCAAGAGTTGAAACTATACTTGTTGGTAAACCAAGTAGCCTAACAATATTCATGAAGAATAAATTTGTAACATGTATAGAATTATTGGTCCTTTTGCATGCTATGAAATGATAAATTTTTAATAATTTTTCAAGAACCACAAATATTGAGTCCTTATCTCTTTTTATTCTTAATAGCCCTATTATAAAATATGTGTTTATGTCATCCCATGGTCTCTCTAGTTTGGGTAATGGATAATATAATCCTATGTTTTGAATCCCTCCTTTGAATATTGACAAAATTGACATGCAATTTTTTTTCAAAATTCACTCATCATATTTATCCAATAATACCTCTCATTAAGTTATTACAAAATATTATCATCTTTGAAATAACTAGTCAATCTAGGTCATGTAATGCTTTTCCCTTATTAGGTTCTCCCTCATCAACCATTAAGGTATGCTTAGTTGTTTTCCTTTGAATAGAAATTGATCAAGGAAAAAAGTAGTTCATCATATCCATGCTAGTTGGATTGGTACACATTTCCATGCATCCTTAAAATCTAAATCATTCTTATACAATTCCTTCATGACATGAAAACAATGTGCTTGAACCCACCCTCATTTTAGTCAATAATTTTCCTCTCTTGCTCAAACTTCCACTACTTTTTTTGACTCCCACTTCAATACTTGAGAAAAAAAACTATATCCTTTTAGCAACTTTACCCAATTAATATGATGTTGGTAAAGTTTATTTTGGATTTTAACACATTGCAAAGCATGGTGGTCCATGAGGATAAAAATACTTAGGATTTAGATGTAGTAATGAAAAAAGTATCCCTTTTTCCTTACTTGATTTGGGAATAATTATCATTGAAATAACCTAATGTTGCTTAGGTTTAATGTTGTAATGTGTTGTACACATTCACATTGATCTTGGGCCCCCTTTTCAATAAAATATACTTAATTTGTACCCTATTTATGGTGTTGTAAAGTGTTGCAACACACTTTCACACTTATGTAGGGTCCTCTTAATTAATTGTAGTTAATTAAAGTTAATTAGCCCCTTTAATTCAAATTTAAGCCTTATTTGTGACACCTTCCGAGGATCCATCCTGACACCAATAATTCAAATTGTAAAACATTTAATTGGGAAAATTTGAGGTCCTAGAAATTGGTTCTAGGACCCATTCACCCTAGGTGGCGAATGGGTCCTCCCTCTATAGGACCTCCCTTTCTTTGCATATTTCACATGGGTTTTTGATGTTATTTCACCCCCGAAGGCATGGTCCAGGAAAGTTGTGCCAGGACCCATTCGGCCTAGGTGGTGAATGGGTCCTCCCTTAATAAGGACCCCCTTTTTGAATTTTATTGTAGTGGGATTTTAATAATGTTTATTTCCAGATTTGGTGTTGGCTTTAATTATTTGAATTTTAGGGTTAATCTCTAGATTTATTATTTAAATATGGGGCTAATTCACATTGTTTCTACTAGAAATTTTACAAGAGGCCTAAGAATTCAAGTTTTAAAGCATTAGAGAACTTCAAGAGTAGCAGATTATTGAAGATTTCTTATAGCAATTCAAGATCATTTCATCATGTCTAAGGAATAGTGCATGCATACATGTTGTTGAGATAAGATAGTTGATGTAGCATTGAAGATCTACTTACAAGCATTGTTATACATCCTATTCAAGATCAAGATCTACATTATTCATGGCCACTACATGTTAGTTTGCAAATTTACATTCCAAGACAACATCCAAGGTATCAACATTACATGTTTCAAGTTTCATGCTTCAATTTCATTATTTCATCGTTTGGTTTAATTATCCAAAAGGGGTTTGACCAAGGAAAACCCCTATTCACTAAAAATCAACAAGTTTTTCTTCTCTTGAATACATGTATTTGTAGATTTACAGGTTGAAGATCAAGTGGAGAAGAAGTTTGAAGCAAAATTGTCAAAGTTGAAGAGTTGTAAAGTTGTCATCCATAGTGCAAGAACACAAAAACAAGGCTACAAAATTTATTCCATACTTTTAGGAGCTGACAACTAAGGATTTGAGAGTGCAGAAATCAAGGAAAATAACCTAGATCTCAATTTCAAAAACCCTAACAGGGACCCATTTGCCACTAAAGGCGAATGAGTCCTTTGTACCCTAAAAACAACCTTCTTGCAACAAGCTACACATTGTTTTAGGCTCTCAAAACTCCCCTCATAGTTGCTATAACAGTTAGGATTCATTTTTGGTTTTTATTTGCATGTTTTTTCCCTCATAATTGCATGTTTCATACCCTACAAAAATTAGTGGTTCATCATCTTGATCAATTCATTTTGTTGAATCCTATTTTTCTATGAAATAGTAGATAATATAATAATTTTCTCAATTCTTGTACTAGAGCATAGAATTATTGTTATAGAAAAAATATTTTCTCTTGGAATCATTAATATTTTCACTAAAATAAACTATGGGTATACCCTCTTGGTTGAAAAATGCTCCTATGTTTGTCCCACATGCATCACAATCCACTTTAAATACTTTTATAAAATCATCTAAGGATAAGACTAGTTCTTTAGTGCCCTTTATGAGCTCAAAGCTCTAATACATTGGTGCTATCCACTTAAAATATTTTCTATCTCCTCTTATAGTTCTAGTAATGGATGCACATATCCTATATAAATTTCAAATAAATATACTCTAGAAATTAGTTAGACTATGTAAATTTAAAATCTCATCTACACTTTTATGTGTAGACCATTCTACTATTTCCTCTATCATTTCTAGATCCATTTATAGCCCCTTTGGAGGGGTAAAAACCCTTAAACAACAACTTTATTCTTCATAAAACTACACTTTTGTAAGTTAATTAGAAAATTTATCTCCTTGAGTTTATGTAAAACTTGTCTAGTGTATATAAAATTTTCTTCCCTTCTATTGATAAAATATAGAATGTCATCAAGATAAACTCTTCATTCATCAACCACATAAATGTGGTAGGTGCATTTGTTAATTTGTAGAGAAATAATAACCATTTATACACCCCCTCCTTGGTCTTAAAATTAGTTTTCCACTCATTTCCATGTCTTATCCTAATTTGGTTATATCCACTTTTCAAATTAATTTTACTAAAGTATTTATCCTTCCCCTAATAGTCCATGAGATCACCCACTCTATGAAAAGGAACTCAATACTTTATAATTATTTTTTAATGGTCTATGATTCTGTGCACATTCTCCATTCACTATCATTCTTGGTGTTAATATAGTGGGTACTACACATGGACTAAAGTTTTATTTGATTAATCATATTTATAATATCTCCTCTACTTTTTTTCCCACATCTTCATTTTTTGTAGCAGCCAATCTCTAAGTAGATTTCTTGATTATACTTGATTCTAGAATTAAATCAATGTGATGGATGATGCTCCTCACAAATGGAAATCCTTCTAGTATCTCCTTGGGCACAATCTCATCAAATCATCCTAGTAGCTATTTTACTTTCAAAGGTGTATTACTACTATTAGAAATTGTCCCTACTTGCAACACCTTTTAAGAACTACCATAAAACATGGTTTTCATGCTTAAACTCCATAAAAAAAACTATTTTCTATTCATTAGTAGTGTCCTTGGATTACTTGAAAACTATTCTTCCTTGTTTTTCAATAATGTAACAATATTATTTTGGCCATTCTTCTCCAAAATGTATGTGTTTTCTCTTTCATCGTAGATTGCCTTCCTATTGAATTTCCTTCATCTCCCTAAGAGTAGATGACATACATATGTAGGCATTAAGTCACACCACACCTCATCCTCATAAGTGCCCATTAAAATCTTATTAGGAATTTCTATTCAACCAAGATTTTGTACCCTTTTTACATTGATGACATCTTATAAGAAGGAAAATGTGCTATCCTTTTTAAGCCCAAATTATTCACCATTTTAACTAAGACTAAATTATCAATACTTGCATTTTCCATTATAAGTTTTCAAAATTTTCCACCTACCTTAGGGACACCATTATAAACAAATTTATCCTTTAGCTAGGTTCATTTTCCTTTTTATGGGCTTCAAAATAATCCTCTTCATTATAAGTGCTTCTCACTTCCTAGGTTCATCTATTTGACTAATAAAACCCAATTATTTTGTATATCTTTTAGATATGTGTGCACATGTATCATTTATTCTTCTTGATCCTTTGGCCTAAATTATATGCATTCATAAATTTTTTGGCCTAACTATCCACATTTAAAAGAAGTTCCTTGAAAAAATATTCATCAACCTCTTCCAAGTTTTCCTCTACCTTGCATAAGGTAAGGTCTTCCACTAGTTTCATTATTATCCTTATGGTAGTTTGAGGGGTTAGCATATTTTTCACGGTTGTATTTTCTTTACTGTTACCGCCTACCTCTACTAAATCTACCTCTAACTTTGGTTGTTCCTTGATGCCTTCTTACTAATTTTTCTTCAACCTTTAGAGCATAGTAATATGGATTCTCAATAAATTGTAGCCTCATCAAACTTAACTCATATTCAATATTTATTCTCAAACCATTAACATATTGAGCTATATTTTCAAGCTCTAACACATTATGCCCTAATTTGAATGAAATTTTGTAAAAAAAACCTTATATAGGCCTTCACACTAAGTTGTCTTTGCCACAAGTTCTACAATTTCTTTAGTAGCTTGAGCTAATAGTAGTAGGTAGAAACTTGGACTTCATATTTCTCACCATTTTATTCCATTGAGTGATTTTATCTTCACCATTTATCATTCTTTCTATATGCACCACCTTCAACCAAAGTGTTGCATGTCCTTTCAATTTTATTTGGGAAACCTTCAGTCTTTTGAGTCTTCTACCTCATAATACTCAATGTTAGCTAATATATTAATTCATCAGATGCCAAAATTCCCAAGAAGCTTGGTAGCTCCATCTTCATTTCTTTCTTGATGTTTGATATAACCCTTATTATCCTTCTTTCTCTTGCATTTATATTTGTAATTGCATTTTCAAATTCTTGTCCTACTATCTCTACTCCTTCACTCTCATTGTCAATATTTTCATGAGCACTACCTCTTCTCTTATCACCTTCTAGGGAATATATCCTTTCTTGCATTGTTCTTATGCCCTCCACTACCTCATCTATCCTACCTAAAACTTCTAATAGTACAATAAAAATTTCCACTCTCCCCCTTGATAGCATCCTACTATCCTAGATTTCTCTCTCCCTTTCTTCTTGCTATAAATATTCTATCTATAATATTCCTTGTTATAGGGACATGCATCCACAATCACTTCTTGTAGGGTTTCCTATAGTAGTAATCCAAGGGCAATATTTTCCTTCCTAAAGTTGTAAATTTTCTCTAGTACCATATTGATGGTGCCACAATACTATAGTATGAAAAATCCAAACAAATAACCCATGAGCTTGCAGGAAAAGGAGGAGAGGTTACATTGTTGAAAGCAACTCACAAGGCCTTAACAAAGGTTTAATATTGCTTATTTAATGTGACATCCTTTACCTCAAGTAAGGAAAAAAAAACATGTATATACTAGCATTTAAAATCAACACATTCAATGACATACACTCACACAAGGAAATGAATTTGTAAATAAAAAATACATCAAGAAAGTAAATCCCAAATTTTTATTACACTAACACAACAACAATAACAACTTTAGAAGGAAGTCCTCTCCATTCTATTAATAGAGAATAACCATTTTTTGGCATCCATTAATAATAGATTATAGATATGGGCAAGGGATTAATTCCTTTATTCTTCTTGATCCTATAGACTTGCATAAACCACAAAATACTCTTTGTGGTAGCTCATTACATACATAATATTTTTCCCTTTCTATAATGCTTGCTTTCACTTTTGTCACACACTACCATAACCACTTTTCTTCTACCTAAAACTTTCATCCCCCTCCTTTGTTCTCTTTTTCGGTAGCTTCTTTTCTTTTCTTGGATTGAAAAACTTAATTATTTGGTCTTTATAGTATTTCTATTATAACAAGAATTTTAAATTTTGAGTAGTGGTTTTATTTCAAAATAGTTCAATCTACTCTTAAAAATGGATCTTAAAATTTCTTATTTAATTAAATTTTATTAAAAAACAATTATGATCATTGTTAAAAACAATAAAGACACAAGATAATAACAAAAACTCACAATATTTTTTTCTAAATATTTTTTCTATTTCTCTATCTATATAATCAATCAATAAACATATCTATTTTATAACTAGCTAAAAGTTATGTTCCACCTTCAAATGTCCCTAATTTGTCTCAACATTACACATTTTATGCTTATATAATTGACAATAAACTAAACCCATATGCCAAATTAAAGCAATAAAAGAAATTCTTTGAAATAATATATAAAAAACAAGGTAACAATATTTTTTATATTAGATTAAGCCTTAAATATTATAGATTGGTAAGCACCATTGTTCATGAAAACATGCTTATAATAGTCCAAGGATACAAGTTTAAAAATTCTAGAAGAGGACAATAATACAAAGATATATAATAGAATATAAGAACCATAATTTTATACAAAATGCTAAAATATAGAACTATAGTGTTGAACCAAAGGCTACAACACAACCAAAAGTTGCAAAGCTAAAGATGGGAGACATGATGAATCCAAAGATGCCTAAAACTAGAATACATAATTTGTACTCCTATTAGAAAAAGCTTGAACATTCTCCCTCTAATGGAAGGAGACAATAATTAACAATTATTATTAAGTTGAGTGAAGCACTAAGATGTAGATGTAGACCAATTTTCAAGGTTCCCTGAAGTAGTATTTCTTGGACCACTTGTACTCTCAAGAAAAGGTGATATATCTATGGGAAAATGAAAATCTCTAGGAGTACCAAGAAATACACTTGTTATTTTTTCTAATCTCTCAACTATCTCCATCATATTTGGGGGTTGTTGTGGTGATTCCCTTGTGCAAATCAATGCTACTTGTATAGATTGAGTGAGACATGCCATTGCCATTGATATATTTAGTTCATTAACATCTCTCAGTAGGTTGTTGTCCACCACTTCTGTTATTCTATTTGGAAAATTCATACTTGCCCATTTTGGTAGATTGATACCTTCTACAAACATGTCATCTGTAGGTCTCCTCCTTGTCAACAATTCTAGAAGTAGAATTCCATAGCTATATACATCTCCTTTTGTTGAAATATTTCCACCCATTCCATACTCTGTAATATAATACAATAAATAATAACTCTCAAGACATTTGAATCATTGATACAAAATAGAAAAATGATTTAATGACAATGCATATTGTAATAACCAAAATATATACCTGGTGCAATGTAGCTAGTAGATCCCTTGAGGGAATTTGTAGAAGTCAATGAATCCATTGAATTCCAAAATAGGAGTTTGGTAATGCCAAAGTCTACTATATATGGAGTAATATCATCCCCTAATAGCACATTGTTGGGTTTTAGGTCACAGTGAATGACTTGCACAAAACAATGATGATGAAGATATACCATTCCTTGTGCTATCTCCTTTGCTATTCTTAATCGGTCATGCAAATTCAATTTGCATTCATCTCCTCCCTCAGGATACAACCATCTCTCTAAACTTCCATTTGACATGAATGGAAGAACTAGTGCTTTAAAATCAAGATTGGAACAAGTTGAAATGATTTTGATTACATTTCGGTGCCTAACTCTTTTTAACACATTGCACTCTTTGTCAAAACTTTGAAGAGAATTTTCATCTTGCAAATTGAAAACTTTAACAACAATATTTGTACCATTACTGAGAATCCCTCTATAAACAGATCCAAAACTCCCAACCCCTAGCTTATTGGTGTCACTAAACCCTCCAGTTGCATCTACAAGTTCTTCATATGAAATTCTTTTAAACCCAAAGTTGAATTCAAGGGTATTTTGATTAGTATGCCTCCTTTTGTAAAAATATAGAAACAATACAGAAGACATAATGAAGATTGAAATTCCAATCGCAGTTGGTACTATTACCTTTCTAGAGACTAGGAAATGTTTGTGCTTGGAATCAAAACATGACTTCAAATTAATCCACTTGCTGCAAAGGCCAACATTTCCTGAAATTGCTGACTCATTGATTGATGCAAAAACTCCCCCTTTTGGAACCTCTCCTGTTAAATTGTTTGAAGAGAGATTGATATGCTGAAGCATTTTCATTTCTTGGAAGGCCATTGGGATTGTACCTGACAAATTATTTCTTGAGAGATCAATGTCTTGAAGATTTTTTAGATTTGTGAGTGATACTGGTATTGAGCCATTAAATGAATTCCATGAAAGATTCAAATATTGCAAGTTTGTGCAACTTGATAGTGCTGCTGGAATTTCACCCGAGAAGTTGTTGAGAGACATATCTATAGCTTGGACCATTGTCATTTTACTCAATACTAAAATAAAACCTTGTAGGAAATTGCTAGAAACATTGAAATAAAATTGGAGATTATTCAAATTTTGCCATTCAAGAGGTAAGCTTCCTTCTAGTTTGTTGTGAGACAAGTCCACTAGCTCCAAAGTGATGCATCTCCCTAAACTAGCAGGCACTTTCCCTGAAAGCTGATTGTAATCAAGACTAAGATATCTTAGTTGTGGAAGATCGCCAAGAGTATCTGGAATTTGACCTGAAATCATGTTTTTCCTCAATATTAAGAATCCAAGCCTTTTTGCATAACCCAAACTTTCTGGAATTGCTCCATATAAATAATTATCATGAAGATACAATGATTCTAGATTTGGAAGTTGACCAATTGTGGATGGAATGGTCCCATTCAAATTATTGTGAAATAAGTCTATGAATGTCAACTTTGTGAGGTTGCCAATGCCACTTGGTATATTTCCCTCAATTTGATTGAAGTCCACTGACAAAATGGAGAGTTGGCTTGATAGTTGGCTAATTGAAGAGGGAAAAATGCCAGTGAAATGGTTAGCAGACAAGACTAGAGCTTGTAAGGAGGAGCAATTAGTTAAGGCTATTAGAAATGACATTTTGTTGCTTCTACTCACAAGCTGATTTGCCTCTAGATTAAGCCATTGGAGTTGGATCAATTTTCCAAAATCTAAGGGCACCGTACCACTCAACTGGTTAAGCTCTAAACTAAGTAGTTGAAGTTGAGTGCAATTAGAGAGGGAGGGTGGGATTTCTCCAATGAGTTGGTTTCCCCACAGATACAAATTTTGCAACTTAGACAATTTGCCAAATTGCCATGGAATGCGGCCACTTAACTGATTATTAAATAATGACAAATTTTGCAGAAGAGAGCAATTAGAAAGGGCAATGGGGATCTCTCTTGTCAAGTTGTTTGTGTGAAGATAAAGAACTATGAGTTGAGTAAGCATACCCAATTCAACAGGGATACCACCATGGAGTCTATTTTCTGCCAACTCTAAGTCAATTAATGAAGACAAGTTTCCTAAGGAAGGTGGGATTGTGCCTATCAATTGGTTGGCTCCTAAGGTAAGGGTTTCTAAATATGAAAGAAGGCCAAGCTCAGAAGGAATATTTCCGCTCAAATGATTATAAGACAATCCAAGCATTCGCAAGCAAAAAAGCCTTCCCAATTGAACTGGAATTTGACCTTGAAAGCTATTATTCCTAAAAGCAATTACTCTAAGAAAAGAGAGATTGCCAAGGAAAGGAGAGATGGGGCCCACTAAAGACATACCTGTGAGGTTCAAAGAAACCACACGTTGATGACGAAAAGAGCAATCAACACCAGTCCAATTGCAGAAGGAGTGATGAGGAGACCAATCTAACAAGGAACTGTTAGGACCTCCAAAGAGAGAATGCTTGAAAGCCAAGAGAGCTTCTTCATCAGAATGATAAGAGGGAGAAGAAGAATGGGAAATATAACCAAGAATTGGCAGTGGAAAGAGAAATAATAAAAATAGGACGAAACGATAGCTATTTGACATCTTGGAGTGCAGGTACACTCTGTCATATAAAACTTGTTTGAGGATGTTTGTTTGGGTAAGTCTGTTGATTATTTATAGGGAGCATCTAAGCCGGAGTCTGCTCTTTTACCTTTGGTTAATTTCATTCGATAAAATCGAACGATAAAGATTAAAATATTTAGTGCCGTGTAGTGGGAACGAATTTCTTTTGTATTCATTTCAATTACATTATTCTCTTTTTTCCTTGTCCGCCACTGGAATAACAAAGTCTATGCTCGTCAATCGTCGTTCCGCACAAGCGAAAGAAATGTGTTTTCACACGGCAAAAGAAAACAGTGAGGAAAGTGGAAATGGTGAAAAGTCTTTTGTTTTTGCCGGCCATTGCCCCAACAAAGTGTAGGCTGGTCAATCTTGTTCTGGCACGCAAAAGAAAGAAAATGGTGAAGGTAATGATCGTTTTCACATAGACCAAGAAAATGTTGGGGTAGATTTTTTAAGTGTTTCATTTCACTTCATTCACACATTCATTTCTATCACTCATTTTTCTATAAAATTTATTTGTATAAAGGATTTTAAGTATATATATATATGAGTATAAATTTGTATATTAAATTAACTAGTTGATAGGTTATATATAGTGTGAGATTTGAGTCTGAAACAAGTCTCATGTCTGCAAACTATTGTTGAGTCATCGGAAAACAAGTTTTAGCTGCCGTTAAATGGTAAACCAGTCATTTAATGGTAAAAGCCTTCAAAATATCAGGTGAAAGTTGACCTCAACCTTGAGCCTATCGCCCATATCAAATATCCTTCACCTAAAAATTAAGATAGGTCTTTCATCTTTAGGACTTCCCATTCCTAGACTAGATTGCATGTATAGATCTATCTTGCAATCATGATCACCCCTATAAACTTCTCCCATAATTTAAACCTCTTTTTTCAGTTTTTTTTAGATAAATATTTTAATAATTCGACTCTATTTGTCAACTTATTCATAAAATATTGAAGTTAAATTTTTAGAATCTTGTATTTAAGACTAATCCCTAGATTAATAGTAAGGAAAAATTTAGATAATCAATTAGACAAAAAATAAGAATTAAAATAAATAACTAACCTTTGGAATAGCATCATTCCTATGCATCAAATACTACACCCTCGTCTAGGTAATTTGCATTAGTATGTGGTGTTTCTTTGAATTTTGTACACCAAAACATGAGTTATATTTTTATCGAGGAAGCTTCGATGTCTCTACACACAATAAATCCCCAAGGTTATCTTCAAAATTTCTTTGAATCAAACACAAGTATAGTTGAAGGAAAATAAGACTGAAGAAAATTTCAACAAAGGATGAAACAACTTAAGAAATAAGTTTCAAAATTATAAATTTTGAACATTCTTAGCCTCAAGCAAGGATAAATTCATCATAGTCTAATATATGCTAATTAAATTTCAAAATATTAATTATAATTGTTGAGTGCAACATACAACATAATATTCTATATATAAAAACATGGTCACAAAGAAACATTGAGCTAAGCACAATAAAACTTTTCTTTATTAATTAGATTTATTGTCTCATAATTTGTGTAATCTATATCTAATAATTGCTTATTAATTATTATATCATTAATTATGTTTTTCTCCCAAAACTACAATAGAGTGTTTTTAATTTACATACAATAATGTACTACTTATAAATATGAGTTGTCAACTATATAAATATTCTAGACCCAATAATCCATTCCTATGTAGAATCTATACAAATTATCATTTCTATATAAGAATTATACTTTGGAGGCCACATCTTTTTCTTGGTCATGCATTCTTTCAATTAGTTTGATTACTCTTTCTTGAATATAAAAATTATGCACAATGAACTACTTATATTCAATGGGCTTGAGTTGTCAACTATATAGATGTTTGACATTCACCATTCCATTTATTTATATAATTTAGGTAAAACCACTCACATTTATATAAATTCTAGTTTATTTGCAAGACTTTCTTGTTTACAATGCACATTTTCAACTAGTTTGATTATTCTTTTTTAATATGAACATTTTATACACTGCACTATTTATATTTGATAGATTTGAGTTGTCAACTATATAGATGTTGCACATCCACCACTCCATTTCTATCTATAATTTATCATATCACTCATTTCTATAAAAAATATATTCTATTGGACACATTTTCTTCTTTGCAATGCACTTTTTTTAGTTTGATTTTTTTTAATATAAAAATTCTATACAATGTATTACTTTTATTTGATGGATTTGAATTGTCAACTATATAGATATTTGAAACCCATCACTCCATTTCTATATGGAATTTAGATAACACCATGCTCATTTCTATATAAAAAACTACTTTAGTGGACACACTTTCTTCTTGGCAATGCATTTTTTCAATTAGTTTCATTATTATTATTTTAATATAAAAATTCTAAACAATTAATACTTATATTTGAGGAATTTGAGTTGTCACTAGATATTTGACATCCACCACTCCATTTCTATCTATAATTCAGATAATATCACTCATTTCTAAATAAAAATCTTTGTTGGACACACATTCTTCTTGGACATGCATTTTTCAAGTAGTTTGAATATTGTTTTTAATATAAAAATCATATACAATACACTACTTAGACTTGAATTGTCAACTATAAAAATATTCAAATGTATCCACCACTCCATTTATATCTAGAATGTAAACAACACCAATCATTTCTATAGATATAAAAATTCAACTCTATAAGCTATCACTTTTGTCTTACCTATAAGCTTTTCTAAATAATTTGATTACTCTTTTTAAATATAAAATTTTCATACTATATACTATATTATTTTATAGATATGAATTACCAACTATTTTTTAATATAATTTTTGTTTTATTTCACATTAAATCTATAATTTCTTGCTAATAAATTATTATAAAAATACTTTAAAATATATTACTTATTTTTTATGACCTTGATTTGTCAACTATACAAAAACTTCACTTGAACCTCACTTTCCAATATTATTTCTTTTTAATTTAATAATTTATACAAAAAAAATCTTTTACTCATATTTTTAATTATTTTTACCATTTTCCTTCATCTTCTAGTGATCGTAGATAAGGTTTTAAAAAAAAAAAATCCATTATTATAATCATATTTAATTTTTTGCCTAGTATTCTAGTCCAAAAAGATATTGTGATTAATAATTATTTAGAGCATTAAAATGAATCTAATGTGTTCAAGTTTTCCTTGTGCAAGCACACTCATTAATTACAATAAGAAAAGACTTTGAATAGAGAACAAATTGATTTTTACACATGATTGGGAAGCCTTATATTAAGGAATTTTGATAGGTTTGTGCCAAGGAATTGAAACTTTGAAAAATACTTGAAATTGATTTAAAAGCCTTTTATTTTGAATCAATGATAAAGGATAAAGAAAGAGAATGTAAATCTCTCTATAAGATCAACTCCAATAAAATTCTAGTTGGGATTAGAAAAATGTTGGTGATAGCTTGGGAATTTGTCAACATTGGTCAAGACTCTATTTTATCCTTTTCTCTTGTATAAACAATCAAGACAAAAAGTACAAATTGACAAGTGTGTGCTTAGCCTATGTGCATCTAATACTAATAAAAAAAAGTTAAAATATAATCTATATGTTCTAGATCCCTAGTCTATGGGGAGTAATACCCTAGATTGCATATCTAGTTAATGGAGAGGTGATAATAGCTAAGGTATTTACAAAAAAAATAGAAATAGAAATGATAAATAAATAGATGCAACACTATTAAATAAGAAGAATTTTCTTAATATAATTACTATCCAAATGATAAAGCAATAAATGATCACATGAAGGTATTAAAATATTACATCTTCAATTGAGCAAGCTACAATACCAAAGGACTAGTTATCCAAGAGAGAAGGGAATAAAGAGAGAGATCCTTTCAATTGTTGGATTAAAAGTTATTCAAAATATTGAATTTCCAAAAGGTTCCTTGAGAAGTTGAGAAAAAATATCTAGGATAGAAAATAACATGTGACAATAAGTAGCTAGTCAAGAAAGACCAACTTTAAAATTTTGAAAATTCATAGGACGTCAATGTGTCATGCAAATATTGGCACATTATACCAATGTCTAGAGGTTCACTCAAGTTTCAATGACATATGGTTCTATGGTAATGAGAAGAGTCAAAATGTGATAATAAAAAGATTGGTAGTTTGGTGATGAAAAGTATCAAGGTTGAGAGTTCAATATAACCAAAAACATATTAGGGGAGAAGACAACAAAGTGAGTGCATAAATAAGTATGTAATTTTCATGCTTACTAAATTGAGGGAAAGTGTAGAAGTTAAGAGTTTATACAGTATTATGAATAAAATGACTTCACACATGCTCTTTACAACAACCTTTCATGGCTATGACATACACTAACATTATCCATACAATACATAGCCATTTCAATAACTTTTTATGCTCCTTCCAATTTGCAAAATACACACAAACTTTTCTCTAGAGCCCAATGGGGAGCTCAACTCCCAACCTTTGGTTGGAAAACCAACCACCTTCGAGCTAGGAGGCACCTTGGGAACCAGGTACATTCATGCAAGCCAAATACATTTAACACTGAAATACACATAGAAAATATACACACCCACCCAAGGGGAATTTTCACATAACAAAGAGTTCATTATGAACCCAATACAGGGAATGGAGGGTGGACTACACACTCCATTTTGAGGACCCAAAAGTAATATCATGAATAAAAATCACCAAGTTTTCAACCCTTCATTACAAAACCTTCCTCCACATCTCCTTATCCACCCAACCATTCTTCACATTACACAACACATAGGGGTACTCATACCATCTTTTAAACCTCTCCTTTTAAGAAGGAATAACATGTCCCCATGGAGGTTCCTACTCCAACCATCCCCAAACTTGGGATGCTCTTCCAAAATTTGGGTGCGCTTGTCCCATTACAACCATTTTTCCCAACAATATACACAAAAACAAAGAAAATTTAAAAGCAGCATTTCAAAACACACAAATAGATGTACATAGCTTACAAATTTAAAATAAAAGAAGCAAATCTGTGTGTTGAGCCTACCTTAATCCAAGATGAGGAAGGATGTGAAGAGAATGAGCCCAACTCCTCTCACTACAAGATTGCTTTCCAATATATCAAACTAAATCCGAAAGCTCCCAAGAAAAATCACAACTCCAAAGAAAACAAAGAATGCAAAAGAGAAAACCCCCAAAGCCCCTGTTCTTAGTTTTTCTTATAGAATTCAAGTTTGAATTTATTTTGAATGGAGAAGTGACACTTGTCACTCACCCATTCACCCTCCCAAGCACATTCACCCATGTGTACTCTCACATGTGTGAGAACTTGGGGGAATTCCACGACAACATAGAGAAGTGGGAGTGGAAAGAGACTAGTCCTCATCCCACTTCTCAAAACCTTATTTTCGTCAAACCTCTTTAAGGCCTTAAAAAGGGCGCCCAATCATGAAACTGACTCAAAATTTTAAGCTGAAAAGGTACCTAACCCATAGGTACTTGACCTAGGGACCTCAAATCAATAAAAACACTTAAAAAACTCAACTTTTCAACCCCCAAAAAGTGCCCTAAAGATTAAATCCGAGTTTGTCCAGTTGGGTGGACAACTCGCCACTTAAATGGATTGACATGGAAATTAAAACCAATTTACAAACATTCAAAAATAACATCACAAAAAAAATACATTACATAATGGAACTATAGTCCCTCCATATGAATTATAACTCAGCTTCACTAGTAAATTCACTCAAGGTTCCCAAAGGTTACCTCCAATTTCCATTGGCCATGGAAAGTGTACCTGCACACTCGATGCACACATTAATCCATCCAATAATCATGTGTCAAAACAATCAAATCACCACTTCATATACACAAGTTTCCATCCAAATAAATCATAAAATTGAATCACTATTTCATATACACAAGTTTCCACTCAAATAAATCATATATCAAAACAATTGAAGCACCATTTCATATACACAAGTTTCAAAATTTCACATAGCATATATATCTCATATCATAACTGGAAAAATCACTAATCACCTATCATATCTAGTTCTTTTTACCTTAATTTTCAATTTCATCAAATTATAACATGGTTTATTCATATCACATATTTCATTTGCTCATCATTTCAAAATTCAAATTGAACAACCATAGTAACTAGCATAAATTTAGGTCAACCATCATGGTCATCTAACTAAGCATGTAGCATAATAATCAAATCATCATAAGAAATCAAATGTCTAAATACCATAGTCAAATCATCATAAGAACTCAAATGTATAAGTATCATGTCATCAAGAGTATCTCTAAGCATAATGAATAACCACAACTCAAAATAGTCTAAATACTAGGTGTATCATAGGGGTAGGCCTCACATCCTCCCCCTCTAGGAATGAAATTCTCATGGAAGTTCTCAAAGAGTTGGGGATATAAATCCCTCAATCGTGAGGCATCCTCCCAAGTGGCTGCAACCTCATCATATCAATCCCATTGGACCCTAACTTAGTCTAGCTCTCGACCTCGAAGGGCCAACGTCTATCAAGCCAAAATGTGTATGGGCTCCAAGGTTAGCTGTCCATACGACTCCACCTTCAAGGCATCCCAATTCAAAACATGAGATTCGTCATGCACATAACATCGTAATACAGATACATGAAATACATCGTGAATGCACAATAGGCTAAGGGGAAAGGCTAGACGATAAGCTACAAGACCTATCCACTCCAATATCTCAAATGGACCAACAAATCGAGGTGCAAGCTTAGAGCCCTTTCCATAATGGATTAGACTCTTGTGCAAGTGCACTCTCAAGAATACATGATCTCCTACTGAGAAACTTCGATCAACCCTCTTAGCATCAGAATACTTTTTCTATCGATCTTGTGCCTCCTGAAGGTGCTGCCTGATCAAATCCACCTACTGCTCCATATCTTGTATCATCTCTAGACCAATTGCCACTCTATCCTCTATACGATCCCAACTTAAAGGAGTCCTGCACGGTCTACCATACAAGGCCCGATAAGGTGGCATTCCTAAGGAACTGTGATGTTCGTTATTATAGGAAAATTCAACCAAATACAAGTACTCCTCCCATCAGGATTGATGATCCATCACATACATGCATAACATGTCCTCTAACACTTGATTAACCCTCTCTATCTACCCATCTGTCTTGGGATGGTAAGGTGAACTAAAGTTGCGTTGGGTGCCCAATGCTTGTTGAAATGAAGTCCAAAATAAGGATGTGAAAAGTGAATCTCTTTCTGAAATAATCCTCTGAGGGACTCCGTCTAGTCTAATAATATCATCAAGAAATACCCTCGCAACTGCCAGTGTTGTATACGTCGTACGCATGGGTGAGAAATGGGCCACTTTGGTAAACTTGTCAATAGTCACCATGATGGCATCATGACAACATGAAGACAAAGGTAGAACAACAATAAAATCCATCGAAATGGTGTTGCATTTCCACTCGAGAATATCATGCAAGTACAATAATCTTGTTGGATGCTGGTGCTCTGCCTTGAATCTCTGACACTCAAGGCATCGAGTCACAAACTTTGCAATTTTGCGTTGCATCCCTACCTAATGGTATAATTTTCAAATATTAGCATGCATCTTCTTCACCTCTAGATGTGCTACATATGGTGCCCTATGTGCCTCTGATAAGATGACTGTACGAAGATCACCAATGTTAGGTACATAGATACGACATTTATGTCATAACAACCCATCTGACTCCAATGTGTACCCTATAAACTTTCCCTTGAGGGCTCTCTATAACTATAATTCCTGTTGTACCTCTTTATACCACTCATCCTCTACTAAGTGTTGAAGGATGCATCCCCTCAAATTGGTGCCTAATGACATGGATGACAACTCGTGTCTCCTCCTACTCAATGCATCTACCACCACATTCTCCTTCCCTTTGATGTAATGGACATCAAATTCATAATCACAAAGAAACTCCATCCAATGCCTTTGACATGCATTTAGATTAGGCTGCGTGAAGATATATTGTAGGCTCTAATGATTTGAATGAAGCTCAAAGTGGTGTCCTGAGAGAAAGTGTCTCCAATGGACTAATGCATGAACTACTGATGCCAACACTAAGTCATGAGTAGGGTAGTTCAACTGATGCAATCACTCTACCTTCCTGCATAAGCATTGCACCTAAACCATCCAATGAGGCATCAATACATACCATGAAATCTGCTGATGGATCCGATACTGTTAGGATAGGAGCACTAGTAAGATGCTCCTTGAGGGTCTAAAAGTCCCTCTCACACTACTCTGTCCACTCAAACTTCTTCCCTTTTCATTGAAGAGAAGTAATCGGGTGTGCAATCCTAGAGAAACTCTCAACAAAGCGTTGATAATAACCTGCTAATCCCATGAAACTCCTGACCTTTGTCACTATAGTAGGTGCTACCCACTCTATGATAGCTCTAATCTTCGATGGATCTATAGAGATACCATCGCCTGATATAATGTGCCCAAGATAATGAACCTTTGAACGAAAGAAGGCACACTTAGACAAGCTGCCATACAATTGATGCTCTCTCAAACATTGCAGGACCTGTCATAGATGCTCCTCATGCTCCTCCTTTGAATGTGAATATACCAAAATTTCATCAAGGAACACTATCACAAATCGATCTAGAAAGGTATAGAGACCCCATTCATGAGACTCATGAACACTGCAGGGGAATTCGTCAAACTGAATGGTACTACCATAAACTCATAATGACTGTACCTAGTCCTGAAAGTAGTCTTATGTATATCTACATCTAAAATATGCAATTGATGCTGTCCAGACTTGAGGTCAATTTTAGAGAACACTCGAATAGATCATCGATCCTTGGAAGAGGGTAACGATTCTTGATCGTCACCTTGTTTAACTATCTGTAGTCCACACAAAGTCGAAGGGATCCATCCTTCTTCTTAATGAAGATGACAGGAGCGCCCCAAGGTGAGACACTTGGATGGATATGACCCTTCTCTAACAACTCCTCCAACTATAATTTGTGTTCACTAAGCTCATGAGTGGTCATCCTATATGGTGCACGTGATACTGGCTCGACTCCTAGTACTAAGTCTATATGAAAATCAATCTCCCGCCAAGGTGGCATACCTGGCAACTCTAAAGGGAATACATCTGCAAACTCCCTAAGGATGGGATGATCGTCCAAAGATGTCTCTGACTCCTCCTCAGTCCTATCACTGATGGTAATGGTGAATAACTGGCATCCCTTTTGCATACACCACTTAAGCTGCATATCGGATATCATGCAAAGAGATATGGGCCTCTGTACTCTTGTAATCTCCACTACTATACCATGGTTGTCTACACACTCAATTTCCTTACGATGACAATCTACTTTAGCTCGATGCACATCAAGCTAATCCATACCCAAAACTACTCCATAGGAGCCTAATGGGGTAATATGAAGGTCCACTAAGGTAGTCCAATCTCCCAGTCATAGTGGACAATCTCTAACTACTATATCTATAGGCACCTTAGCTCCTGAAGCTAGCTCAACCTCTTGCCTATCATCCTGCCTAGATGCCACTAGCCTGCTATGCTCCACTATAGATGGGGAAATAAAAGAATCAGATGCTCCATAATCAAACAAAACAGAAACATGAATATCACCAATCATACCTAGTGTCTCAATGATAGTGTCCCAAAGCTCAGCTTGGCGGTTCTTGACTACCACAAAAACTTTGTGGGACTTTCCCACATCTCCCACTGTCTGCTCAGAACCTCTTGTCCATTGTCCTCTAGTTGTAGGTCCCTAAGGGAAATCCTTAGCTAGGTGTCCCACTGCACCACATACGTAGTAAGGGCCTCGAGTATAAACTTGAGCCAATTGTGTCCTGCTAGGTTGTTGTCCCCCACTCCTACTAGAACCACTAAATCCCCCATGATAGGATTGTTGTGAACATGCTAGAGTGACACCCTATGTCTATGGATGTTGATCACGTTGAGAACCCTGTGGCTTCCATGGCCTGAAGTGGCCACCCTATGAGCTTCATTGAGGCCTAGGCATCTGACTCTGCTGCTGCGATGGTCTAGGTGGCCCAACTTGAGGCTTGAATCCTCCTTTCAAATGAAGGGGAGGTCGTTGAAAGCTATGTGACTGTGGAGTGTGGTTGCAGTTCTGAAACCACTCTCATGCATCCTGAGATTTCCCTTGAATCTCCTCTATTATAAGGGCCTTCTCCATAGCAACCCGAAGGTTCTTTGGATCGGCCATGTGAACTGGTCCTAATATACTTGCATTTAACCCCCTGATGAAACGGTTGACGAGAAGCTTCTTGTCATGCAAATAATCCACATACAGTAGTAGCTCAAAAACTCAGCTCCATACTGTGCTACTGATAAACCCCTCTGATGTAGGTCATGAAACTCATCAATACAATGTTGTCTGAAATGCTTAGATAAGTAGTGTGCTCAAAACTGCTCTAAGAATGTCTCCCAAGTGAAAGTATCTAAAGATAGGTGGTGTTTGTGCTCCTCCTAGCACCACCACGTAGATGCTGAACCTCAAAGCAATAGTATTGCAACATGTTCTTTTAGATTGCTTTCATAAGCACACAATCCCATGCACCTCTCAAGGCTAAGAAGCCAAGACTCAACCTCTACTCCATCCGTGGATCCCTCAAAATTAGGTGGTTTCAATCGCATCAACTCATGAATCTAATAGCATGGATATCGATATGCTCTACCCTCATCTGGTACCTCAAGATGGGGAACCTATGGTGGAGGATCTAGATGGACTGATCCCCTCTCACCCTCATCATTATACTCCTTAGGAATGCGAGGGGGACTCCTACTATTTTCTCTATACTTTGACCTTTGTACCTTGGACGAGTGTTGTGTTTGGTCTGGTCTAGGGTCCTCTACTACTAGTAAATGAGTGTGAATAACTCCAATCAAATCCTCTAATGCAGGGAGGATTTGGGAATTGATGTTCTGAGAAGGCTCATGTTGGGGCTACTGGTGGTGTCTCAACTCGCTCTCACCCCACACCATGTCCCCATCCATGTCCGCGCCCTCAAACCTTTCACAATCTAGCTGGCATCATAAATGATAACATCATAACACATATTAACATGGTGAACACATATGCCCAAAGTTCCTCATGTTGAAACCTAGGCTCTGATACCAAAATATAATTTGCCCTAAATTTACTCCAAGGAAAAACATGACCAAATTTTTTTTAAACATGTTTGAAAATTGACTATTGTTACGCTAACCAAGCACAACATGACGATGCAAAAAACTCATCAGATGACACTTCCCTTGCAACAAGATCAATGAAACGTCACCCGAGGGTGATGGTTTGGTATTAAGACGAGCGGGTATGTGTGAAGTGTTAGTGTTTGGTAGCTTTAGGAGATATTTTCTCCTTAATTAAGGTTGGTGGCCTACATATTACAAATTATATTTTATATTTAATGTTGATGTATTAGCAGCAGAGGAATCTTCTTTAATTAGCTGTTATGACAAGTTGGCTGACCCACTTAAATTGTCTTATTCAAAATGGTCAACATGCAAGAGAATCTGTGTAACTGACATGCAAGAGAATCTGTGTAACTAACATGCAAGAGAATCTGCGTACTGACATGCAAGAGAATATCTGTCTCCTTTAAATAGACACATGAACTGTATTTGTAACTCCTCCTTAAATAAGCAAATGAAACACCACCTAGTGTGTCCTCTTGTGTGTGCATGTGTAACTATCATTTGCCTATATTTAGGAGGAGATGTTGGCTTGTTTGGTGACTTATTTTGTCTATAAAAACAAGTCACATCTTCAAGAATATGTTTGATTATTCACAATAGGTTATTGTCCTTCAAAGAGCAGATGATATCAAGCAAAAATCAAAGGTTTTATGTATATTGGCATCTAGGAGAGGTGTTGAGACTTGTAAGCTGATTTCATTCAATATATAAGAGACATATTTGTGGCTAGGTTTTTCTCCTTCGAGGAGGGTTTTCCCAGGATATATGTTGTGTTATATTGTTCATTTCTTCATGTGTTTGTGTTGCATTTATGCTTTCTGTTAAATCTAATCCTAAAACATTAACATGAAGACCATCAAACATACCCTCAAGTCATAATGAGAAAGGTTGTGGTTACACATTTGAGTATGAGTAATTACAAGATAAAAGGATTAATTGATGAAACATTATTTTAATTGTAAGTCCTACCCATAAAACCATCTTGACGACATCGTTGAGATATACATTGAATATTTCAACTCAAAATTTAAATATGAGATTGAAAAAATATTTATAATTTACAAGTTAATTATTAAATTTCAATTTTAATTTATTTATTATTATCATTACTTAATCATTATTAATTTGATTATATATATATATATATTCTAAAAATAAATTTAAAAAGCTATAAAATAAAATAAAAATTATACAAATAAATATCTTTTTAAATTCCTTTACATTTGCATATTATTAATTTCCTCAAATACCAATAAAGATATTATTTCATTTACATATTACACGTTATTATTTTTCCCCTTAAGGAAAAGGAAGAAGAATATGAATAAAGAGAGTTTACCTCTACTTTAGAGAATTTCTATTAACTACTAAGCTTTGCCTTGGTCTATAATCTTATTTATTTTATTAAATTCTTTTGTAAGAATATGGGAACATATTCTCCTCTTTTTATTGAAGGAGAAATATATCCAAGGTATTCCCGCACTAGTTTTTTAAATGCTTAAGAGTAATTCTCATGAGGAGACGACATGAAAACTTGGAAGAAAAATCGTTGAATGGTATTTACCCATGTTTTTAGATGTAAACATATGCTTAAATAAGGGAGTCACTAGAAAGTTATTAAGTCAACATTAGGCACTCCACATTCAAAGAAAGGGAAATAATATTAAATGACATAATACTTGTCCAAACGTAAGGAGTGCGTCAGCCATGATTTGAGTTCTTGTTTGCTAAATAGTACTCATAATAATATTAAAACATGTAAGAGCTGAAATACACTTAAATGTGTTTTATTGAAACGATCCATAAACTAGAGTTATTGTGAGACAAATATATATTTATATTCTATGGTAAAAGAGATTATGAGTTGGGCGTTATAATGATAGAGACACATTTATAACACTATTTGCGATGCGATGATCATTGGGCGAGGCAGTGAGTTTGGCTAAATCAACGTTAGAATGAGTTACAGTAGCTATAAAAGTGATTTTCCCAGGTGATAAGAGTAGCATGCAAGGGGTCCACTCAACCAAGTGAATGAAGTAGAAAGAAAGAGATCTATGCAATATATCAAGTACAAATGCTATCTATAGTGTCGCTTGTTGGTGGAATCACCATGAGACAGTTTTCTAATAAGGTATGTGCAGGGTCATTATGGGCCAAAAAGTGGCGATATGATGGGTATGTGTAGGGTATGTGGCTAATGACTTTTTTTTACCCCAAATTGATGAAACGAAAAGGGTTTTTAAAGGATATTCTCAACTTTCCAGTAATATTTAAATTATGTTTTACTTTGAATTTAATAAATAATTATTATTCATTTTCTATTTGAATTATGACTTAAAGTCCTGATTGATAGGCTAATTGAAAAACATCTATAGCTTTCAAATGGTATCACATTTTTTGAATTTGAAACATGTGTCACATTCTATGCTTCGCATACTATAGGATTAAAAAAAATGAATTTCATGAAGTTTTGACCAAGTTAAGGCGGTTAGACATGCACGTTTTTATATTTTTTAAAAGTTGTAATAAAAAATTTATAATTAATTATTTACTTGGAAAAATTATAAAAAAATATGCATCACATTTGGACATGAGCCCTCTATGTATATCTAAAATATTATAAAAAATATTATCATTTTATTGTGGTTAGGGTGGTCAGACAGACACCTACTTATTTTTTCCTTGAAATTTAAGTACTACTGAATTGAAATTTCAAATTTTCACCAAATAGATTTTTTTTATAAAATAAACCTAGTAGTTTAGAAACTACATTCAATTTGATACAGATTCTATTCTTACATATTTTTGAAGTAATATAGATAACTTATTCAATTTTTTTATGTCAAGTTGCCTAATTTTGATTTTTTTTAAATTTTTTGCCACTTAAGGGCCTGTTTTTTCCATGATGATCCTACACATACCCAATAACCACATCTCATAATAGTTCATGTCCATTTTGAAAAGAGTGGTTTAAGCACTAATTTTTATTGAGATATTTTAGGTCAATGATTGCATAACATTAGTGAGTTTGAGAAAAGTGAAACCCTATTGTCTACCATACTTTTCATTTTCAGAAACAAAATGGATTAATGGGTGACATAGCTATTAAAGCCATGAGGAAATGTCCAAATAATGGCACACAGGTGAGGATAAAGGTCCCTATGTTCTTCGTTGTAAAGCTTGAGTCGTCTTACTAGCTATTAGTTGTGTGTATACCCTTTGTTTGTTTTCATTTCATTTTATTTTATTTTCATTGGTTGGGGTACTATATATAATTTATATTTTCTATTTTCTATTTCTTTTATACGCATTCGCTTAGGTGTAACAGGGAAGACAAGTATAAAATAATTACCAACTTTGCATCATTATTTTGTAAAACTACACAGATTTTATACTACTGCAAAATGTTATTATATATATTGTTCTTTCTTTTTTTTTTCTTTCAAATCCTAGTTATAACCCTACCATGATTTGCAACCCTTATACTAATATTTTTTTCCTGGCACTCTAAATCTTGTGTAGTTTCCTAACAACATATAGCTTGGGACAATTCAAGGAAACATGGACCTTCTTTATTCGTTGCAAACATGCACCTCTCTGTTTCTCTTCTAAAGATTGAATCAACAATCTACTCCTATATGCTTACTAAAGAAATGAAATCTTCCCATAGTAAATGCAGGAATTATTTTAGCTCTTTCTTTATCTCTTTACATGTCCATTCTAGCAACACAAATAATTTTTCTCCTTTAGTAAGCCTAGTAATTTACTAGAGATTCTTTCTCTTCCACAAAACAATACTTTCCCCTTTTTAGCAAAGTGTTCATGTAGTATTGTAGTATCATAGAATAAATACAATTTAGACGTTAAAAATATTGTAAGGAAAATATCTACGCTAATTTTTTTGTTCATAGATTACTTCCAAAATGACAACACTAGTTGCATACAACTTTGTCAGAAAATATTCTTCATTCATCACATTCTAACAGCATTGTTCCATCCTACTGTAAGTAAAGTAATAGGTACTCATTTAAAACAATAGCCATTTTGCTCAATATATTGACAAGAAATCACTTTCATGCATATTGTTATCTACTTTATTTTATATACCAATAAAGTTTTGAGTTCTCTTCTCATACAATATACTAAATATAACTAATAGTTGATAGACCAAGCAAAAAAATTAAAATTTCCCAAAGTATGATTATAACTTCCTCTTTTCCTTTTAAATGACAACATAAAATAAAACTATAAGCATTTACATAATATCTTCTCTTACATACAAAATTACTTACACTAAACATAACAGTATTATGACTAAAATGACTTCACACATGCTCTTTACAATATCCTTTCATGGCTATGACATACACTAAAATTATCCATTCCAATAATTTTTTAAGCTCCTTCCAATCTACAAAATACACACAAACTTTTCTCTAGAGGCCAATGGGGAGCTCACCTCCCAACCTATGGTTGGAAAACCAACCACCCTTGAGCTAGGAGGCACCTTGGGAACTAGGTACATTCATGCAATCCAAATACATTTAACACTCAAATACACAGAAAATATACACACCCACCCAAGGGAAATTTTCACATAACAAAGAGTTCATTATGAACCCAATATGAGGAATGGAGGGTGGACTACACACTCCATTTTGAGGACCCAAAAGTAATATCATGAATAAAAATCACCAAATTTTTAACCCTTCATTACAAACCCTTACTCCACATCTCCTTATCCACCCAACCATTCTTCACATTACACAACACATAGGGGTACTCATACCATCTTTTAAACCTCTCCTTTTAAGAAGGAATAACATGTCCCCATGGAGGTTCCTACTCCAACCATCCCCAAACTTGGGATGCTCTTCCAAAATTTGGGTGCACTTATCCCATTACAACCATTTTTCCCAACAATATACACAAATAGATGTACATAGCTTACAAATTTAAAATAAAAGAAGCAAATATGTGTGTTGAGCCTACCTTAATCCAAGATGAGGAAGGATATGAAGAGAATGATCCCAACTCCTCCCCCTATAAGCTTTCTTTCCAATATCTCAAACTAAATCCAATAGCCCCCCAAAAAAATCACAACTCCAAAGAAAATAAAGAATGCAAAAGAGAAAACCCCCAAAGCCCTTGTTCTTAGTTTTTCTTATAGAATTCAAGTTTGAATTTCTTTTGAATGGAGAAGTGACACTTGTCACTCACCCATTCACCCTCCCAAGCACATTCACCCATGTGTGCTCTCACATGTGTGTGAACTTGGGGGACTTCCACGACAACATAGAGAAGTGGGAGTGGAAAGAGACTAGTCCCCATCCCACTTCTCAAAACCTTATTTTCTTCAAACCTCTTTAAGGCCTTAAAAAGGGTGTCCAATCATGAAACTGACTCAAAATTTTAAGTTGAAAAGGTACCTAACCCATAGGTACTTGACCTAGGGACCTTAAATCAATAAAAACACTTTAAAAACTCAACTTTTCAACCCCCAAAAAGTGTCCTAAAGATCAAATCCGAGTTTGTCCACTGGAGTGGACAACTCACCACTTAAATGGATTGACATGGAAATTAAAACCAATTTACAAATATTCACAAATAACATCACAAAAAAAATACATTACATAATGGAACTATAGTCCCTCCATATGGACTATAGCTCGACTTCATTGGTAAATTCATTCAAGGTTCCCAAAGGTTACCTCCAATTTTCATTGGCCATGGAAAGTGTACCTACACACTTGAGGCAAACATTAATCCATCCAATAAATCACGTGTCAAAACAATCGAATCACCACTTCATATACACAAGTTTCCATCCAAATAGATCATAAAATTGAATCACTATTTCATATACACAAGTTTCCACCCAAATAAATCATATATCAAAACAATTGAAGCACGATTTCATATACACAAGTTTCACAATTTCACATAGCATATATATCTCATATCATAACTAGAAAAATCACTAATCACCTATCATATCTCATTCTTTTTACCTTAATTTTCAATTTCATCAAATTATAACATGGTTTATTCCAACACATATTTCATTTGTTCATCATTTCAAAATTCAAATTGAATAACCATAGTAACTAGCATAAATTTAGGTCAACCATCATAGTCATCTAACTAAGCATGTAGCATCATAATCAAATCATCATAAGAACTCAAATGTCTAAGTATCATGTCAGCAAGAGTATCTCTAAGCATAATCAATAACCACAACTCAAAATTGTTTAAATACTAGTTGTATCATAGGGGTAGACCTCACCAAAATTAACTTTCAATTTTACCAAATTCTACCCATTTTTTTCTCTCCATGAACCAACTTGACCTACACATTTTTCATGATTTATTATTTCGTCCTTGTATTGAAGGGAATTTAATTGCATTCATTTATTATCATCCTAGCACTTCAAGGGCATTCATTATAGGAGTATTTCAATTTGGGAGCACTAAAAGAAATCTAGATTTACATCATCAGATCTGAGAGATCTAGCATATGCATGTCTAAAGACTCATGTATTTGATCATTTTTACAGCCATAAAACTAATCCCTCTAGGGGATGACCTAGGAGAATTTAATCCTAGTGATTCAACAAAATTCCCAAGGTGTTTTTTAATACTACATATTATTAATGATTAAAGAGAAAGGAAAATAATACAATGAATTGAAAGATAAGAAGGTGCATTATACCAAATTAGATTCACAATCCACAAATCATATCTATGCATGTAGAAATTAATTTATTTGAAATTGGTCCACAATAGAGTTTATGGACTGTCAATGTGGCATTATAGTTATTTCAAGTTGTATGAATTCCATTGTTCTAGAGCTAAGTACGTTTTCATCACAATTACTTTCCTAAATTAACATTTAATATTAATGATTTATCTATTTTTAAAATTGAGAATAACTATCTCTATATCTCTCTTAATATGTCGAGCTCTCCCTCTATCTAGATCTTTATCTCTCTCTAGAAGAGCCTCTCTCTTCGTCCCTCTAGATGGAATTTTAAAATATTCATATGTTTACTAAGGATTTATAAATATGATCTCTTAATTATTTTGTTCACAATCATAAGTTAAGTGACAATTGTTTGAACATGGCCTCATGACTTGGTGTACCTTGGCTAGTAAAGGTATATTAGCATATTGGCTTACAATAATCTAAAAGTGGAGTACAAATGTTAATTAAATACATGTATACAATCAAATGATATAATGTAGAGCTCAACAAATTTTCTTTAGCCATTTGATCATTTTATCTTGCCCCGTTGTAATGAATCATAGATGTTGCCTCATGTTTATAATCTTAAGACTTGTGGGTGATATCTAAATGAATAACATACATGCCATTGTGTTAAGGTCTTTGCAAGATCTAGCAACAAAAAATTTCAAGGGCTCTTTGATCCGATGAAGCAAAGTGTGCAAATGAGGCTAAAATTCACCCAAATGAACATATATGCCTAGAAAACCCTAAGGTTTCACCCTGTAACTCAATTTTATAGCCTTGGCTATCAATCCAGATTAGTCTTGAAGTTTCCTAAGACTTATTTTTCATCCTTTTCTCAACAAAACTATTCCCATAGCCTTGTCATGATCTTGACCTAAAAATTATTTTTTTCCACCCGATCTCGTGAGGGGGCGTCACACTAGCATTCCTTCATTCGCTATGGCATAGTGGGGCATCAACTAAAATCGGAGAATTTTTTAAATTTTTCTGAGCAATATCAGGTCTTTGGAACAACACAATAGATACCTTGCTTCAAAGAGGGGAAAAATGTAAAACACCTAAAAACGTCCAAACTATATCACACATATTGGTTCTACTTACTAACACCATTCTCTCTCATAATCATCCTAATTCCTCTATTTAATTAAATAGTGTCCAATTATTTAATTAAATTCACAATATTCTCCTATTAATTGAATAATTAAGGTTATTAGATTAATTCATCATTTTCACTCTAATTTCCCCTCTTGGTTAAATAATTTCAATTATTTAATTAAAGATCTTAATTCTTCCAAGTTGCACAATTAAATACTTTCATAATTTTTTAATTAATTAATTTTCCTCCAACTCTCCAACTTGCACAAAGAATATTCTCTAAAGAATAATCCCTTTTTAAATTAAAATTCTTCCATCCAATTCAAAATATCTCCAACATATTTCCATGAAATAAAGCATATTATTGAGCATCTCATGGATTATGAACCCTTGATTTTTCCTTGATTCACACCATGGATTATGAACCATTGATTCAATCCTTGATCAACACTCATCTCTTTGATCTTCTCTCATCCATTGATTACCATTTTTAATCTTAACTATTGATCAAAATTCCTCAAATCTATAAATACCAAACCTTTCAAACATCAAATCATTCACAATCCTAATAAGCATCCTTACTCTCTAGAATTATTGACTCATTTCTTGAGAATTCAAGAGCATCTTTTTCAATCACACCCTCTCATGAAAGCTTTTGCAACATGTATAATGCATAAAACTGAGAAATCCACATCCACACCATAATTATGCATCAATCCACAATGGGATTGAGAGGTTTACACTTTTATTTTGATTAATTTTTTTTGATTTAGTTCAATTGTTTAGATTAATCAATTTGAATTCTTTGTAAATGAATTTAATTGAATGTGTCCTTGTTTGATCTTAATCTTGTAGGTTCTTAATATTTTAGGATCATAGTTGCTTCAATTTCAATATTATTTGATCATCCATTCTAACAATATGACATATACAAGCTCTAAATATTCAAGAATCCTTAGGAATTTAATTCCATGCTTGTGAGTAAAATTCAATCCTATCATAAGAGATTCATGTTTTGTAATATTTTTAGTGCATTTGAATGTTAACTTGAATGCAACTTAAGGGATTTACCATGTGGTGAGACAAGAACAAGCTTTACTTTTGAACCTTATTTAGAACATGCACCATCAAATAATATGGATCATATAAGTAATTTCAATCATTAGTAAGATAGAGCATATGGGGTATTTGGAACCTACATGATCTTGTTCATCATAATATCCAATCAATTAATTAGGACCAACATCAATGTACACTACTTTATTTGTTGGATTATATTAGTCCTCAATGATGCAATGCATCTTATTTTCTCTATCCAACATAAATTATTCACCCACAATGATAAAATATCATATGATAGGTCTATTCACAAGTATTATTCTCAATAAATTTATGTTTATGGACTCCCAATTCCTTGTTTGTACTGGAAGAGAGGTTTAATTTTTAAGCTTCTTGTTTGTATTTTTGGTGATACAATAGGGAATGTAATAATTAAAATAGCACTCTATGTTTGTGTACATAGTAGGCCAATAAAAAAAAATTTCTCCTAGTTTCTTGGTAAAATTAAAGTGTCTAATTTTTTAATGTAGTGTGTCTCCTAGATGAGTCTCTAGTGAGATCCATCATCTCAGACATAAAGAACTCACTATCATGTTTTCCTTATGTAGAAACATTGTAGGTCTACATGAAATCTATGTCTATTTGGTAAATTTGTTACCAATTAGAGAAGTGGTGGCCAAATGAGTTCACCAATGTGATGAGAATGTGTGTTGGTAGTTGAGTTAAGAATTTGGATACCTTATTATCTTTCCCCTTATTGTCTTCATTTCCAATTTAAGATACAACAAATATGCCATTTAATTCATGTGGTGTCATCTAATTCATGTGGCTATGCAAGTTAGTAGGCTATGTGGTGTCTACCAATCTTGAATTATTTTAATATTTTTGTAGTCTACATGGATACTAGAGTGGTCACTGTGTAGTAGCCCAAGTATAGATTTGTGTGGTGGTAAAACTATTCCATAATATATGAGAAATTGATGCAAATAAAAATATGCATTTCTATAACATATGTAGCTTGATAAAAATGTTATCAAAATGGAACAAGATGGTTGTGTCTAAATTTTTTTTGGTTTCCTTGTTGTTTAGTAAATTAAGGACTCGTATACAATAACAGATAAATCTAAACTAGACAAAATCTAGACCAACTAAACTAAACTAAACTAGGATTTATTGAACATGCAATAAATATGCAACAAGAAAGAAAATAAATGCACCTATCTATAGTGCTAGGCTAATGTGGCAGCTAGAACAATATGATGTGGTGGCTAGAGAAGGCTTTAGACATTGAGCTTTGTCAAGCACGACTTCACTAGGTTCATTTTCCTCTTTGTTTTGTCACTTCAGGTTTTTAACAATCGCTCTCAAATGAAAAAATAATTGTCATTTGAGAGTTTTAAACTCTTTAAAACATAATTCCTTCATTCGAAGGCCCCCTTCGAATGAAGGCATTATTTTACTAAATTTTTTTTATAATGGAGTGAATTTGGACCCCTTGCAAATTCCTCATTTACACCTCCTCACCTTAGAAAAATTAAACCCTACAATGCTTTTCCACTTCATCCATTCTGCTTCCACCCACTTGGTGGTTGTCTATAGTGTCGGTGAGGGAATTTTTTTAGGGATACTACCATAGCATGCAAACATTTGCATGACATGCTTCCATCCTGATAGGATTCTTGCCTCTAGAATCTGCAAGGGTGTTACAAGTTGCCATTGGCAATGCAATGTAACGTTCTTGCGCCTCTTGACCGACTTCAAATGGCTTCCTTCCCTTCATTTCACCTTCAAATGTCTATCTTTCACATTCACTTAAACCTCTACACATTTCCTCTATCATACTTGTTGCTACACACTTCATTTTTCATAGCATTCTCCATTGTTGAAGCTTCAAGATGAGACTCATGATATCGACATTTAGGAATGGAATTTATGAGGATCACTTCAGCTCTTGCCTCCCAGGAGATGGTATCATCAATGGAGATGAGATACTTTGATGAAACCACTCGTGCCCCTACACCTCCTGCTTCCCCTTCACCTCTTCCTTTGGATGAGAATGAGGCAATCCCTATTCCTATAAAGAATCTCATGGCTCTAGATATGAGGCTATTGGATCTTGTAAATCACTTAGATAAATATCAAAGCATAGATAGGCCCACAAGGGTTGCAAATGAAATTAGGTATATGTTAGGAAAATATTGGATAGGCATAGAGTTTTTTTGTGGCATTACTGATTTAGTGCAAACATACATCCCCTCTTACAAACCTCGGTCAAGCATTACTCAAGGTCATGAGCACAATACCTATGAAAGAAATATTAGTGTATTGATGCCTGTGATGTCAATATGCATGCTTGAAACGGGCCCTTCCATTAACATATTCGCTATTGATCCACCCCTACTGTCAAAGAGAGTAGGGTGCCCCTAGGATTTGAGTTTCTTCCTCCTGGGGGAAACCTTTCCTTTGGCAATAGTATCTCTGGTGGAATGGGGGATAGTGGTTCTAGTATGTCTGGTGGTGGCTCCAGCGGTGGCTCTAGTGATGACTCTAGCGGAGGCCACACTGGTGGCCTTGGTGATGGTTCTAATGGTGGTCATGATAGTGGTTCCAAAGGTGGTTCTAGTAGTGGTGGTTCTAGAGGAGGTTCCATTGGTCCTTCAATGTCATCTTCTAACCCTAATTTGAATGCTCTCCTAGAGAATATGGGTCAAATGTAAAACTAATTGGAAAACCTATCTCAGGCATCTACCCAACCCATCTTCTAGCCCTTCTTCCGATGTATCCCTTTTTCAATGACAATTTTCAACACTCCATTCACTCAGGGGATGGAAATTCCTAAGTTTGAAAATTATGGTGGTAAAGAAGACCCTCAAACACATGTGTGATATTTTAATGTGATGTGTACAAATTCCCTTCACCATGATTCTCTAATGGCCAAACTCTTCCCTTGATCTCTCAAGGATACAACACTAGAGTGGTACTGTTCCTTTCCTGATAACTCTATATTTTCATTCGACCAACTTGTGAATTAGTTTCTCTAGCAATTCCAAGCTAACATCAGACTGAAGATGACATTATCAGATCTTGTCTGATGCAAGCAAGGAGAGCATGAGAAGATCACTGGTTTCATTCCTCAATACCAAGCACTCTTTTCTCAAATCTCATACCCACTACCTAACTAAAATGTGCAAAAAGTCTTTATAGGAAACTTGCAATGATCTTGGTAGAAGTTCTCCTAATGAACTATCCTTCTTTTACACATCTGTGTGTTGCATTGTGGAGTATCAGTAGATAATTTTTTAGTTCAAGGGATCTTCCTCATGCTCCCATCCCAAAGGAAGATCTATAGTATCCATCTTAGGAAAAGGTAAATCTGTTGTAAATTTAATTGTTGTAGCTAATGACCAAGGCCTCAAGCACAAAAAATAGTTTACTAAGTTATTTGAATCTTATTCTTCTATTTTGCAAAAGTTGTTGAAGGATAAGATTATAACATTAGAAGATCCTCGACTTCTCAGAGAGCCCTATCTTGATTGGTATGATTGGTATGATGGAAACACATTCTACTAGTACCATCATGCCCACATGCCTCATGAGATATAAGATCACAATGATGAAGGTACCATCCATCTCGATGGTAAGAAGCAGAATGTGAATAAGTTAGTGCTAAGGAAAATAGTGAGTTTCAGATCTATATGGACCCATTTTTGTCTCACTCTACAAACTTAATCATCGATCCTTCTAATGCTTCTCCTAAGGCCTCCACATATGTAAATGTGGTCTTGTTTACTCCTAGTCCTCCCCCTCAACCTGTAGTTGGTTCACCAAATGTAACTTTTACATTGCAGGACATACCCATGAATAACAAAGCCTCTCCCCTATACATTCCTGGTCGCGTAAATGGAAAGATCATGATAGGAGTCCTTGTGGACCCCGTGAGCCACGTGAATGTTATTATGAAAGAGGCTCTTTTTTTGGATTCTTTACAAAGGGATGAATATGAGAAGATGAAGACTATTATACATACTGATGATGGTCTATCTCTCACCTTGTATGGTTTTATAACTCTTTCTGTCCTAGTGGGACCTAGGGTTATGGATACTACTTTTGACATCATTCCAAAATTTGACCTATTCAGGGTGATGTTAGGCATCCCTTGGCTAGCTTCAATGAATGGGGTTACTTCTATTATTCATAAATGTCTAAAATTTTCCCACGAAGGTGTCATGCATGTTGTGCATGACACTAGATATCAACCATTGGTATCACGTGGGGGTTATTTGTTGGATCATTTTTGGTTCACCCCAGTTGGTTCACTTCCTCCAAGAATGGACCTACTTTATCATAATTACGTTAAGTACAAGATTGGGGGAAAGGTGCAACTGAAAATGACTCACCCTTTAGTGCAGCAACAAGCTGCAGCTTCCTCTCAAAAGGGCAAGGGGAAGCCTACCCATGCTCAAGGCCCTTCTTCCTCTTCCTTTGCTATCCCACCTACCTCTTCCTCCCATATAGTTGTGGTGCCTTCAACTTCCAGTCCCATGCATCTTTTGGGGAGTCTGATGGTTCCTGCTTGGCGGAAGGCTAAGCATTAGGAATTTGAACTTCCTGTCTTACCCACGATGCCTCAACCCATTTTGTGTGGTAAGGGGAAGGGTCCCCATGGAGCATCTTCTATATCTTGGCCTCCACGACCTCCTACTACTCTTACCTCTAAGGTAGTGAATGGGAAGAGTCCCATCGTTGAGGTACTCAAGTTTTCTCCCCCGTCTATTGTTTCCTTTGCCTCTCCATCTCTTCCCTCTATTCCCATCCAGGAGTCACTCCCTTTGCCGGAAATGGCTATGATGGATACTTTGATGGTTGAAAAAGATCCTTCCACTCCTTCTCAGGTTGTAGCCTCTAGCTCCTAGAGCCGTATAAATAACCTTGCATGAGAGTGCAAGCATTGGAGGAAGGCTCTAGCTGCTAAGCAAGCCGTCTTATAGAAGAAGGGGAGCCAACAACTCTTACTTCAATATCTTCTATTATATCCTCCTCTTTCACTCTTTTTGCTTCAGGTCCCTTTGCCTCAACTTTCTCCTAGCTCCCCCTACGAGCGTCAATGATCCTCACTCGAAGAGGGTGTAGGTATTCATTTCTCCTTTGGTTGAGCCTCCCCTTTTGATGTCCCTTTTGAACATCCCACCCTTTTCAAAACTCATGGACATGTTGAATACCTAGGTGGTGTCTGCTATAGTTTTCTCCTCTTCCTCCTTGCATTATGCTTCATCCATGGGGATTTTGTATCCCCCGATGAAGCAAAAGATGGCGGATGACCTTGCTTGTAATGGGGGTTGGAATAAGGGTTCACTTTCTTCAAAGGATGGTCTATGTTGGCTTGCCCCATCCTAGTGACATTGGCAGCCCTAACATCCCAAAGTTTGTCACTTCTCATGAATCTTTCAATAAGGATAGCAGTGGATCTCGAGAACCTCCTCCATCGCTTGTTGATTTGACACATGGCACTTCTGTAAAGTGCATTTTCAACTCCTTAGACGATGTCCTAGCTCTATCAATGATCTTTGCGAGATCTTTGGTGTTCACCTCACATGAATTGAGTGGAGAGGACCTCGAGGGGCCCTCTTCTTTGGCTTTTGTTGTAGGAGAGTTGAAGGGTACCCCTTTGATATTCCTCCCTTGCAAGCACACCCGCCCTCCCCTTATGATGATCTAGATTGGGAGAATGATAACCTCTTGGTTTATGAGGATTAGGGGGTGCCTCTTCTTTATCTGTAGATTAGATTGTGGATGTGTGTGTTGTGTTCCCCCGTGCTTGTCTTATATGCTCCTGGATGACCCTTGTCACCCTAGTAGGTGATTGGATACAAGAGTGTTTTTGTGACATAAAAATTCTCCTATTTATCACATCATTCTTCTCTTTGTCGTACCTTTGATTTTTGACAATTGGGGACAATTCAAAGTATTGGGGCATTTAGGCCTCCCTTCCATGTTGACCCAATTTTTTTATTTTTATTTTGTTTTCACATGCCTTCTTCACATGGTCTAATATAGTAGGGGGTTGATGATTGTTCATTTATATATTATTATATCTATCTATTTATATTTATGAGTAGCTCTGACCCTGAAATATAAGATCCCCCTATCTCTTGTTCATTTTGTCATCATTTATTTTTTCTTTTTTATCATCTCTTGCTTTGTGATGTTGTTGTGCTCATGTGTTTTTCATTGTGTGTGCGACAACATTACCACAGTTACATCTCGTCATGTTTCATGGGCCACAACATCACTTTTATTCTTGTTTTTCTCTCCTTAAGATGTCACGTGCCTTTTTGCTTGGAACAAACCATCCTAAGAGGGGGCTATCATACTACTTTGATTTTCAAAAGGTGCATTCAATGGCCAATGAATCCCTTCATGAAAATATCTCTTTTTCAAAATATTTTTCAAAAATTACATTCTTCAACATGGAGTCCTGGACGAATTTTTCTTTCATCTCATATTCGTAAGATAAAATCTGGACATGCCCTTGTGAGGGAACATTCTTTCTTTCAAATTCCTCAATGAAATGAATCTTTCAGAAGGATTCCTTGATGCTAGATTCATTGGCAAAAAATATTGTTTCTTTTCAAGATTTGCTATCATTTTCAAACTGAGCGTCCCTTGAGTGGACCCCTTTTCTTTTGAAGGGCTCTCAAGGGGCCCCTTTGAAAGCTCCTCCTTCAACTATTGACATTTGCATGACTGTCTACTTGTTTTCCTATGTGGCTTTTCAATATCTAACATGTTTTTTCTATAGATTAACATGTTGCTTTGCAGGTGCACCTGTGAAGTTTCTTTTCAATTAGACTTTGCAGAGCCTCTCACATTTGGCTTCCTTCAAGACCAAGCACTTGGGGGAAACCTCCTTAGCAAGTCTAAGGACCTATGAAACACTTACATCCTATGAGATCTCTTTGTTCAACTTTGTAGGTCCAAGGACCTATAAAGCCTTTTCTTCACCTTCTATAGGTCTACGGATCTACAGTGCATTTTTTTCAACTGTCCTTGGGTCTAAGCACCTGTGGGGCTAGCTTCTCTTCTTGCGCTTTCAGGTGGGTCAGATTGTGGTCTACTTCCTTGATGGTTCAAGTATACTTTCTTTGAACCCTTTCGATCTACTTTACCTCGCATCTGGTAGCACATATGCTCACTAAAGTGGGGGAAAATGTAATGGAGTAAATTTTCACCCCTCGCAAATTCCCCATTTACATACCCTCACCTTAGAAAAATTAAACTCGATGATGCTTTCCCACTTCATCCATTCCACTTCCACCCACTTGGTGGTTGTTTATAGTGTCAATGGGGGAATTTTTGTCAGGGATGCTAGCATGGTGTGTGGACATCTACATGGCATGCTTTCATCCTAACATGATTCCCACCTCTAGAATCTGTAGGGGCATTACAACTTTCCATTGGCGATGTAGTGTAACATTCATGTGCCTCTTGATCGACTTCAAATGAATTCCTTCCCTTCATTTCACCTTCAAATGTCTATCTTTCACATTCACTTGAACCTCTACACACTTCTTCTCACTTCTACACATTTCATCTATCACACTTGCTGCTACACACTTTATTTTTCATAGCATTCTCCATTTTTCAAGCTCCAATACAAGACTCTGTTGGATTTTCTACTTGCATTGTTGCAGCAATGATAGTACCTACAAGCTTGCGAGCTCACATCTCCCTTCACGTGCTTGATGGAATATTGTTTGGGAGGTGATATCCACTTCATTTTAGCATTGCCATTTGGTTTATGTAGCATATATTTATTAGCATTACATGGAATTTTTTTCTTTCCATACTTTCTTTATTGCATTTTCTATCTCGTGGCTATTTTGGCTATCCATGGAGGTGGGAACACTGAAACAGGTGTTTGACTATGGAAAGCCCCAAAATAGCCCCAACATTTTTCCATGTTTTGTTGTGTGTAGGTTTTGTGTTTGTGTGGAGCTTATAGGAGGCTAGACCAATCATGAGTTCAATTTTCTACCACCTTTCAATCTTGTCAACTTCTCTTTTTAAGTTAAAGTATTCTTCTTTCTTTTTTACTATTTTAGCTCCTTTATGCTTTATGTCATTATATAATACTATATTTATCAGATTGCAGTTAGTTCTCTGTTAAGTCTTAACTATATTCCATACTCTTTGTTCGTACGGACACCAGCACTCGACTGGGACGCCAATGCGACATGATGTCATCCGTTTTCTATGCTAGGGTCCTTTGGAAAAAGG
The DNA here is from genome assembly GCA_007258455.2 of Sequoia sempervirens. NCBI lineage: Eukaryota > Viridiplantae > Streptophyta > Pinopsida > Cupressales > Cupressaceae > Sequoia > Sequoia sempervirens. The sequence goes on along the minus strand of VDFB02358134.1, from coordinate 24,703,921 downwards.
TTGTTGGTGTCTCAATTTTGGCTTAGAAATTCACTCACCTGGTTCCCTAAACCTCTTAGGTTGATAGAAGGATAGTGGCAGATCAATTTCCCTTCCTTTTCACCCTCCTAAAACATTAATCTTACCTTGAACAAATCCTTAGCATGAGGTAGATCAAGGTAGTTGATCGTTCTGGACCCTCTCGTGACCCGGGGTCTTAAGGGTTCAGTCTCCCTCTACAATTTCGTTAAAAGACCTTCAAATGAAGGTTACATTGAGAGAGGCTTCATTTGAAGGGTCCCCTTTGAACGAAGGGGTTTATATCTTTGAATGAAGCATAAAAATCTCTTTATTTGAAGGTCTACCTTTATTCAAAGTTTTTGCAAAAAATTTTTGGGCCACCTACAATTTTTGTTTGTCCACGGGTTTGTAACCCACTATTGTGGGTTCACCCATTTAAATATAATCCCTACGTTAATAGTAAGGACAAATTTAGATAATCAACTAGTTTAGAAATAATTATTAAAAGAAATAAAGTTACATCCTTGCATTCACATCATTCTAATGCATCAAATATGACACTCTCATCTAGGTAATTTGCATTAGTATGTGGCATGTCTTTGACTTGAGTACAATGACAAAGGGATCTGATTGTTTATCAAGGAAATTTCCACACCTCTACACATAATAAACCCCCCAGTTATTTTTACAACTACTTTGTATCAAACAAAAGTATAGTTGAAGGAAAATAGGGTTGAAGAAAAATTTAACAAATGGTATAACAAATTTAGGAAGAAGCTTCTAAATAATTTAATACAATCATGCCTAGTCTCAAGTAGGGCTAAATTCATCATATTCTAACATGTGCTAATCCAATTTTAAAATATTCATTTTAATCATCTAGTGCAACATACAACATAATATTCTATATTAATAAGGTCACAAATCAACATAGTGTTAAGAACCTCTTAAATTTTCTAAATATTAAGTATATTTATTGTCTCCTCCTTTATGTAATTTATATCTAACAATTACTTATTAATTGTTATGTCATTAATAGGAGCTTTCTCCCAAAACTACAGTAGAGCACATTTTATATATGTAGAATAATGTACTACATATATTTTCATAGAGATAAGTTGTCAACTATATAATTACTATATATCCACTACTCCATACTTATGTAGAATCTAGACAACCACTCATTTCTATATAAAAATTATACTTTAGATGCCACACCTTTTTATTGATCGTCTATTCTTTCAAGTAGTTTGATTATTATTTATTGAATATAAAAAATTCTACACACTACTTATATTTGATGGACTTGAGTTGTCAACTATATAGATATTTGACATCCACCTCTTTATTTCTATATAAATTTAGATAGTTAATCACTCATTTCTATATAAAATCTACTCTATTGATCACATGTTCTTCTTTCTAGTGCACTTTTTCAACTACTTTGATTTTTTTTAATATAAAAATTCTATACAATGCACTACTTATATTTGATGGATTTGATTTGTCAACTATATAGATATTGCACATCTACCACTCTATTTCTATCTAGACTTTACATAACACCACTCATTTCTATAAAAATATTCTACTCTATTGGCCACACTTTCTTCTTTGCAATGTATTTTTCAAGTAGTTTCATTATTCCTTTTTGAATATAAAAATTCCATACAATGCACTACTTGTATTTCATAGATTTGAGTTGTCAACTATACATGTACATATTTGTCATCCACCTCTCCATTTTTATATGGAATTTAGACAATGCCGTGTTGAATTCTATATAAAAAAATCTACTCTATTGGCCACACTTTCTTCTTGGGAATGTATTTTTTCAAGTAGTTTCATTATTGTTTTTTGAAAATAAAAATTCTATAGAATGCACTACTTGTATTTGATGAATTTGAGTTGTCAACAATATAGATATTTGACATCCACCACTCCACTTCTATCTAGAATTTAGATAATACCACTCATTTCTATATTAAAAAAATATTTTATTGGACACACTTTCTTCTTAGCCATGCAATTTTTCAAGTAGTTTGATTTTTTTGTTTGAATATAAAATATTCTATATAATGCGCTACTTATATTCAATTGATCTAAGTTGTCAACTATACAAATATTTGACATCCACCACTCCATTTCTATCTAGAATCTAGACACCACTACTCATTTCTAGATAGAAAATCTACCCTATAGACCTTGCTTTTTTCTTAACTATACTCTTTTCTAAATAACTTATGACTCTTTTTCTATCTAAAAATTATGCACTATATTGAATTGCCCACTATTTTAAACATAATTTTTTTATTCCATATTAAGTTTACAATATAAATTCATGTTAATGAATTATTATAAACAATTTGATTAATCTTGTAAAATATATTACCCATTTTTGAGTTGCCAACGATATTAAAACTTTACTTGAACCTCTATTTCCTTTGATATAATAATTTATAAAAACCATAAATATCCGTCTCCTGATTTCAATAATTTTATCATTTTCTTCTATCTTCCACTGATTGTAAACAAGATAAAATAAAACAATAAACCCATCCAAAAAGGCATAGTGCTTGATAATTATTTAGAACATAAAGACAAAGCTAAGAAAAGGCTCGTTAATTACAATGGGAAAAGACTTTGAACTTTGAGAACCAATTGACATTTGCACATGGCTGGGCACCCTTTATAAAAGGACTTTGGATGGCGCGCGAACAACAAAGAGAATTTCGATAGGGTTACATTGAGGAATTGAGACTTAGGTTTTCCCGATAGTTGTTTGTGAGTGCCAAATACAGATGAAGATGAAGTTGGCTTCTTTTCTACTCTTATTTCTTTCAGTACTACCTGCTTTCGTCTCCCATTCTTCTCCTTCTTATCAATCTGATGAGGAAGCTCTTTTATCTTTCAAGTATTCCCTTTCCTCTGATCCCTACAATTCCTTGTTTGATTGGTCTCCTCATCGCTCCTCCTGCAACTGGACTGGTATTATCTGTTCTTCTCGTCATCAGCGTGTGATTTCTTTAAATCTCACAGGTATGTCTTTAGTGGGCCCCATCTCTCCTTTTCTTGGTAATCTCTCTTTTCTTAGAGCACTTGTTCTAAGAAATAATAGCTTTCAGGGCCAAATTCCTTCTCCGCTAGGGAAGCTATTCCGCCTTAGAAAACTTATATTGTCAATAAATAAATTGGAAGGCTCTATTCCCTCCACTCTAGCCGGTTGTCATTCTTTGCAAATTCTCATATTGTCTTTTAACTCTCTAAGTGGTGGCATTCCCTCAGAGCTTGGCCTCCTTTTACAATTAGAGACCATTGCGTTAGGGATGAACCAACTAACCGGTACAATCCCATCTCATCTAGGAAACTTGTCATCTTTAACTATATTGGAGCTGGGGAGAAACAAACTACAAGGTGGTATTCCTATTGAATTAGGTATGCTTACTCAACTTAAAGACCTTCACCTTGGCTCCAACAACTTGACAGGGGTGATTCCTACTACCCTATCAAACTTGACCCTTCTCGAAAGTTTGGTATTATATGATAATAGACTCCATGGTGGCATTCCTATTGAGTTGGGAATGCTTACTCAACTTAGAGCACTTTTGCTTAGCACAAACAACTTGATAGGAGCAATTCCTACTACCCTTTCCAATTGCACTCTTCTCCAAAATTTGTCATTATATCAAAACCAATTAATTGGCCACATTCCTTGGCAGTTTGGCAAACTATTAGAGTTGCAAGTACTGTATTTATGGAGAAACCAACTCACTGGAGAAATCCCAAGATCCCTTTCTAATTGTACTCAACTTCAAAGGCTTGACTTAGACAAAAATCAACTAAGTGGCATGGTGCCCTTAGAATTTAGCAAATTACGCCACCTTCAAATTCTTGATCTATGGGGAAATCATCTTGTGAGTGGAAGCAGTGGTTTGTCTATTCTAACAGCCTTGACTAATTGCTCCTCCTTAGAAGTTCTAGCATTGGCTTCTAATTATCTCACAGGGATCTTGCCCTCTTCTATTAGCCAACTATCAAGCCAACTCTTGTATTTGGGGTTGGACTCCAATAAAATTGAGGGAAGCATACCAAGCGGTATTGGTAACCTCACAAAGTTGGAAAATTTAGACTTATCTGTCAATCATTTTAATGGTTCCATTCCATCCACACTTGGTCAACTTCCAAATCTTGAAAGACTGTATCTAAACAAAAATAATTTAGGCGGGAGAATTCCAAAAAGTTTGGGTCTTGCAAAACGGCTTGGGTTGTTATCATTGAGTGAAAATATGATTTCAGGACAAATTCCAGATAGTCTTGGCAATCTTCCACAACTAAGAGATCTTATTCTTGATCACAATCAATTGTCAGGAAAATTACCCAATAGTTTAGGGAGATGCATCACTTTGGAAAAGATGGACTTGGCTCACAACAAACTAGAAGGAAGTATACCTCATGAATGGGCAAGCCTTAAAAATATCCAAGTTTATTTCAATGTTTCTAGAAATTTATTACAAGGCTCTATTTTAGTATTAAGTAAAATGGTAATGGTCCAAGCTATAGATGTGTCTCTCAACAACTTTTCAGGTGAAATTCCATATACACTATCAAGTTGCACAAACTTACAATATTTGAATCTTTCATGGAATTCATTCAATGGCTCAATTCCAACATCACTCACAAATATGTCAAATCTTCAAGACATTGATCTCTCTAACAACTATTTGTCAGGGGTAATCCCAATAGGTTTCAAAGAGATGAAAATGCTTCAACATATCAATCTCTCTTCAAACATGCTAAAAGGAGAGGTTCCAAAGGGAGGAGTTTTTGAAAAACTTAATAAGTCAGCAATAATGGGAAATCTAGGCCTTTGTGGCAAGTGGATAAATTTGCAACCATGCTTTGATTCTGCACACAAACATTTTTCAATCTTCAAAAGGGTAATCATACCAGCTGTGATTGGCATTGTTATCTTCATCATGTCTATAGTAATTTTCTATTTGAGTCATACTAGTCAATATACCCTTGACCTCAACATTGGGCCTCAAAAATTTTCACATAAAGAACTTGTGGATGCAACTGATGGGTTTAGCCAAAACAATTTGTTAGGAGTTGGTAGTTTTGGATCTGTTTATAGAGGGATTCTAAACAATGGTAAAAATATTGCTGTTAAAGTTCTCAATTTACAAGATGAAAATTCTCTTCAAAGTTTTAACAGAGAATGCAATGTCTTAAAAAGAGTCAGGCACCGCAATGTGATCAAAATGATTTCAGCATGTTCAAACCTTGATTTGAAGGCATTGGTTTTTCCTTTCATGTCAAATGGAAGTTTAGAGAGATGGCTATATCCTGAGGGAACAAATGAGTGCAGATTGACTTTGATTGACCGATTAAGAATAGCAAAGGAGATAGCACAAGGAATGGAATATCTACATCATCATTGCTTTGTGCAAGTTATTCATTGTGACCTAAAACCCAGTAATGTGTTGTTAGGGGATGATATGACAGCATATATAGCAGACTTTGGCATTACCAAACTCCTATTTGGGAATTCAATGAATTCATTGACTTCTACAAATACACTAAGGGGATCCATTGGCTACTTTGCACCAGGTATAAAATTTTGCATTATTCAATATAAATTTGCCATTGATTGTTTTTTATTTTATAGGAACATTTCATATTGCTTGAGCATCACTATTTATTGTATTGTAGAGTATGGAGTGGGTGGAAATATTTCAGCAAAGGGAGATGTATACAGCTACGGAATTCTACTTTTAGAATTGTTGACAAGGAGGAGACCAACAGATAGCATGTTTGTAGAAGGTATTAATCTACCAAAATGGGTAAGTATGAATTTTCCAAACCAAATCATAGAAGTGGTGGACAACAACCTACTTAGAGATGTTAGCGAGTCAGAGAAAGCAATGGTATCAACATGCCTTACTCAATATTTGCAAGTAGGTTTGGTTTGTACAAGGGAGCTGCCACAACAACGCCCAAATATGATGGAGATAGTTGAGAGACTAGAAAAAATAACAAGTACATATCTTGGTACTCCTAGAGATTTTCATTTGCCTATAGATATCTCGCATTTGCTTGCGAGTACAAGTCATCCAAAAGATACTACAGAAGATTGGTCTACATCTACATCTTAGCTCTTCACTTAACCACATAATTATTACCCTGTTTTTAAATACTATTTTCTTTTAAAACTGTAATATTTTAAGTTTGACTACATAGATTTAGCTTTTTGTGAGACAATGTAAATAAGCAATGCCTAATGTTGGAACAAATTGGGGATTACCCAAATACTTAATCAGAAATCTCTGGGCTGTGCAGATTGCTTTGCAGATTAGCACTGTCAGTCAGCTGTAAAATATTGAATTATTGAAAATTTGACTGATATCTTGACTTATAAAAAATGTCAATCTTCGTTTTACTTTTAAAGCTGATTTAGTTACTGGTTGCCAAGTGAAGATTGTAAATATAGTTCATACTTTTAGATTACAATACCCTTACTATAATGAAAATTAATTCTATCTACAAATGCAACATTGCAAAGGGGAGTGGGAGGGTGGAATTATGCACAAATGCACTATTATACAAGCTTGTATCTGTTGGTTGTTTCACCCAATATCAGCAATAATTGACAAAAGCACGTTATGTGTGGCATTTGTTTGGTCTAATTGAACAAGGTTCTTTGCAATAAATTCTCTCAACTCTATGTTTTTATGATTTCCAGAGGCACCATGCTAGATCTCCAGATAGAAGTGTCAGGTTTTGTTGGCATTTTTTTGACAAATTCCTGTGCTTGATCCAGAAGCCCTGCACAACCAAGGAGTTTAACCAGGCAGCAATAATGCTCCATTATAGGAACAATGTAAAAAATTTCATACATCAAATGAAGGTATTGCCACCCATCGTCCACTAGCCCTGTTTGGCAGTATGCTGCAAGAACATCAACAAAAGTGACACAATCCCACCTTGTGGTAGATTCTTTAACATAGCCATACATAGCATATCCTACAACAATTGCAGTCCATGAAACTACATCCTGGGTGAGCATGTTGTTGAACACTTTCTGGGCATCTTCAATGCTCCCACACTTGCCACACATGTCAACAAGTACACTCCCTACAAAGATATCAACAAGATGTCTGCTTTTAATCATGTCTGTGTGAACTTCCTTAACTCTACAGAGATCTCCCAAGCTAGCAGTTGCTTGGAGGGCACTGGCAAAATTATTCATGTTTGGGTTCACACCTGAAAGTTAAATTTTTTGAAAGAGCTCAAGGACATTCTCAAAATGCCCATTATATTTATATCCTACATCCATTTCATTCCATTAGACCAGATTAGAAACATTCATTTTCTAAAAAAGCCTGACAGCCTCATTTATGTATCCATTACTTGGATATTCTACCACTAGTACAGTCCATGGGACAATGTCTTGCACTACCATTTGGTCAAAGATCTGGTATTCATTCTCAACAATTACACATTTAAAATACAAATCCACAAGGGCAACCCCCGCAAAGACATCAGATTCAAACCCATTTCTCTTTATTTCTTCATAAAATCCTTGCCCTTGCAAAGATCTCCCAATCCACCATATGCTGGAAGAATGGTAGTAAAGGCCTTGCAATTCTGTTTTAAGCTTTGACATTTTGAGCTTTTATATTTTCATTCATGTTTTGAAGTATTTATATTTATCTTTTGTACGATTTATGTAGAGTGTAAAATCATTTTTGGTGTGTCTATTAATACAAGTATACCAAAAGAATTGAGAAAGACAATCATTATTATATTAATTTGTTAAAATTTAAAATTCTTTAATAATTAAGTCTAAGTGAGAGTTAATGGTAATTAGCATCTAGAGTGTATTTAAAAAAAAGGGAGTGTCAACCTTTCATATCCAATAGCTCTACCCTTTCAAAAGATATGTAAAACAACATCCATGATGTAGTTTCTAATATGTTCTCACTACTTAACTCACCTATATGAACCTTATTCAAATCTATTTCTTTAGTAGATTACTTTATTTTTTATCTTTATCTTTTTAAGCACAAACAAATATAAATTAATGAAACGTTATCAAAAATTTGAATAAGAAGAAATCATAAAATAAAGTATACATAACATTTGACCTAGAGAAATAAATGTATTAGAGATATCCTCATCATTCTACTATCTCCTTATTAATTTATAAAGGTTTATTTCCTTCTTGAGATGTTTATAGAAATTTAACTCACTTAAGAGTATACTCAAACATGTTTACATATCTTATATGTATCTCTATCCTTATTAATTATGATTCAATTTTAATTAAACTGTTTGATTGAAGCAATTAAGTACAAAAACCAATTATAATGAATAGGAACCCCCTTATGATGTTCTTTTGGGAGTAGTATGGTTTGTAAGTTGAAAGAGAGTTTTGACTGAAAGTGTGGACCCTGTATTTGAGCTACAACAATGAATTAGACGCAATATGAAACCCAAAACTCAATCAAAAGGAGTAACACCCACATAGAGAACTAATGGACATAAAAAAAAAATGCAAAAATAAAACTAAAGCATTATACATCCTTTGTTGTGTGGATGTGCTCCAATGATGCAAAGTAGTGATTGTATGTGAATTCTCTTTGCTTGATAGTTACCTATTTTGATAGCATTTAATTAACATATAGATAATTAATTCTCAAAATGACAACATAGGGATAGCTTAAGATTAGATTATTAAATAGACTTTCCAAAAATGAAATGGGGGGCTAAGATTAGAAGAGAAATGAAGGGCTAAATTAATTGTGTTGTATGATCAAGTTATTAGCCTTTGGACAAGTGTTCCAAGGTAGGTGTGATGTGAAATGAGAAGAGAGAAAATGTTTCATAGGGAATGGGGGAGGTGACAAATGTCTCCTCTCACATTTGTGGAAGATTGGATGGTGAAGATTTTATTTGATTTTAAATTGAAGTTTGGAGGTTAAAAATTCAAAGACTTTAGTCCACTAGTGTTGAATTTAAAAGTGGAAGAATGTTAAAGAAAAATTAGTTAGCCTAATCAATTAATTAGGCAAACACTAATTGATTGATTAATTGATTAGTTGGAGGAATTGAGAATTTTGTCTTTTCATAAGGGTGTGGAATATTAAGTTGAAAGAAAATGTTAAAGGGGATTTAATTAGCCTAATCAGTTAATTAAATAGGTATTAATTAATGAATTAGTTGAAGAAAATGGAAGATAAGGTTAGTTGATGAAATTGATTTAATTAATTATCCTTGGGGGAATAAAGGGGGAATAATTAGTGATTAATTAGTGAACGAAGAATGGTTAATTGCAAAAATATAGTAAATGAATTAAAGGTGTCTACATTTTTCTTCTCTTTGAGATAACATCATAACTAGAAGTGGCGTCTTTTCAAAGAAGCATAAAAATTTGAAGGGATGAGGCTTCAATGGAAGGTTGGCCTAGCCACCAAGAAGAAAAAAGATGATGGATGGGAGGTTAAGGAGGCTACCCCAAGAAGAAAATATTAAGGATTGGATGATTTGATGGATTGATAAATTAAATTGATAATGTTATTGGTGTGGGAATGATATATCCTAAAAAATGTGAGGATTTCATTGATTTGATTTGATTAGATAGGATTGACTGATTAATTTGAACTATGCTTTGATGCTTGGGATAGGATTAGATTTTGGATTGGATTGTATGATGGGATGTTATCTTGAGAGGATGGGTAGTTTTGAAGAACACGAGTGTGCTCTTGAAATGGATGAAAGAAGTGAGTTAAAGGATTAATAGTAAGAAGAAAAGGAGTTAGTGATGATGGATACATGTTATCAGAGTAATAGTATTGCAAAGAGAAATCTATTATTTTTTACAACACTAGTGTTATACACCATGATATAATGGACCATGATGATGGTGTGCCATGTGTAGGAAAGACTAACAAAAAATCACACATGTTATGAATAACATATTGATCCAATAAATAGGTTGTTAAGGAATAGAATAATGTAGAAGATTGTGGTACCATGATGGTATGTGATGGATGGAGGACTAGAATTATAGGAAACAAAAAATTGTGTAGATAATTAAATAAATACCCAAAACATACATGATGTGGTAATTAGTGCAAGATTGAAGCCAAGATGGTTGATGGGGGGATGTGATGGGGATATGGATCATGATGAGGGGATCAAATTATAGATAAGAGGTTGGGATGGGAGTATATTTTTCTATTTATCAAGCTATGAGATGTAGATGGATTCAATGATAGTGATGATGATAACATTGTTGATTATAAGAACAACATGAGGATTAGAATTGATATATCCCAATAATGATGTGATTGGTTTGGTACTATGCATGACATGTATCAGGAAAAGGCATAAAGCCTATGGATATGGTGGGATGGGTGTGGGATGTTGGGAAAGGAATGTTCAAATTTTGAGGGCTTGCACATGGATGATATGTTTTAAGGATCATTCTTCAAATGAGGATTATGCCTAGGTGGATTCTTGCTTTTGGGTGTTGGGCCATTTTAGGATAAGTATGAGATGTTGGGTGAGACTTAATTGGATTTTGAGGGCTTGGTATGGGTGCTATATTTTAGATTTGGATTATTCTTGGGTAGGTTCTTTGTGTTTGGTTGTTGGGCCATTTTAGGATAAGAAATGGGATTTGAGGTATTTTAAGGAGATAAGAAGGGTTTTTAGGATAAGGGGATGGGTTTAGATTTTATTGAGGGACGTTATGAGGTCATTCAGGATAGGGAGATGGGATTAGAGGATATTTAGGGAGGCTAGGAAGTTTTTAGGATAAGTGAAGAGAATTGGAGGTCATTTAGCAAGACTGGAATGTCATCTAGGATGGGTGGATGGTATTGAAAGAAATTTAGGATAGGGGTAGAATTGAAGGTCATTTAGGGGGATTTTAAGTTGGGGGGATGGGTTAGGGGTTTGTTTATGTTGGTTCTTGAATAGGGTGGTTTACCTAACTAGTTCATCACCTAGGTCATATTCATAGTAGTTTATTTTAATTAGGGTAGACATAGGATGATTATCAATTTATATCTCAATTCATAAGAATTATAGACACATGTCATAATCTTATGTCTCACCTTGTTGTATGTAACCAAGGGGTTATCTTTGTATTCTTGAGTCATTATCATTGTATATTTGTATCATTTGATAGAAGAGTATTGTTATCTCATATTTTGTCTCTCTTGTGCTTTCATTGAAGCTCCTAGATCTTGGGTGGCTACATATTCAACCAAATATTGCATGGTATAGAGCATTCTATACCAATTTTTATGTCGTATTAGATCTTGTGGGATTGCTTCTTGTTCATATTTTTTGAGAAATATTGTAGATCTTGAAAAGTTGAGTATATTTTTTCTTACATCATAATATGATGACCTAGAGAAACATAAAAACTTGATAAAAATACCAAAATTTGGAGGAGTTCCTCTTTTTTGTCTTTGTATTACATGTTCATTTTTAAGCATGTTGATGCAAATATGTGCTCCCATTGAGTTTAGGGTTTCCAATAAAGTTAATGTATCCTCTTGTTTTGTCCAAATTAGACATATGAGGAAAAATATACAAGGGTTTGAAGTGGGAAGGTGGTTGCTAGATCTAGAAGATAGCTACATTTTTAGAGTATTTTGGGTCAAATTTGACTCTACCATCATGTCCAGAAGGCCTAAAACCCCAAGGATTGATTGTCAATTCATTAAAATTAGACAACTTTGCTCCATGCCCTCGTGGAAATTTTTTTCCCATCCATTGTATGGCCACCCATATAGTCGTACGAAAGCTTATGCATGCATTTCATAATGTTGGTATCATCACTTGTGTAGACATAATTAAAATCAAGATTAAGAAAAAAAAAAGGTTTTCTTAAATTAAATTTAATATCTACCTATGTAGTATGCAGGATACCCGTGGTTCCTACTAGCAAACCGTGAGGCCACCACATGGCATCCCAAATTTTTATTGCAATAGCACCAGACACAAACATTAGTGATGAATATTTTGGTGACTTAGCAATTTATAAACAACTATATTGCATGCAAACCACTATTGGGTACAATAAGTGGTTTTGTGTTAGAATAAAGGTAGATTTTAGTATAAAATGGAATTTTTTTATTAGAAAGGCGATTTCCTAGGTGATTGATAGTAGTTTAACAAAAGTAAGGAATATTCCATCTAGATAGAGCATATTATATCTATCCACTACCCAAATCAATTGACATTTCCCCAATCAACCCCTCTCCATTATAGTTTTCAATTTAGCAATTCCAAATTCATAGGCTCTATTATATGAGCTTATTTTTGTGAGATCTTTTTTTTGGGATTTGGGGTAGAATTTCATGAGCTTCATAGTGATGTAAACAATATTTTATTTTTTACTCTTATTTTTTTCCAAAAAATATATATTCACACAAGTGTTATTGATTAGTTTTTGTTGTGGGAACTTTTGAGTCTCTATTTGGGCTTGTAGGATAATATTTTTTGGTGCCTTTAATTTAAATGTGGATAATTTTTTTGTTCTTTGTAGTGATGTGATTATATTGGTCTCATTCTCTCAAAATATTGCTCTTCAATTGTGTGGCCAACTTTGGCATTTGCATGAACTAAGATCAAGACCAATTTGATTTTTTTGGTAAGTGGCACATGTAATCACACTAAGTATAAAGTGCCAAGATCATATATTGCTAGGGGGATTCTTGATTGAGAAATTTGTGGGTTAATATTGTGTTTTTTCTCAATATAATCATGTCTCCTAATCCATGGAAAACTGAATGTGATTACTATGGGAAGAAAAGGCAGATAATTGATGAATTCTTGTTACAGGAACTTAATAATTTGAGACTTCTTTATAAACTTCACCAATTAAAACAACTTTGTACTTCTAATGAAATAAATTTTATAGATTCTTCTTCATCTATGAGTCAACATCTTGAGGACTCTATCAACCCAACATCAACAAATATATTAGATATTCACACTCAAGAATCTTGTGTAGACGCAGTTGTAAGAGAAGGGGACCAACCATGTTCAAGGCCCTAGGTCACAAAGAGCCAAGAGCGGAAGACTGCCCTAACTTACCTCACTCTAAAGGAATGGTTTCAGATGAGGGATGAGAATGATGAGAACTATAAGGTCCTTCAATCACTCTATAGACCCGAAATCTAGAATGAGGCTAGGTGAGCCAGTTTTTGAGTTCAACACTGTACCTCAGGTAGCTCTCTTCATGAGGATGAAAGCATGGTTTTGGGATGACAAAGTGACATGTTGGCATCTCTTAGGCACGCTGGTGTCCATAAGATAAGAGGACCAAAAGTACAATGGGAACTACCAAAAAATGAGCTAACAGCCTAGCTAGTGGTTTCTAAGGGAACAAAACAAAACTATAAAGTAAGAGATATATAAGCGGATATGATAAAGCAAGTATATTAAAGCTAGGGTGACAAAGATGATCTCACAAAAGAGCTTGTTCACCAACTAGCTCCAAGCACACGTCCACCTACACAAGAAGGAGGAAAATTGTTGGGGGGTGTATAAGGGTCTGCCTCAGTTAGAGCCCTATTTTGGTGTTTCCACCTCCATAGACAACCAAGATAGCAACTATAGAGAAAAGTATGGTAAAGGAGGAATGAAAGTAAAGAACATAATAAACACTACAAAATAATATTGTGCTACTCATCCAAATCATAGAGGAGAGGAGTGAAATTACTTACCACCTCCACTAAGAGCTCACTAGCTAATGGATGAGAAAAAGAGAGGACTCAAGCCCCTGCTGCAATGGTGTTGTTCCACACTTGCTCTAGGAAGTTGATGGAGTGTTGTTGATGTTGCTATGGAGTGCCAAAGTGCTACTTGAGAGTGATGGATGCAAAAGAAAGTTGTGTAGAAGATGAGTTGAATGATTAGAGCCTCAAATGAAGGAATGAAGAGTGTTTTTGAAGGTGGGATGAGAAAAATGACCGTATTTGGGTCAGTTGTTTGAAGAGGGGTGTTACAAATCGACCCCAATGGGAAGTGTAACACCTCTGCAACTTCAGATATAGGAATTCGTCAGGGACATAAGCATGCCATGTAGACATCCGCATGTCATGTGGGTGTCCCTGAAAATTATTCTTCTGTCGACATACAAAAAAAATGCCAAGTGGAACGAAGGAAAGGGGCTAATGTGTAATTTTGCCTTCGGATTTGGTTTTCTAAGGTGAGGAAATGTAAAAGGGGGAATTAGCGTAAGGGGTGCAAATTTTATCCTATACATTTTCCCCCCACTTTAGCGAGCACGAATAATAATGAGTACTTCGATAAAGTAGATCGAAGAGGTAGTAGAGTTAGAAATGTATACTTGAATCATTGAGGAAGTAGACCGTGATTTAGTGAACTCAAGAGCCTAGGGTAGGCAAAGGACTTCATAGCCCTGCAAAACTATGAAGTTGAAGAATGAAAGCATCTTACAAGCCCATAGACTTGCAAGGAGGAAACCCTCAAGATCTCTCACATCAAGGAAGCCCTGAGAAGAAAGTGCCTCACAAGCCCATAGACTTGCAAGGAAGGTGTCCTCCAAGATCTCTCACATGAAGGATACCCAGAAAAGCACCTTACAAACCTACAAATATGCAAGGAAACATTCCCCAAGATCTCTCACATGGAGGAAGCCAAGAAAGCACCCTACAAACCCATAGACCTACAGGGAAGGTGTACTTCAAGATATCTCACATGAAGGAAACCCAAGAAAGTTCCCTACAAAATCGAAAACCTATAGGGAGGTATCCCCCAAGATCTCTCACATGGAGGGAACCCAAATAAAACACCCTATAGACCCATAGTCCTATAGGGGAGCCACCCCTAAGATCTCTTGCATGGAGGAAGCTCAAAAGAAACACCCTACAGACCTGTAGACCTGCAAGAAGGTATCCTGCAAGATATTTCACATGGAGGAAACTGAAGGAAAGGGGACTCCACAAAGTTGGAAAGCAACTTTACAGGTGCACCTGTAAAGTGATATGTTTATCCATAGATAGAACATGTCAGAAAGTAGCCACACAGGCAAGTAAGAGGACAGTCACACAAACCATCAACAAGTTGGAAGACTTTCAAAGGGCTCCCTCGAGAACCCAACATGAAGAAGGGGTCCACTCAAGCGACGCGTTGTTCAAAAGTACAAAAGAGACGTTTCTTTCTCGAATTGATTCATCATCAAGGAATATTTTTGAAATATGTTCACTTCATCAAGGAATTCAAAAGGAAGAAGATTCCCCCACGCGAGGGGAAGGTCGAAGCTATTCCCACCTCAAGGGGAGGTTCTCAAGTTCTTTCTTTATGAACCCATGATGAAGGAAACATGTTCCATTAGGGTTTCAAGTTGAGAATGTGATTCTTGAAAAGGAGTTTGTGAAGATTCTCGAGAAAAGATTCATTGGAAATGAATGCATTTTTTGAAAATTGAAGAGTTATAGAAGTAACGTTGTCACATACGAGAGGGACAACTCAAGCAAAGAAGAGAGAAAGATAAGAAAAGAGAAAAAGAGAAATGAACATAAACACAGGGCATAGGGATAGCCTGATATTTCGGGGTTAGAACTGCTCATAAATATATATAATTATAGTAATAGTATATACAATGAATTGTCATCAACCCCCTACTATATCAAACCATGTGAACAATGCATGAGAAGAAAAATAAAAAATAAAAAATTGGGTCAACATGGAAGGGAAGCCTAAATTCCCCCAATGCTTTACATCATCCCCAATTTATCGAAAATAAATCACAAACATGGAGGAATGATGATACAAATAGAAGAAGGTTTATGACTCAAAAGCCATGCCTGTATCCAAGCACCAACAAGGGTGACAAGGGTCATCTAGGCACAAATAGCACAATCATGGGGGAACACATCACAACACACACACATTTATTCGAAAGATAAAGAAGGGGCCTCCCCCTAACACTGATCGACCAAGAGGTCATTCGCTTCCCATTCTAGGATGAGCTTGCAGTGGTGAAATGTTAAGAGGAGGAACATCTAATCCTCCCACAAAAACGGCTAAGAAAGAGGGCCTCGCAAGGTCCTCTCCACCAAGCTCTTGTGGAGCTAAGGTCAGTGATTTCACGAAGATTGTTGAAAAGGTTGGAACTTCATCTAGAGAGTTAAACATGCACTTTACAAGAGTGTCTTTTTTTACCTCGATGGATAGAGAAGGTTGTGCTTGAGATTCACCCCTAGGCTCACCAAGTGATTCGAGAGTGGTGATGAACTCAGGGGAAGCTGAGAATAGTTTTGTCACTAGGATAGAACAAGTTAGTGTCAGACCACCTTTCAGAGAAGGTGGGATCCTCTTATGTCCTTTATTGTTGGAAGGACCACTCTCTACCTTCTGTTCCATTGGGGGATGTGAACTCCCCATAGACAAGGTGAGTGGTGTGGAGGAAGAGGAGGGAGAGAAAACCACAATAGATACCACTGAAGTGTTTGTCATATCTATAGGTTTTAGGAAAGGCGTAACATCCAGAAGGGACATCAACATAGACAGCTCCACCAAAGGAGCGATGAACACCTACAACTTTTTAGGCTCAACAAAAGTCATAAGTGAGACTAAGCTAGTTTGGACAAAAGAAGAGGGGAAGAGAGATGCGGAAGGGGGGCCTAATATAGGTGTAGTTGTCTCCTCTTCCTCTGTAAGGCAGCTTGCTCAACCATGAGAGCCTTTCGTCAACGCTTACTCTCACATGCAAGGTAGTTTCTATGACTTTGAGCTAGAAGCCAGAGGATGCAAAGGAACACAATGCTCCTACTCAGCTATAGGAGTGTCCACTATAGCTATTTCCAACATAGGGTTAGGATCCTAAATGGGAGCAAGGGGAATAGGTTGAGAAGCAGTGGGGGGAGTCGACTCAAGTGCTTCGATAGCAAGCCTCTTCCCATTTACTACTTTTGGAGTAGAAGCGGTAGGAGGCCGTGGAGGTCAAGACATAGAGGATTCCCCACTAGGAATTTTCACTCCATATACTTTAGTTTGCTGATAACTTGGGTGGCCCTAGCCAACTTCGGGTCTCTTTCCAAGTGATGTTCCAAGTCACCCAAACCTTTGTTGAGGTCAAAGACATATTTTGAAGGAATGTGAACAACCTCATGCTCATCAATCGATGATGGTGTGGGAGATGTAGGAGGAGTGGGGATGTGTTTGGTCTCATAAGAGAATCCTACCTTTCCCCTTGACAACTTCTCATATGCAGCAAGACCAACAATGGATCTTGCAAAAAGGCTTGTAGAGAAACCAATAGTGACCTTCATCCTTTCCATCAAAAGGTGTTGTATACTTGTCCTAGCAATATATCGAGAGGTTGTGGAATGGGTTGTGATGCTCATAAACCTTCACAACACCCAGGGGCACAACAATCACAAGGTATAAGGGGAAAAGCCTCAACACCAAGGGATGAACAGACATTGGTTCACATCGGGTTCACCAAAAATGTAAGAGAGGGGGATCAACCACGTTCAAGGCCCCAGGTCACTGAGAGCCAAGAGCATAAGGTTTCCCTAACTTACCTCACTCTAAAGGAATGGTTTTAGATAAGGGATGAGACTTATGAGGACTATAAGGTCCTTCGATCACTCTGCAGACCCAGAATCTAGAATGGGGCTAGGCGAGCTAGTTTTTAGGTTCAACATTGTACCTTATGTAGCTCTCTGCCTAAGGATGAAAGCATAGTTCTAGGACGACAGTGTGGGACACTAGTGTCTCTCAAGTGCACTGGCATCCATATGACCAAAGGATCATAAGTACAATGGGAGCTGCTAGAAAATGACCTGACAGCCTAGCTAGTGGTTTATAAGGGAACAAAACAAAACTACAAAGTAAGAGATATATAAGCGAATATGATAAAGAAAGTATATTAAAGCTATGGTGACAAAGATGATCCCACAAAAGAACCTATTCACCAGCTAGCTCCAAGAACACATCCACCTACACACAAGAAGGAGGAAATTTTTTGGGGGGCTGTATAGGGGGTCTTCCTCAGTCAGACCCCAATTTTGGTGTTTCCACCTCCATGGAAAGCCAAGATAGTAACTATAGAGAAAAGTATGATAAAGGAGGAATGAAAGTAAAGAAAACAATAAACACTACAAAACAATATTTTTCTACTCAACCAAATCGTAGAGGAGAGGATTGAAAATTCTTACCACCTCCAACAAGAGCTCACTAGCTAATGGAGGAGAAAATAGAGGACTCAAGCCCCTATTGCAATGGTGTTGTTCCACACTTGCTCTATGGAGTTGATGGAGTGTTGTTGTTGCTGCTATGGAGTGCCAAAGTGTTGCTTGAGAGTGATGGATGCAAAAGAAAATTGTGTAGAAGATGAGTGGAATGCTTAGAGCCTCAAAGAAAGGAATGAAGAGGTTTTTTGAAGGTGGGATGAGAAAAACGACCATATTTGGGTCAGTTGGTCAAATAGGGGTGTTACAAATTGACCCCAATGGGAAGTGTAATGCCTCTACAACTTCAGACGCGGGAATGGTCATGGACATAAGCACACCGTGTGGATGTCTACATGCCACATGGGCATCCCTGGCAATTATTCTCCTGCCAACACACAAAAAAAATTCTAAGTGGAACAAAGGCAGTGGGTTGATGTGGAATTTCCCTTCAAATTTTGTTTTCTAAGGTGAGGAAATGTAAATGGGAATTTGTGTAAGGGGTGCAAATTTTCTCCTATACAACAGTGTATTCAAATGACATTAATTGATATCTCATCTCCATCTACTCTTGCTTCTAATGAAAGTAGTATTGCTACATCCATGGCTTTTATTGATTATGTATAGTAGGACACTCATAGTCTTCTAGATACAACTACTTGGGATGATTACTTGACAAGAATTTTAGGATTTTTGTGAGTCCTATCTTGGAAACTTGGAGTAAACTATTGAGGATATCCATATCCTCTATGATGCTACTCCCTATTGATGGGCTTGGTTAATAGCTAGTTTTCTTCTATTTAGTTCATATATTTTAATCATTTCAAGTTTCTTATTTCACAAACATTCTCGAAACTTATATATCTTTTATACCTTTTATGCATCCTAAACCAAACTTTGATATGTGGAAATATAATTATGGTATGATGATGTATGCATGGATAAATGTGTGAATGTGTATGAATTTAAGTATGGATATATGTTTAATTCACGGTTGTTAATGATGTGTATACTTTAAATGGAACTAACCTATTGCAACTTGTTGATGCCTAAAATTGTCAAGCAATATAACCTTATGGGAAACTTAGTTAATGGGGGGACCAATTGCGCTAAACTGAGTGACCTATGAGTTTTTAAAGAAGTTGGCTCCTTCTATATTTTAGGTTTTTGGAATGGGAAAAGGAAGTAGATATATAAAATAAAGATCTAACCTAAGGTGATGCACCAATATGTAGGTGTGGGAACGATAAATATTCCTTTCAGATGAGATTTAAGGGCTCGTTCAACAATCTACATGTCCGAAAATAAAAAAGAGCATAGATGAAAAGCCTAAGAAGTTTATCAAATAACATAAAATAACTTCCATACACATTCACTAAAAAGAAGAGTCCAAGACATGGTCTAAATCAGCAAAATTATATTAAAATTACAGAAGTTTTGCAAATAAACCACTCAGTACAATAACAACATAGTATAATTTTTTGTCAATTAGCTAAGAAACAAAAAGGCTGAAGAACAATGGCACAGTTTGTGAATCTTAATGTGAAAATAAAAAAACAATACAAAGGCCTGGTGTCTTTCCACAATTTTTCTATGTATTATCCAAAACTCCCAACCAATTTTTGGAGAGCTAAAGTAGTATATACAGAGAAGCATCCCACTGCCTGAGATCTAGTAGCAAAAAAAGATTCCTTGGCATGAGCAATGATGTCCATCGCAATGATTTCCCATGGTCGTTGCAATAGAAAAAGATTTTGAATCATAGAATGCAATTGCCTTCGAACTAGATGCACCCCCCTATGAATGATGGTTGTGGTCCCAATGTGGAAGCAACAAAATTCCCATGCACACATGTGTCACTCGCCCACAAAGTTGGTTAGGATACATGGCAACAAGACATGCCTCGTTGTTCATTCCTCCCCTCCTTGTGATGAAGCTCCCCGCATAGAAGACACATGGAGAAGTCTTTGTTTTGAGTGTTGACTATCGGGTCCACCAAAAGGTACCCATAGAATGATGCTACGTGGCATGCAGACAGAGCTCGGTAGAGAAGCAAAGTGGAGTAGGATCACAAAGTCTTGCACTACTAACATGTGGAGACATGGCGGGGCTTGATAGAGTAGCAAGGGAAGAAATATTTGCAAGGAGCGGGTGGCGAACACTTGGAGACAACGGGAAAAACTCTTCAAAAGGGGACCAAAGATATATAAGCATATGAGGCGTGGGTTAGGGATAAGAAAAAAAATGTTATTAACCCAAAGGGAGCTCAAGGGATTTTCAATCCACAACTTTTGGTGACTACTAGGGGCATTTCACCTGTGGAATGGGTTCACCCAAATTTTTTGGTTCAAATACCAAAGCCTTACCATTGGGCAATGGAGTTAGAGCTTTGAGAGTGTGGTCTGCAGAGGTAGCCAGTCAGCCTCAGATGGCGTCAATATAACACGCATATTCTCTTGTGCCTCATGCAAATCGATCAATTCTTTGAAGGGAATCTTAATGTATATCCGAGTCCCAGACTAAAGTTGAAAGAGAAGCCACACTATCTGATGGGTGACACCTTCAATGTCCTTAGCAATAGGGGGTTGACTAAAATTTTGAAAGGCAGATAAATCCTTCTAATTTTCCTCAATTTTTGCTATGATCTACTCTGTTATGGCCACCAAATCATCAGTGAGAAACGGGGAGGGCAAGCCCATCTGAGTTAGTTGTAAAAATTTCATTCGCATACTACTCATAGTTTGACTTAAATTTGCAGAGAAATTTTTGGCATGGAGGATGGCCGCATGGGGTGATCCCACAATGCTAGTTTACAATTTTTGGCCAAACCGGACACTGAACTAATCTTTTCTAACTAAATCTTCACTTCCGAGAACCTATAGCGGCTAAACCGTGAGGAATTTGAAGATGATGCAAACTAGTGATTTGTTGCATTTTGTCTATAGATTCTAATTATATTTTTTTCAAACTTTTTGGAATCAGATTGCACTTCTTTTTCCATCTTCTTTGAAAACTAGTTTTTTTAGTAAACATCATTTTTAAGGAGTGGCACTCACCGTATAACACATAAATTTCTTTCCATGAAGGATAAAATTCAATTTTTTTTGAATTTAGATTTGTAACTACGATATCTAGTGCTTCCAATTTTTTTCATAGTGTTTATTGAATTTTTTTTCTTAATAAAATTTTGAAGTCAAGCCAATTATAATTCAGACATAGGCAAACTGTATAACACACAATATTTTTTTTGTGTATCAAAATTCAATTTTTTTTGTTGGATCAAGGACTTCAATATCTGGTCCGCTCATATTTTTCAAATTTTTTTTGATAATCTTCTATTTTTCCACATGTGTAGAACAAAGAGCTTGATTTTCGGTGAAAAACCTACATTCACAAGAAATAAAAAATAAATATATAATAATTAAATTAAATTTATTTAAAATTATACTTTTTGGGAAGCTTATAATAAGAACTACATACAAAAAAATAAATTTTAAATGAATTCATTTGATCCTTCAAAAGGTAAATTAAAAGTGTTTTTTTATCAACATTTTGATATGTGTAAAGGAGACTCCCTTATATGTATGGTTTAAAACTAGCAGGGTTTTATCCAAGGGGATTTGATCTACGGTAGTTTGATAAAACCCTCTTCAATTGGAATGCTTTAAACAAAACTTTTTAAGGCTTAAATCATTATATTTTCTAAAAATATGTGATTTCAGCAAAAAACAAAATCTCCCAGAAATTGTAAACTAGCTTTGTGGGATCACCCCATGACATCTGATGAATTCTTTTTCCCTCTTAGCTATTAACCTCTGGTCTCCAATCCCTACGTTCACCAAGTCCTCATTCACCACCACGTATAACTTGGCTAGCAACTTCTCTGCCTCGGGCACCTTCTCTGCAATGAACTATAGGAACTGTTCAATTGTTCAACAAACCTCTTTGCTTAGACTTGTTGCTTCTGTGATGAATTGAAGTGCTAGCTTAAGAGTCAAATAGAAAGTCTTGACCTTTTCCTAGTAGGAGATGTATAGTTGTTTGGCTACCGAAAGGAGATATGACTAAGTAGCAAGAGGCTAGGGAGGATTCTTCAAAGCACCAATTTCCATCTCCTTTGACCTGACATCTTGTGTTAGCTCCTTAATTCTCTTGTTCGCAACAAAGAGTCACGTGCTTGTAGAGTCCCTAACTCAGCAAGTAATTGTTCCTCAACTTGGCCTCTAGTTGTGGATTCTTTTTCCAAGGAAAGCTTTACTTCCTAGATCTCTCTCTCGAATTCAACTTGTTTGTTCTGGAGCTCCTGATCCTTATGTTGCATTTCCTGCTCTAATTGAGCTCGTTGCTGCTAAATCTCTTCGGTTTTCTATTGCATTTCTCCCTCTACCTAAGCCAACCAGTCTTGTAATTCATGATTCTTCTACTACAATCTAGTGACTAGGTTGGCATCTAGGGACTGGAACTTTGCAAGTTCCTCCTGGAGTTTGGCACTTTTTGCCTATGCTTGTTGAGATATTCTTGTAATTTTGGCTTCCCTTTCCTTTTCTTTCTTCAGTAGGACCTCCATCCTTTCCTTGAAATTTTTGAGCTCATCCTCCCTCTTCTTCAGTTGGTTACTATACTTGAGGAAGTTAATAGTCACCACTCATTGGGTTTCCTCCACTAGCTCAACTTTATCTTGCGGCTGGGCTACGCGTAGATCAATCCCTACAACATGCATCATATAGTCCTCGGGTTGCATCTCTTCCTATGACTTGATGGTGTTTAGATGCATAGTTGTGAAATGAAATGGGTGCTAAGATTCATTGAAAAGGGTCTGTATGCATGGCTCGTCTAGCTTTGCAACATCTTTTTCTTTCCTCTTTTGGACTCTGATAGCCCATGCTACTCTTGTTTTGTCACCCTCCGACATAAATTTTATTAGTGATTTAATCAACTCGCCAATGAAGGGCACACTGGGAGGAAGAGAAAAAGGGAAAGAGAGAGTTTTGGTTCTGACTAATTTCTTCTTCAACAGATAGATCGTTAATGGGGAGAACAGGGGAATGTTATACCAAGGCCGAATCGGGGAAGTAGTGGAAGGACTCGTGGGGAGCGGTGGCAGTAGTGGAGATGCAAAAGATACCACATGTTGGGAAAGTAGATTCAGGGCCAATGTGGTGGGAGTAAAAGGAGTAGTAATGGAAGATCTAGACTGGGTTGCAACAAATGGTGGAATAGACTGGGGGAGAGTAAAAGTTGCATGTCTGACTTGAGAGAATTGGGAGAAACCTCACGTAACCATGGAAGTAGAAGCAAAAAAAGAAAGGTCGACACTTGAAGTAATTGGGGGTGTGGATATGATAGAGGTAGCAAGAGTAACCAAATATTGTGTAGTGAGAAAAGGGGGAGAAAAAGATACATGAGGCATGGAGGACTTAGATACTTGACTCGTTGCAAGTTCTTGTGAGCCCTCTCTAGAGGTTACATATGTGTGTTGCCTCTTATCAAGTGGAGAATTCTCCACCTCTATGACCTCTAAAGATTGTTGGGCTACCCTAGATCTTTTCACAGCCCATGTGTGTGGTAGTGAGGCTTTCAACTATGATGTGGTCACCTGTGCTTTCAGTGGAGCTTTACTGAGCTGCTCTGTCACCTTTTCTTTCTTCTACATTGGACCTTGTTTCACCTCCTTTCCCTTCACTGTATATTTCTTAGCCTCCTCTGGATCTATATCGTCATCATTGCTTTCATCAATATCATCATATCCTCTATTCCATAGAGTATCGAATCTTTCATCCTTGTCTACCTCTTGGAACAGGTCATCAAGGAATTTGATATCTTGACGATAAATCTAGAAGGCAGTAATTTTCTCTTTGCTCCACTGCCAATTCTTAACCAATTCATTGTGAAGGGTGGCCCCCATTTGGCACTTCTCATTAGGATTCACCAAAGGAAAATAGAAAGAGAGCCATGGTGGCCTCCTATCTTTAGTAGGAATATAGGCTAAGTCCATAAATAGGTCATCATGTTCTGACTACTGATTCTGTCAAGCTTCCTAGTAAGGGCGAGAGTTGTGAGTCGCCTTAACATTCAAGTCTGCTAAGTCATTTTTGGGGTTATATTTCCAGTTGTCACAAATTAACACCATCCCCAAATGAGCCAACTTTTCTTCTAGTAGACCATGTGTCTACTTCTTTTCCATTATCACTATTTTGAATCTTAAAGGGTAGAAGAAAAAAACTTTCGCATGCTTCCCCCCACAGAAGTTTTTGTTGATAATTGACAATTGTTGAAACACCTCAAGGGCCAACACCCTATCTATAACGCATGTTGGGAGTCAGAATGGATCCTTGATAAAGCCACGTAGCCTAACAAATGTGAAATCCTCCCTGAGAAACCAATCACAAAGTGGATGGAAATTCTACATCCACCTGGTTTGCTCAGCAGAAAGATGATAAAGCTTTCTATCCTCAGTATAATATTACAAAATTAGAGTTAAGAAGCACCTCAAAAATGTGTAGTTATCATAAGTTGCAGAGAGGAGAGGAGTCCACACAAAAACTAGCCTTCTTACTCCATGTTCATCAAAAATAGCCAAGCCCATACATTTTCTAAAGAAGTCAAGGTTCTGGTGTAAAAACATGTGAGAAAGGAAGGAAGAAAACATGAACTTATGTTGTGTGTTGTATTCTTTGATTTGGATCAATGTTTCTCAGATGATGACTTCTGCAAAGTCATACCAGAATAAAGAATGTTGTCTCCTCAACTGAAAACCCAAACCCCATTGAAACTCTTGTACATACTTGTCATCATCCATGCCACAAACAAAAGCCATCATAGAGAATGCCTCGTATAAGTCTGAGCTAAAAGCATTGTGCATGATGGTCGGGTCCACAAAAGGATATAAAAGTCATGGAAAATTCTAACCTGGGAATTGGACATTCCAACAGGTGACTAATATCTTCTTATGGTCGTTCATTTACATTATCAAACCAGGGAACGTATACTTGAAATGGAGCGACACTATATGTGCACTAAGAACTAGTTTCAGTCACAATTTACCATAAATAAATGCTTGTAAGGAATTATACCTATGCTATAGGGATGTAATGTAAAGTCTTCTTAACTTAAACATAACTTAATCAAAGCAGAAATCATGACAACTATTACTAAGAAACAAACTACGAACTGGCCTTATGTTGCAGGAACAAACACAGGGATGGATTCTTGATGCTGGAGGAACAATATAAGAATGAGTTTGTGCTAAAACCTTCAAGAATAAAATATAACTTATAATCAACAAAAGATAAATAACTAACCAACTACAGATACTCACTAAGTGGGCCCCCTTAGCAAGCATCAACTAGTTTATGCAAGAATTAAACTCACAACTTCATCAACTTTTATTCATAACTTGGAGTCATATACATTGATTGTTCTACTTCTAAGAAAACTAACACAGAGCTTTGATTCTTATTATAATACTAACTCTTACACACTCTACTTGCTCACTCGCGCAAGAGGAACACTTATTTATATCAGAAAAGCAACTAACTACCTAACTCTAATAGAGAAAGACGTGGACATAAATGTATCCTGAAACCGAAGAACATACTTCTCATAAATGAAAGCATATCCGTTCAACACGATTCAGAGAGAATTTAGTATTCCACTCTTCTTAGATTAATGATCATTTAGATTTCCTCCCAACGACCCAGACATAGAGTCTTTGTTGGAGCAACTTCCTCGATGTCTTGCTGGAAATGGACTTTACTGCAAGGCCGAGATCTGCTATGCTTGACTCGTTCATGCTTCCTTCAACAACCTACGATACACAAGGCAATAGAAGTGAAAGAAAGCATGCATGGAAAACAACACAATATAAATTCATTAATCACATATTAAATATATTTCATTATTCAAAAACCATATGCATTATATCAGTCATTCGGGTGGTCAAACAGGGCAATTAATATAGACACATAGAGATGTTAAGCTGTAGGAATATAGGAATGTGTGGCTACATGATACTACCTGATTTTAGATAAAAAGTCTTTAATCGAAGAGTTAAAACAACCATTAGCAATAAGAGTAAGGGTATTAAAAATACATCATAATACTCAAATTATGAGCATATTTCGAGCTCATCATTTGCCCCCTACTTATCCTAATGATGGTCCTCCAACATTAAGATTGCTGGTTGTTTCTCTGAAATCAGTAGGAGTAGCGTGGCCCTGTAATGAAGTTCCAAATTTGTAGTAGAAACCTCTAAAATTTTGCCATCTCTCATACCTGCGGGTTTCTATATCCTCATTAACATCTGTAGCCCGATAAGGGTAAAGTGGCCACATCAAAACTGGAGGTTGAAATTTCAATGGTAACCATAACTCAAACCTTTTCTGGAGACCAAGCTGCACATACTTATCTGTCCTTCTGATGGCTGCTTTAAAGTTCAGGGGGCTATGAGGCTCAGATTTCCTCAGACCAACAGTTAGTTTTTCCCATCTTTTTTCAATTCTGGAAGATGAAAGCTTCCAAAACATATATGGTTGGTCTTTGAATTCATTATACACTTGATTCCTGATATCAAATATTTTCATTCTAACTACTTGATCATTGAATCCATATGCAACAGTAAGCCAAGTTCTCAGAATTGTATGGGGATTTGAGCTTTCAGGTCACAGTGGAATAGGTTCATTCCTTTCAGCCTCTTCATAAGCCTCTAATTGTCATGCATAATTAGTTTCATTGGCCGCCCAAGACATGAGTGACCTCAGATGAATGTCACCAATGTAGAGAAGTTGATTCCACTATGTTTCAGAGGGAATTAACAAACCATGCAAATAAAATTCACATAAAGAATTTTTCAGCCAATTAGGTGCTACTTGATACGCATCATAAAATTCCTTGGTTGTGTGAATAACAAGGTCTAAATTCCTTGAAATTCTCATCAATTGAAACCAAAGTAATTTATGTTTAAGGAATATGGCATATACCCTAGGTGGTGGTCTACATTCCATGATTTTACCAGTTAACTTCATCATTTCATCCATTTTCTCTTTCATTTCTTTCATTTCCTATTTTTTCCTTTCAATTTTTCTTTTCAATTTCTTCTTTTCTTCCTCCCAAAGACTTTGTTGAATTTTAGTTTTAGCTAAGTGGTGGAAACTCAAAGTTTGAAATGTAATAGGCCGCCATGTAGTCCTAAGATATTCCAAAAATGTAATCAACAATTTTCTTTTATAAACAACCATTGCCTGACAAGTTGCAAGGGGTAATGGGGTGTCATTGGACACTTCTAATTGTTTAGGTTGTTCTTCCTCTTGCTATAGGAAGGATTCCTGTTGCTGCACTAGAAGATATTGTTCTTCTTTTGAAACTTGCCTAGCCGCTTCAGCCAAGTCATCAAGACTTGGCATCCCCCTTCCATTACTACTACCATGCTATGCTTCTTCAACTTCCACTATCTCAATTTGCACTTCCCAAGAATAACAAATGGACTTTGTGCAACATTCTCAAATACATCCTGAGAAACATCATGACTGAATTCTTCAGATTCCTCATAAATTACTATAATTTTAGGTTGAGTAGACGTTGAGGTGACTTTACATTGTTTCCTTGCTGAAATTCTTTTTGGCAATGTTGCAGCTGCAGGAGGCACTCTCATGGCTTTCCTCTTTCTAACTTTCCTAGAGGATTCAGACTCAACAAGAAAAGATGATGGTGAAACTGTAGTGGTGACAGGCGTTGCTGTAGGAGAAACTGCTACAAGGGAAGATGCTGTAGGAATAGAACGTTTTCACTTTTGAGCATGAGGGTCAGATTCTGGGGTTTGTTCTGCCCTAGATGACTCTCCTACCTTTGTTTTCCCTTTTTATTTTCTAACAATATACCTAGTTTTTACTTGGGTAGAGGGATTTGGTGTGGAGGCATCAGGACTAAGTGTTGCAGGAGTAGATGGTTCTTGCTCTGCTTCCCTACTTGCAGATTCTACTCTCTTTTTCTTTTTCTTGTGCTGCGCAGGGAGTGCTCTAGGAGGCTTTGGAAGTTGTAGACCCTTTTGGACAAAAAATTCTTGCCAAGAAAGGGGTGATACATCCCTCAGGAAATGCTCAATCAAGAGTTTAATGAGGGCATGATGGGCGATAGAGTTGTCCCTACCCTTCTAGGCTTCATGGGCACATTGTTTCAAAAGGTTTAACAAAAAAATTGGAACATTGACAGCTAAAATGTGCCTCATATGACTCAACAGTTTAAAATGATAGGAATGCAAATAGGAAAAATGTACCTCACAAGTCAAGTACCTGATTATGAAGGCAACATATTTTGGGTATGGAGGAGACACTCGTTTGCATCCTTGTTTGGAAACCTCCAAGGCTCCATCTGTTGGTACTGTAAATTCTACCCTAGCAGAGACAACATCTGAAGAAAAATTTTCTCCTACCGTCGGAAGCCCAGTTACTTTTGCAATCCGCACTTCTGAAATGGCTACTGTCAAACCCCACATTGTAGCTTCTCCCTCTGAAAGAGTTCTCAAAAACTCACCTGCAGCTTCCTCATTAAAAGAATCTAACTTTAGAAAATAATTCAACCAACCACAATTGTTGAATGCTTGAACCGTTTGAGGATTTTGCATCAAGAGTTCATGAGCTATAGGCTCATGTCTTACTAAATGGCCACCCATATTCACAAATTATCCTAGCTAAGATTCTTGAAACTCAAACTTTTTCTGAAAATTAAAAAAAAAACTTTTTTGCTCTGTTTCTTTCTACCCTGCTGTCAATTTCCTTTACTTTTCCAAGAATGACTCAAAGAATATTTGCATGAAATGATTGTTATGAACTACCCAAATCAAGCAATTAATTATTGTTTAGGATGAAAACACGCAGTCATATTTGGAAAGTACAAGAAAATAAAAATATCTTAACATTTGTGATAGTGGCATAACAAAAAGTTTGAAATGGATTATCCTACCCCCTACTAAAAATTTGACATGTGTCCACACATGTGTGAAAGGATAGGTGAAGATCAGGAAATAATGACTGATATGTACATAGAAATTAATGAATAAATGAAATAAATAAATGATGTGACAATAAAAGATATTGCGTACCTTGTAATAAATGCATGTACATGTTGGGAAAGATCACAGCTCAGCATGATATGATGGCTGGAAGTGAAACCATAAATGAGGGTGGTACAATAGGATGGATGACATGGATGGGTGATGTGGAAGAAGAGGGAATGAATGGTGGTGATGGATGAAAAGTAGAGAAAGTGGCTTCCTTAAAAAGGAAACCTTTATTATGGGAATGCAATGTAGAATTTTAAAAAGATGCTGCAGGTGAAAGGCCAAAGCCTTTTGCTATAGGAGGATCAGTAGCCGTATCTGAAACAAACTGCTTCATAAATTCCTCTTTGGATGTTGGCTTATAATACAACCTAAGATGATGTCCATTAACCAGTAGCTTGAATCAGACAGGATCTATTGTAGCTAACTGAACTGAACCATTATCAAACACATTTTCTATTTCATAAGGACCAAGCCATCTTGTGGTGAGTTTACCTTGATTTTCCTTGTACCTAGAGTCATAGAGCAACTCCCAATCACCGATAGAGAATTTCTTAGTTCTGATATGGTGGTCATGCCATTTTTTTTTTGCTGTTGGATAGCTTCAGTATGCTGCAGGGCAGCTTTCCTTATCTCATCCAATGCATTCAGCTGCAGGAGGCGTTCCTTTTGGGCTTCTGAAATATCAATGTTAAGTTGTAGAGTAGTCCTTAAGGTCTTATGCTTAAACTCTATTGGCAACATGGCATTTTTTCCATAGAGTAACTCAAAAGGAGTAAACCCTATAGTTGTTTTCCATGTTGTCCTATAGGCCCAAACTACTTTAGGAAGGCGACTGCTCCAATCCTTCTTGTGTAATTGTACTATCTTAGTAAGGATTTCCTCAATTTCTCTATTGGTAACCTTTGCTTGACCATTGGCTTGAGGGTGATAGGGGATAGACTTTATGTGCCTGATCTTGTAATCATTCATCAATGCAGTGATTAAGTTTGATGTAAACTGAGCTCCTTGATCAGTAACAAGTTCCCTTGGGACTCCAAACCAAGTAAAAATATGTTCATACAGGAACTCAACAACTTTATTGTCACATGCATATGTCATTGCTTTCACTTCTACCCACTTGGTTACATAATCAGTGCAAATCAAAATGTATGATTTCCCATTGAATGGAGGATCAATAGGCCCAACAAATCCATGCCCCATTTGTCAAAGGGAGTGACTACCACTTGAGGATATAGGGGCATTTCATCAGACCTTGTTGGTCTCCCCATGCATTGACATCTGTCACATTTTCTGGCATAGGTTGCAGCATCTTTGTGTAGTGTGGGCCAATAGTATCCAGTAGCAAGCACTTTCATAGATGTTCTCTTAGCTGCAAAGTGCCCACCACAAGGCTCATCATGATAGGCATGCAAAATGTAATACGTTTCATCTTCCCTAACACACCTTCTCATGACTTGGTCAGGTCTTGTGTAAATAAATAGTCTCCAATCCATGAAAATTTAAAACTTTTCTCTACCAACAATTGTCTTTCCTTTGGTGAGAAGTGGGTTGGGACCTTATTGGCTCCTAAATAATTTGCAATATCTACATACCATGGAGTTTGAGCAGCAATAGAAAACATATGTTCATCAGGAAAGCTATCATCAATTACCTCAGGGGTGGAGGCTGTAGTTGTTTGAAGTCTTGACAAGAAATCAACCACCACATTAGCCCAGTCTAACTTATCAATAACTGTGATATCAAATTCCTGCAACAATAGGAGCCATCTTGCTAATCTGCCAGATATGGTAGGCTTATTCATGAGGTATCTTATTGCTACATGATCTGTATGGACAAATATTTGGTAACTAGTGACATAATATCAAAACTTGTTCAAGGCATACACAACTGCTAGCAATTCTTTATCTGTGACAATATAGTTTAGTTCAAGGCTTTGAAGGTTTTTGCTAATGAAATATATGGCATGCTCTATGGAATTCTCTTTTTGTTATAAAATTGCTCCTATGGAATAATCAAAAGAATCTATGTGTATATGAAAGGGAAAACTCCACTTCGGTCTTTGAAGAACAGGTGCCTAAGTAAGTTTTTAAGCTATAGGAAAGATTTGTCAGAGGCCTTAGTCTAGTTAAATTTAGAATCCTTAGTCAATAAGGCATATAATGGATTAGCTATTTTGCTGAAATCTTTGATAAATCTTCTATAATATCCAACATGTCCAAGGAAGCTTCTAACATCTTTTTGTTTCATAGGTGTTTGCAAAGTTAGAATAACTTCTATTTTTGCAAGATCAACTTGAATTCCTGCTTGAGAGATATGATGGCCTAAAACAATTCCCTCTTACATCATCATAAAGCACTTCTCCCTATTGAAAGATAAATGTTTCTCCTTACATCTTTTGAACACTTTCTCCAGATTTTCTAATGCTTTTTCATAAGTAGCTCCATAAGTGGTGAATTCATCCATGTAGATCTCCATAGAATCATGAGAAATGTCATCAAAAATACTGATCATTGCCTTTTGAAATGTTGCAGGTGCATTACACAGGCCAAAAGGTAAGAAAGAGTAGGAAAAAGTGCCACATGGACTGGTAAAAATTATTTTGTTTTGATCCTCAGGGGAAATTATAATTTGATTATACCCACTGTATCCATCCAAAAAGGAGAAATACTTTTTACCAAACAATGAGTCTAGCACTTGGTCAACAAATGGCAGTGGAAAGTTATTATTTTTAGTTGTTGTGTTCAGCTCCCTGTAGTCTACAAAAACACTCCATTTTCCTCCTTTTTTAGGAACAATCACCAATGGAGATACCCATTGACTGTCTGAAATGGGGTAGATAAAGTCAGCATCAAGCAATTTTTGGAGCTCTTTTTGAACTATTTCCTTGAGTGCTGGGTTTATCCTTCTTTGAGGTTGCCTAACAGGTGAACAATCTTCCTTAATGTAGATCCTATGAGTATAGAGTTGAGGATATATTCCCTTCATATCCCCATAGTCCCATGTAAAAGCTTTGTGTTGTTCTTGCAACATTATGACTACAGAAACTTATTGAGTTTGAGGCAGCTTATTATTGATGTTCAGACAACGACCTGGAGACACTTCAACTTGCTTGGTAAGATCATTCATGGAGGCTGCTGATAAAGGTGGTGTTTGTATTTCATATGGAAGAAAAGTGTGATAAACTGCATGAGACCCAGGTGGCAGACTCTCAAAATTCAGTTGCTACAAGAAACACTGCTGAGGACAGCTATCTAGAATAGATGGGCTACACAGATTAGAGTTGGACTGCAAAATGTGTAAAATTAGGGCATCCTCACTTTGAAGCTGTGAAAATGGATTAGTTTGCAGCATCATTAGCTGAGCCAATGAATTGAATTCTTCAGTTTCCTCTCTTAAATCTAGCCAAATTGGTTGAGACAAGTCTGGCTGAGGCTGGGCAGGTGGGTATAAAGCCAATTTCTTTTTGGACTGACCATCATAAATTGTCATGTCTCCTGAACGAAATCCTATAAGAGCATCAATTGTGGCTAGCCACGGTCTACCTAGGATGATAGGATATCCTCCCAAAGTTACTTAGTGGACAATATGGTGAAATCTACTAGTTATTCCCAAGACTCAAGGATGACAATGACATCTTCTATCACTCCATCAGGTGTTACTGTAGAACTATCAGCAAGCTACAAGATGGTAGATGTAGACCGAATGTTTAAAATATTCAAATACTCCATAGTATGCTTGGTCATTACATTGATGGTTGCACCAAGGTCAATCAAAAAATTCTTTACTATTTGACCATTAATATTTATTTGTACCATAGGACTCCCAAGGTTAGTATATTTTGGAATGACTACCTTCCCTAACATAATATTTTCCAACTGTCCTAGAACATGGATAGTTTGGGGATCCTTTTTCTTTCTTCCTGGTTTCTTTAAACAGACCTCCTTAATGACTTTTCCATAAATTGGGACATCTTTAATGGCTTGAAAAAGGGGAATTTGAATGTGTACATTCTTTAGCTGATCCAAAATATCAAAGGTAGGCTCTTCCATAGACATGGATGTAGTAATTTGCAATCTCTAAGGGAAAGACAGTTTGTCCTGATGCTGTAGGACAGACTTCTTAAAGACTATATTTGATACAGGTATATGTTCTGCAAGATCAGTAGGTTGTTTAGAGGTAGAATCTGGAATCTCTGTAATTATAGGCAGTTGTGGAGCAGGGCGAGTGGTTCCAGACCTGAGATGGATGTCATGAATATTCATGGTATAAGCTGGATGTTGATTGGCTTCTGCAAGATACATAGGCTGATGTTGTTGTTGCTACTTATTATTAGGATTTGGCAATGGTTGAGCAGGCATAGGCATTTGTTTTGGAGGGCCAGTATTTACTGCAGGTGTTGTAGGAGGTGGCATGAGGGCCTAAGGTTGTGGCTGCTAAAGCTATAGGGATCTAGGAGATTGGTTTTGCCATTGTTGAGAACCTCTCTATTGAGGATTCTGCTGCCAGTTACCTGGGGGTGGAGTCCATTGTCCTTGTGGCTGCTGCCAACCTCCTTGAGGAGATTGCCATGGAGAACTCTGATAGTTAGGCCAGTGTGGTTGAGAAGTATTCCAAGGTGGTGATGGGCCATATGTAGGTTGCCATTGGTTATTGTAACTAAAATAAGGATTACCAAAAGTCAAAAGGTCTTGAAGCATATCTTGTATTTGAGTCCATGGTCGCCTTTGTGCGACAAAGAATACTTGGTCATCATCACCCTCTACTATCTTAAAAGTAACTACTTATCCTCTAGGTTAGCCACCATCTTACATATGCAGTCACATTTCCTTTGTCTACAATGTGGATAGAACTCATCCAAAATTGCTTAAGCTTCCTCATGTTTCTTCCGAGCTTGCATAGTATCCAACAGTGTAGCCATTTTATTTATGATATCCTACTTGAAATCAGACAACAAATTTGTGATCTCCATCCATGAAACTCCATTGGTAGAAGACTTTCCCACTGTGGCTTGATGACGTCTACCCTTCTTAACAATTGCTTGAGAGTAGTTGAGACATATTTTTTTGATATCATCCCAAGACACTTGGGTTATATCTCCTCCTCCCATCAAGTCCAGGGCATCTATACAG
The DNA here is from genome assembly GCA_007258455.2 of Sequoia sempervirens. Classification (NCBI taxonomy): domain Eukaryota; kingdom Viridiplantae; phylum Streptophyta; class Pinopsida; order Cupressales; family Cupressaceae; genus Sequoia; species Sequoia sempervirens. The sequence continues at coordinate 24,669,512 of VDFB02358134.1, read as the reverse complement.
GTATCACTGATTCCCATTAGAAAAAGTAGTTTCTGAGATTTTTTATTAAGAGTATGGTCTGAATTCTTTTTCAGGGAAAACAAGAATCTTGAGATATAGTCTTCTAGGCTTTCATCCTCCTTTTATTGAATTCTGAATATATCATCACCCTTACTACCACTCTTACAATATTCCTTGTATTTCTCAAGAAATTTTGTTTGCATGGCTACCCAACTATCAACAACACCCCTTCCCAAACTCATGAACCATCTAAGAGCTCCTTATTTCAAAGTAGCAAGAAAAAAATTTAGCCTGTGAGCATCTGAAGTGTAATCATAGTTGCGACAAAGGATGTCAAACTCAAACAAGAAATTTTTTGGGTTCTATGTAACTAGTCCATAGAACTTGAGAAGTAATGAAGAAGGAATATATTTAAGGTTATTATTATCTTGCTGAGCAATGATGGGGAATTCAAAAGTAGGAGGTCGATTAGGTGGATTATGTGCCATAGTTGCTTGATGGAGTATTAAAGCAAATGGATTTTTTTCATGTTCTTCGTTAGCTAGATCAAATGGCAATTCAACAAGCAGGTTTTTAGCAAATAGATTGATATCTTGGTCTCTTCCTTCCTCAAATAGATTATAAGCTGGTTCAGGATTGTTATTAATGAATGGAAGGTTAGGGAGGAATCTTCCCAGAGCGTCTCTTCTTCTATGCATGCAATAGAATGAATTTTGAAAATTCTTGAATAAACACACTAAACTACTACTAACAATGACTATGATAGGTTCTTAGCTTGACACCATCCCCAACAATGGCGCCAAAAATGGTCAGGTCCACAAAAGGATATAAAAGTTATGAAAAATCCTAACTTGGGAATTGGACATTCCAGTAGGTGACTAATATCTTCTTATGGTCGTTCATTTACATTGTCAAACTAGGGAATGTATACATGAAATGGAGCAGCACTGTATGTGCACTAAGAACCAGTTTCAATCATAATTTACCAGAAATAAATGCTTGGAAGGAATTCTACCTATGCTACAGGGATGTAATGTAAAGTCTTCTTAACTTAAACATAACTTAATCAAAGTAGAAATCATGGCAACTATTACTAAGAAACAAACTATGAACTAGCCTTATGCTACAGGAACAAACACATGGATGGATTCCCGATGCTGCAGGAACAATATAAGACCGAGTTTGTGCTGAAACCTTCAAGAATAGAATATAACTTATAATCAACAAAAGATAAATACCTAACCAACTACAGATACTCACTAAGTGGGCCCCCTTAGCAAGCATCAACTAGTTTATGTAAGAATTAAACTCAGAACTTCATCAACTTTTATTCATAACTTGGAGTCATATACATTGATTGTTTTGCTTCTAAGAAAACTAACACAAAGCTCTAATTCTTATTATAATACTAACTCTTACACACTTTGCTTGCTCACTCACATAGGAGGAACACTTATTTATATCAGAAAAGCAACTAACTACCTAACTCTAATAGAGAAAGACATGGACATAAATGTATCCTAAAACCGAGGAACAAACTTCTCATAAATGAAAGTATATCCTTCAACATGATTCAGAGAGAATTTAGCATTCCACTCTTCCCAGATTAATGATCATTTAGATTTCCTCCCAACGACCTGGTTAGAGAGTCTTTGCTGGAACAACTTCCTCAATGTTATGCTGGAAATGGACTTTACTACAAGGCCGAGATCTGCTACACTTGACTCGTTCATGCTTCCTTCAACAACCTGCGATACACAAGGTGACAAAAGCAAAAGAAAGCATGCATGGAAAACAACACAATATACATGCATTAATCACATATTAAATCTATTTCATTATTCAAAAACCATATGCATTATATCAGTCATTCGGGTGGTCAAATAGGGCAATTAATATACACATAGAGATGTTAAGCTATAGGAATATAGGAATGTGTGGCTACAAGATACTACCCAATTTTAGATAAAAATTCTTTAATCAAAGAGTTAAAACAACCATTAGCAACAAGAGTAAGGGTATTAAAAATACATCATAATACTCAAATTATGAGCATATTTTGAGCTCATCACACGACCAAAATCTGTGGTGGCTTTGCAAAATCTTCCTTGGGCCTTTTGGTCTCTTGGTTATAAAAGCTTAGAGCAAGATCTTTGGTCTACCAGAACTCTTCTCCCCTTTCTGGAGTGAACGTCTCCATCTTTTATGCTCTATAGCCCTTGCTGGGAGGGATGCATAGCATATCCCTTATAGCCTCCACACTAAGCATAACCCTTAGCTCCTAGATTTCAAAAGCACTTGTATCTAGGTTAAATTGTTATATGCATTTGTGAACCAGTTCTGAGTAGTAATGCAAGAAAGGAACCATATACTATGCTCGACCATAGAACCATAGCTTTTATGCCAAATATTTTTGGCTAGTACACTATTTCATTCTCTGGCAGACTGCTTCCCTAAGAGTCTTAAGGTTGGTTTTAAGGATAGAGTCATGAATGTTATCCCATTCTTTTGTTATTAGGGTTTGGTTCCTTTGATCTTTCTTGTCCATAGCCCATGTGTGGACCCACTTTGGCTTCTGTGGCATCCCAAAGCAAGCGTAAGAGATGTTATAAAAAATGTTGGCCATTAGTGTCGCATGCATGGTGTCAAATAAGATTTGAGTTGCCTCTCCTTGTGCTTCCATCTAAAGGTTCTAGGCCATTTCAAGAATTTTTGGACCTTAGCAATGTTTAAACTCTTTGCAATTCACTTGGGTTCTTCAAAAAATTCTACACTCAAATCTCTTTGCACTAAACAATGTACTCAAAGAACTCTTCACAACATTGTTCTTTCTCATGCAATACTTAACCTTTTCTTGACTTGAAGTTGTAGACAACAGTTTCCTTTCTACAATAAATTCAACATATACTTCCAACTCTCTTGTTCATGCAAAATGAATCCCTTTCCTTTTGAAAAGACAATAATTCATAATGAAAATTAATCATTATATCCCACAATGCCATTTCCTGGGAAATTGTGCCAATGATTGAAGGAATACAAAACCTTTCACATGCTTTGCAATTAATAACCTAAAAAGAGTGATTAGGCCAAAAGCATAATGAGTACACAAAAAGATTTGAGTTCATCCTTGGAGAAATAAAAATTCCCATAGCGTGACACATTAGCACTTGACTGTGTGGACGATCACTTGGGATTGCCACCATTTTTAGCTAATTAATTACTCCTTAACTTTGCATGCAACAATTCATACACAACAGACACAACTGGGTGGGATTATCAAGTTTGCTCTTAGTGGGAATTTTGAGTTGGCTCCTAATGGGATTTTTGAATTAATACTCGATCAAAATCATGCTTATTGCATGCATGTACCTTCACTATTTCTACAAATAAACCTAAGACAATCAACATAATTTCACTTGGTAGTTGGGAAGAATTAGCATTTGGTAGTTGGGTAGAGATAGACACAATGAAAACTCCAATTAGGCTCACTAGCAATAAGACACAGACAAAATTTTAGGTGAAATTTCTAATAGGCATTTGAAATGCATGGTGAAGAACAAGCATTCTTTGGAAATTATCACAATGAAGTGGATACTGGGGAGGGATTGCATAGAATATGAGGATAAGTATAGGGTTAATATTGACATTTACTCCCATTTTGTTGCCTCTTTGCTTGATACACAAGTACCCAAGCCAATGATCTTACAACTCACATTGGAAATCTTCTTGAAGTGCTATCTTGGTAGCCTTGGAGAAGTTGTAGAAAATACAATGTATGGTGTTGGTCTTCCTATGACAAGTGACCTCTACAAAAACATTGAAGAAGATGCAGTGGTGTCATGGGTGGCATTCTTGAGCAGATTTTGCATCCTAACACTTGAAGAGCACCGCCAAAGGTTTACTCGTGTTTGCCACTTCCTATTGCGCTGCTACAATGTGGTGTTATTCTATAGTGTGGAGTGGTACACCGATTTTAGAAATATGGTGTATCCTCCACCACTTTCCATTGTTGTTGTTTATGCTCCTGCTACTATTAATGATCCTACGGTTGTTCCCAAGGCCATTGATGAAGTTGTTCTAGATGTCATTGAAACTGCTGATGCTCCTTCTTGAAGAATGAACTCCCTTTTTTTTGTATATATTCCTTGAAAAGCTTTTAATACATACTTGAAAAACTGCATAGTATATATATACTTCAAAAAGTATGACCCGAGAGCCATTTTGGAATTGTAATACCAAAGTATATAATACTATATAATGAATATACAGTCTTTTAATCAAATTTCTATCTCTTTTGCTTTCCTCATTATGGGTTTTATTCTATTTTTATGATTTCCTTTCTCTACTTCTTGCATTATGGGTTTGTTTTGAAAGATCAACCGATAAAAAAAAACAAAAACACAAATTAAATTTACATAATTACATATCTACATTGGAAAAATGATTAATGAAGCTTAATTGAACAATTTGAGGTGGATTTATTAATTGGAATCCTCAATGCTTCTTTTTCGATGTTTTCTATTTAAAATGTGTTATTCTACTTGCACTGAATAATGCGAAAAAGGCCTTCCCACAGAGTATCAAATTTTTCATGTAGGTTAGGCTTCATGACCCTTTCATTAAATTTTAGCACTAGGTCCCCACATTTAAGACCCTGGTCAAAGGTCTTCTTGTCAAACCACCTTTTAACCACCTATTGGCAATTAGACATGGTTGTCTGGAGGATCAAGTGTGACTAGTCCAAGGAAAGATATTTGCTTATCTTGGAAGTGAATTCTTGAGGTAAACAAAGACCGAACATGGGGGGAACGTCTATGATCATGGTATCTTGTGGAACTATGATGTTAGGGCAGGAGAATAGAGTCAAGGGGAGGTCCTTAATGACACCTATAGTTTCAACCTTGTCCCATCAAGATGCATAACCCATCTTTTTAAAGGTTCATAGGTAAGTCCTAAGGCTTCAACTATTTGCTTAGGCATGACTGTGGTACTAGCTCTAGAGTCAATCATGGAATTATGCAACAATTTCTTACCCACAATAAGAGTTAGGAAAAAGGGTTTTGATTTTAGCTTACCTTTGACTTTAGTAGAGGCTTCCTCTATACTGTTTGTGAAGAATTTTGCTGGAGGTGATGAATCAACAACCTTCACTTTGGAGGGTTGCTCTGTTGGCTCTATTCTTGCATCTTCGAGTAGGGATTTTTGCAACAATGACTTCTACTTCAGAATAGCTAAAATATCCCAAAGAGATACATTAGCAGAGGATTTTTTTAATTGTTCCACCACATTGAATGGTGACAGATTCAAAAGCTTATGTTCCTTAGCCTTTGTTATAACAATTTCCCTTCGTGGTTGAAATTGTTGTACAATTGCAAAGGTGCTAGGAGTTTGGTCAAGGAAACTCTTGGGTTGTGGGATGACTGATTCACCTATGAATCTGCTTGTAGAGTGTTATAATCTAATTGCACTTGTGGGGCCTTGGATGTGGAGGCCTCATTTGCAAACACTATTTCCTCTTCTTCCATCCATGAGAAGAGCGTGTGGTCTGGAGCTATGTCTATCTCTTGCTCCAAGGACATTCCTTGTATTTGCACGTTGAGTATCAAATTTTTTTATTTGTAGAGAGGCATATACATAACCTCTTGAATCTAACGCCATGCCTTGACTGCACTATTCCACCACTCTTTGTTGTAGATTGTCATGAGGATAATTTTAGGGAATATGTGCTTCATTGCAAGGGAAGCACTAGGGATGGATGTCATTAGTGAGATTATTTTTCCTCAATGTTAGCTCTCTACTCATGCTTGGGTGAGAATTCTACAGTGGAGTAAGTACCGACACCATTTGATTACTTGTTTGAGTCTACAAATTTCTATGCGAGCCTCCTTGGAACTGATTTTGTTGGTAGGAAGATTTTCTACATTGATAATTTTGGTAAGTTGGCTTTGAAGGCATGGACTAGTTCCGCTTGATGGTAGTTATTTCATTTGAGATGCTCTGCAACAACTCCTTGACATCACTCATCTCATCTTCTGAAGAATTAGACGTAGAAGCAACACTCTACACATGCACTCGAATACGCGTACATAGATTGGGGAGGAGTGAACGCACTGGTAGATGCTATCTCCTGGGTGCGCATCGACAAATCTAGGAATATAGGCATAGTGGGCCGAGGTGGTAACTTTTCAGCATCGATAAAATTATTCTCCACCTGAACAACAATGCTATATACAGCTAGAAAGGTGTTCCCACCAAGGGACTAGATCATCACTGAAATGTTGATGTTGAGAGACTTCAAATAGAACATGAATGCTAAATTTGTAAGCGGGTAGATTGCAGGTTGAATCCTTTGCCAAGTCATGTGAAACTGGGCATTAAAGTTAGTCATGGCTCATGAGGGGCCTACTTTATGGTCACTAGTTGATGATATAGTGAAGACCGATCTCCATTATTTGAAAATCTCTCATAGAAAGGATCTCCGAGATGATCCCAGGTATCGATAGTATTGGCTCCCAAAGTGCGATACCAATCTAGCACTCTACCTTTGAAAGAGGTTACTAGCAACCTTAGTGTGACATTTTGGTTGGTAACACCATGCACCAAACACACGTCCTCTACATCTTGCAGGTGTTCGGATGGTTTTTTCGAGCCTTCTCCTATGAATTTTGGTAAGTATTTTAAAGCAGAGGCTGGGATAGGGGACCAAATGGTGAGTGCTATTGGTGCTATAAGAGCAGCATCCCATTCCACATAATTTCTATTAGCAATCAACAACATGGCTAGTGGAGGGATCAACACATTCACTGGATGGGTTCTAGCTTGTATTGTTACTAGCGGTGGCACTAGTAGGCCAGGGTTATTCGTTGTTTGGGATTTAGTAATAGGATGATGGCTTATACACCCACTTTAGATTTAGATACATTTAAGTAGTCCCATTGAGTGTACTAGGAAAAGAAACTGTTGATGCCAAAAATTATCAAGCAACAGCCTTATGGGAAACTCAATTAATGGGTGGACCAATTGCACTAAACTGAGTGACCTCTAGGTTTTTATAGAAGTTGGCTCCTTCTATATTTGGTGTTTTTGGAATGGAATAAGGAAGATATATAAAATAAAGATCTAACCTAAGGCGATGCACCAAGATGTAGGTGTGGGATTGATAAATCTTCCTTTCAGATGAGATTTAAGGGCTTGTTCAACAATCTGCATGTCCAAAAAATAACAAAGAGCATAGATGAAAAGCCTAAGAATTTTATCAAATAACATAAAATAACTTCCATACACATTCACTAAAAAGAAGAGTCCAAGACATGGTCTAAATTAGAAAAATTATATTGAAATTATAGAAGTTCTGTACAAATAAACCACTCAATACAATAAAAACACAATATAATGTTTTGTCAATTAGCTAAGAAACAAAAGATCAAACAACAATGGTACAGTTTATGAATCTTAATGCAACAATAACGAACAATACAAAGGCTTGGTGTCTTTCCACAATTTTTCTATGTATTCTACAAAACTCCCAACCACTTTTCAGAGAGTTGAAGCAGTATATATAGAGAAGCGTCCCACCGCTTGAGATCCAATAACATAAAAAGATTCCTTGGCATGAGCAATGATGTCCATCGCAATGATTTTCCATGGCCGTTGCAATAGAAAAATATTTTGAATCATAAAATGTAGTCGCCTTCGAACTAGATGCATCCCCCTGCGAATGATGACTGTGGTCCCAATGTGGAAGTAGAAAAATTCCCATGCACACATGTGTCACTCTCCCATAGAGTTGGTTAGGAAACGTGGCAATAGGATGGGGCTCATTGTTCATTCCTCCCCTCCTTGTGATGAAACTCCCCACAGAGAAGACACATGCAAAAGTCTTCATTTCGAGCGCTAGTTTTCAGGTCCACCAAAAGGTGCTTGCAGAATGATGCTACGTGGCATGCAAGCAGAGCTCAATAGAGAAGCAAAGGGGAGCAAGCTCACAAAGGCCCACACTACTAACATGTGGAGACATGGTGAGGCTTGATAGAGCAGCAAGGGAAGAAATATTTGCAAGGAGCACATGGCTACACATGGATACAACAGGCAAAACTCTTCAAAAGGGGCCCGAAGATATATAAGTATATGAGGCACAGGTTGGGGCTAAGAAAAACAATTTTATTAACCTAAAGGGAGCTCAAGGTATTTTCAATCCACACAACCAAAAGAATTCTAACCCACAACAACTGGATTAACTAGCCAGAAGCTAAAATATTCTAGGCAAATTGTAGGGGAGAGTCCAAAATGTTGAAAATATGATAGTTACAGGAAATGATGGAAGTGATCATTAAAGTGGTATAACATGTGGGTCAATAGATTTTCCAATAAGATGATAGGAGGAAGAAGCTTGTATTGATCAAAAAGCAAATGTGATAATTTTCATAGAGCATGTCTCTCTCAAACTATTAGGGTAGAGTTTCAATTGTATTTCTCTTCTTCCATCTTTTCAATTATGGTTTCAATTGCAAAGACTAGTCCTCTCCCTATTCTGAAGGAGAGTGGACATATGCATTTATTTTATATTTTTAGTCCTTGTTTTAATAAAACTCCTCTCAGGACTATATATTTGGATTAAAGGTTGAGGAGTAGATCTAGTTAGAAGATACAATTGCTAGCTCGAGTTATTGTTTTTAGCAGACAATATTGCATTGTTAAGTTTCTTGTTATTTAGTTACAAATGGATATGCACTCATGAATGAGATATATATAGAGATTCTTGTCATGTTATAGAGTTTAATTTCCATCCAATAAAGATGCTTCAATTTACTGATATGATTGGTTTATTCAAATAGTGTACAATTGATTTTCCCTATGGGCACAACAAATTGAGCAAGGGCCAATCAAGGTACTGTTCACCCACTTTGATATTTTTTATTAAATTAGATGTTTATATTTTTGCATTTATCTCAAGTACACTCTTAATTACGTGCACATGATTTATTTCTTGTATCATGAACTACACTTTGTAATATTTCCTTGAATTGTTCTTTGAAGAAGTTAAGTAGGTTAGAAGTTGGCGTCAATAGTGTTAGTGAATTACAAAGTTCAGGTTTAGTAGTTAACAATTATAGTGTTAAGTCGAAGGTACATGCAACATTAGTAGTAGATTAAGTTATTTCCCCCATTTTTAAATAACTTGTTAATGCTTTATTTCTTTTTCCAGTCTTTACTATTTTCCTGTACATGTGTAAACCACCTATACTCACTGATATAGGCCATGTAGATTCCATGAATGCACATACTATGTCATCATCATCACAATCTTATGAAGCACTGGTTGATAATTAAATGAAACCTTTGTAAGGGTTTATTGAACTGTTCAGCTAGGAACCTCTCCTCTAAATTTTGTATCTAACACCAGCTTGATTGAGCATTAGTGAGGCCTTACACCTATGTAGTTGTATCATCTTGTTTAGATGTTGTGAGGGAACATCTAGACCCTCTTATTCCTACTCTACATCATCATTTATCATAGTGGAATTGGTATGGAGACATTTCAGTAGAATTTGGAGGAGGTATCTTTTTCTTTAGATCATGTTCTATATTTCTTTCCACAAGGTTCTATATTGCCATCTTCATCAATGTGTCCTAGAACACCTAACTTGATTGTGGTACCTTTTGACATTAAAATGAAGAAACTTGACCATAATTCAAAGACATATCCCATATTGATCTTTCTTCCCTCATTTTCCTTTTAGGAATGGGATGACATATTTCATACATTCATGGTTTTTTCTTCCTAATGGTCGGAATATTGTTTTATGAGATTAGATCATCTTCAATATTCAATCTTGGGCATCTACCATCATTATACAAGACTCTACCTTGGGGGTAGAAGTAGCCTTTTTTCTTCTTCTCTCATATGAGGGAAATTTTGCCTCACATGGGGTTTTTCTTTTCTCATTCTTTTTTGAGAGTACTTTCTTTTTTCTCTCTTTTGAGGAGGATTTTTGTCCTATTGGGTTTTCTCCTTTTTTCCATTTGTGAGAGATTGCATTTGTACATGGGTACTTAACATAGACTAATAGTCAGAATCCATCTTTGCATTGTACATTCTCCCTAATTTTCACTTAAAGGGGTGTATATGTGTGAACAAGGTGCTTTACCTACTTGGTTCATCACCTAGGTACTATTCATGCTAGTTACTTAAGTTTACTTAGGGTACACATAGGATAGATATCACTTTATATCTCAACTCATAAGATCAATGCACATCATAATCTTATGCAATCCTATGTCTCACCTTGATCTATATAACCATGAGGCTCTATTTGTATTCTTGATTCATTATCATTGTATATTTACATCCTTTGATAAAATAGTATTATTCTCATATTTGATCTCTTGTGCTTTCATTGAATCTCATAGATCTTGGGCACTATATATTTTGCCAAATATTGCATGGTATAGAGAATTTTATACCAACTCTAACACAATATCAAATCTAATGGGATTGTTTCTTATTAGTCTTTATAGAGAGATCTAAGTTGAAAATATTGGTGGATCTTGAAAAAATGAGTATACTCTTCTCTTGCATTATATGATGACCTAGAGAATCAAATAAACTATATAGAAATACCAATTTTTTTGGGATTTCCTCTTTGTGGCTTTGTATTACAAGTTTATTTTAGAGCATGTTAGTGTAAATTTGAGCTCACCACTAATTTCAAGGTATCCAAGAAAGTTTTTTTAGCCTTTTGATTTCTCAAAATTAGATATGTGAGGCTAGATATACAAGGGTTTGCAATTGGGAGGTGGTTGTCAAATCCAAAAGACAGCTACATTTTTTGAGTATTTTAGGTCAAATATGACTTTTCCATCATGTCCAAAAAGCACAAGAACGTAAGGATTGACTATCAATTTATTAAAATTGAAATTCACTAGGTCCTCAAGGAAAATTTTGACCCCCTTTGTCGTATGGTTATCTATATAGTCATACAAACATTGATGCAAAAATTATGTAGTGCTATTGCCATCACTTGTGTAGGTGTATTAATGGTCAATTTTAAAATAAAATAGATTTTTTCAAATTAATATATACATGTGTAATACATAGGGTACTTGTGATATTTGTTAGCAGGCCATGAGGCTGCCATTTGGCATGCACACTACCTACTATAATAACACTAGATGCTACCACTAGTGAAGAATATTGTAATAACTTAGTAGCCACAAAAAATAAATTTCACACAAACCACCATTGGGTTTAGTATGCAGCTTCATGTTTGAATGAAAATGGATTTCAACATAAAACCAATAGTTGTGGCCAAAAAGGTAGTTTTCCTTGCAATTGAGATAGTTTTATAAATGCAAGGAATATTTTGTCTAGGTAGAGCATAGTCTGTCTAGTCACTGTTAACATCAACATGATGTCAGTTGGCCTTCCATCAACTAGCCTCCTCTTTGTTGCAATTTTCAATTTTGCACTCTAACTTTAAAGGATTTATTCTTAGTCATTCTAGCTCCTTTTTCTGAGCAATGTGTTTATTTGGGGTATAATTTCATGGGTGTCATAGTGGTGTAAATATTTTTTTTATTTAAACGGTTTCCTATATTTTCTAAAGCAAATATATTCTCACATGTGTCATTAAGCAATTCTTGTTTTGGGAACTTTCAAGGCTCTGTTTGGGCTCATACAGTAATATTTTTATTGCAATTATTTTTAAAAGCATGCATATTTTTTGTGTGATTTTTAGTGGTTTGATTAGATTGGTCTAATTCTATCAAAAAATACATCAATTCTATGGATAAATTTGGCATTTGCATTAACTAAAATCAAGACCACTTCATTGATTTTTGCAAGTGATGCCTATAATCACAATAAGTATAAAGTGCCAAAATCATATATTGTTGGGGGGACTCTTGATTGAGTAATTTGATGAATAATATTGTGTTTTTATTCATTGTAATCAAGTTTCCTAATTCATGGAAAACTAAATGTGATTATTGTGGAAAGAAAAGGCATAGAATAGATGAATACTTGTTAAAGGAAATTAATGATTTGAAACTTCTTTATCAACTTCATCAATTGAAATAGTTTTGTATTTCCAATGAAATTTATTTTTCACATTCTTCTTCATCTATGAGTCAACATCTTGAATGTCCAACATCAACAAATATATAAATTTTTCACACTCTGGAATCTTGTATGGACATTCCATTCAAGGATGAGTAGTGTAGTCAAAATACATGCAGTGATATCTCAAATCTAATATTTCTTCTCATGAAACTAGTGTTGCTACATCCATGGCTTCTAATGATTCAAAGTGGGACATTCAAATTTTTCTAGATACAACTACTTTGGATGATTACTTGATAAACATTTTAGGTTTGTTTTGTGAGTCCTATATTGCAAACTTGGAGGGAAATATTGAGGATATTCATCTCCTATTTGATGTTACTTCTTATTGAGATGCATCATCTTCTTCATATGTTATGAGGGCACATCTAGACCCTCTTTTCCTTTCTCTACATCATCATTTTTTCTTAGTTGGTTTGGATAAATGTGAGAATCATTTGGAGGAATATTTATCTTGGGATCCAATTATACATCTATTTCTATAAGGTTTTGGATTGTTGTCTTCATTAGTGTGGTCTGGAGCACCTAACTTGATTGTGGAAACTTTTGGCATTGACATGGGGACACTTGAGTAGAATTCAAAGATGTATCGCATAATGATATTCCTTCCCTCATATTCATTTTATAAATGAGAATACATCCTACTTATATTTTTGGTTTTGTTTCTTCCTAAGTGGATGGATGTTGTTCAACAAGATTGGACGATCTTTAGAATTTAGTGTTAGGTATCTACCATCATTATAGGAGGCTCTACCCTAATGGGGGGCTTCATAGTCTCTCTTATTATTCTCTCTAATGAGGGACCTTTTTCATCACATTGGGGTTTTTGTTCTCACTCTTCTTTAAGAGAAATTTGTTTTTTCTCTTTTGGAGAGAAGTTCTATCCCATTAGGTTTTCTCCTTTTCTTTTTTTTGCGAGAGATTGCATTTTAACATGGAATTGTATCCAGGACCCATCCTTGCATATTTGCATAATTGCATCTCATACATTCTCCCTAAGTTAAACTTAATATGGAGTATTGTTGTGAACATGGTGTTTTACCTAACTGGTTCATCACTTAGGTCTCATTCACATTAGTTACTTAAGTTTACTTAGGTCACAGATAGGATACTTATCACTTTATGTCTCAACCCATAAGATTAAGACAAATATCATGTTACTCTTATGTAATATTATGTATCACTTTGTTCTATATAACCAATGGGTTCTCTTTATATTCATTATTTATTATTATTGTATATTTGCATCCTTTGATAAAATAATATTATTCTTCCATATTTGATCTCTCTTGTGCTCTCATTGAAGCTCCTAGGTCTTTGGTGGCTACATATTCAAACAAATCTTGCATGGTATAGAGAATTCTATACCAAACCTTACAGTTTAAGATGGAATGAAGATCATTTAAGCTAGGGGGATTTCTTTTAAGGTCATTTAGGGAGATTGGAGGGTTGTTTAGGACAGGGGATGGGATTAAAGGTCATTAGGGATATTGGAAGGCCATTTACGATAGGAAGATGGAATTGGATGTTATTTAAGGATGTTGGAAGGCCATCTAGGATAGGTAGATGGGATCAAAGGTTGTTTAATGATTAAGGTTAGGTTTAAAGGTCATTTAGGATATATAGATAAGATTAGGGATTTGTTTAAGGATTAGAGATGGGATTAGGAATTGTTTAGGATGGGTGGGGAAGATTAGAGATTTTTTTTGGGATTAGGGATGGGTTTAGGAATAATTTAAGATATGTCAATAATATTAGGGGTTTGTTTAAGGATTAGGGTTAAGTTTAAGGATCATTTATGATAGGTGGATGTGATTTGGGGTTTATTTAAGGATAAATATTAAGTTTAAGGGTTGTTTATGGTAGATGAAAGGCTACTTTAGATAAGGGTTCAATTAGCATAGATGGATGGGATGGGAGATCATTTAGGGATATTAAGAGATTGTTTATGATGGGTAGATAGGGTAAGGGATATGTTTAGGGATTAAGGATGGGTTAAGGGGCTATTTAGGATAAATAGATAGTATTATGGATTTATTTAGACATTAGGTCCAAGGGTTTAGGGATTATTTAAAATGTGTGGATAAGATTAGTTAGTTTTTAGGGACTAGGGCTCTAAGGATGATGTTAAAAGGCTAGGATTTATTTTTTAGATAAAAAATATTGATGGTCAGAGGTAGTGGGAGGGTGTAGGAATGTACATAAAGGATTTTAAGGTAAGGGAAATATAGAAATGACACATAATTGTGGCACCTATATAGGTAAAAATAGGTAAGCCACTCATGGGAACCTATGTAAGAATTGAAAAATAGTGGCACCAATCATGGGTAGCACTTATGCAAAATGAAATATGGGGATTACGTATGGATGGTGTAAGGCCCTGCCTTTTTGTATGATAGTTACAAGTACTTTAATTGTGTCATTGGTATATTTTCCTTTTAGTGATAATTACTTGAGTTAAATGAATGGATTATACAACTTAGAACTAATGAGGAACATGTGATGTACATGGTTTTGATACCTAATTAAGGTGTTAGTATGGGATCAATATCATAGGATGTTTATATGATTGTTTGGTACCATACATATATCTCTTAAGACTTCATCATGTAAAGTGATCATCAAATTTGTGAATATTATTGAAATATACCTTGTATATATTCATTTCATGAAATTGGTTGCACATCATGTAATTGTATTATATAGGATAGTCCCCTCGACAAGGGTGGAATGTATCATGGATAAATATTAGCCTAAGATGATTATTAACCCCCTATGTGATTTTTTATCTTGAAATTATGTAGGAAAGGAAGGTAGCTTATAGATTATTATTATGATGGTTGAATTAGTATTTTTTTATGATTCTCTGTTGACAAGAAAAAACTCAACCTCGTCATAACATTCGTCATGCTATTGTGGTGAAAATTCTTTGAGCTTATTAAAGTAGTTATTTTGAATGTCACTTATAATGTATTGTTGTTCTATCTAGAGCTAGAGTATTTTATGTAGATTGACTAACTATTTTTTGTGAATTTAAATAGTATGGAGAAGAGGTTTAACTAGAGAAAATGCATATAGCGATGTTATGGTTGAATAAGGGATAATTATGTGAATGATTGTTTGATTTGCTAATAGATTTAACTACATTTTAGTGGTCCCTTTTAGATAAAGAAGTGTAATTTTATAGGAAGAATGTTATTGTGGATATTCAAGTGACTTTTAATATGTTGGTTAGTTTACTCAAACATATTGAATTTAAACTATTATGTGTACAAATTAGTGTTATAAATTAGTAATGTTAAGTGACAAGAATTTTGTGTTCAAACACTCGAGATTGAGCAACAATCATTATAGCAATGCACAATAAGCATGATCGATGTAAGAAAAATTAATCATTATCCAATTGATAATTTGATTTAAAATATCTCATTCAAATTATTGTTTTCTTTATTATGGGGAATTGATAATGGTGAAAGTGTGCAAGATTATAAATGG
The DNA here is from genome assembly GCA_007258455.2 of Sequoia sempervirens. Classification (NCBI taxonomy): domain Eukaryota; kingdom Viridiplantae; phylum Streptophyta; class Pinopsida; order Cupressales; family Cupressaceae; genus Sequoia; species Sequoia sempervirens. The sequence goes on along the minus strand of VDFB02358134.1, from coordinate 24,653,896 downwards.
TCAATGAATGGAAGGCAAGAGGATCACTAGGACCCTAGTTATCCCCACTTCACAATGTGAAGTTATGTGTTAATGATGTGATTGTTGAGTTATGTATTATATCTTGTATGGCCTAGTGATTATTTTAAATTTATTAGAAAAGGGGAATTAGGTCAATTTTAAAATCCCTACCCAGGTGTCTAGGGTTAGGGCTTTAAGGGAGGAGATAAAAAGGGCAGATGGTGTTTTTATTAAAAAAAGAGGAGACTAATGGCGAAAGGATAGGAGAAATTGGAGAACTAGAGGAGCGTCCTTGGGTATAATGTAGGGAAAGAGGTAGCAGACATGTGTCTTAAAATTGTTGTTGTTATTGAACTATTTGTCTTAAAAACTATTGTTGTTCTTTCTACAAATTTTATGTCATTGTTGCTAAAAGTTCCTACTAGTTGTTGCAAGTCCTATTGTTGTTGTTGCAAGTATAGGTGGGAAAAAATTCATGTGAAGATGTAATAAATTTAAAACATTTTTTTGGAAATTAATGTGGTAAGAATATGGGGTTTCCTTGTGACATTGGTAATATATTTCATGTGTTGATTGATCCTTGAGATAAGATCCACTAGTGACTTCATGTTGTGGTGTCAGAAAGCTGTTGGATTGTCCTCCTTGTAATCCTTGGTTACATAAATTTTATGTGAGGGTCCTTAATGATTACTCTTGGATCGGGGGTTGGCTAGAGCCTATGTGGCTTGATGATGCCAATATAGAAGGGTGGAGAGCTTTTCCTTCCCATTGGTTGGTTTGAGTTTTAGGTTTGCTAACTATAGCTGGAAATTCCTCACCATCTGCTTAGCTTCGAGATTTTATATAAACAAGACTATGTGTTAGACAAATAAATAGTTATCTATGTCTACTGGAAGAAAGCTGCAAGAAAATTGTAATATTTATATGATTAAAATCTTGAGAAGTGTATGAAAATGTATATATTTTATTTCATGAGGTTCTAGGACGTTTAAACTAAGTATTTTATTAGTACCTACAAGAAAAATGAAACTGTATTGAAAGTGTAAATTGGTCTGAAACTATGGGTGAGTTTAGATCCTACAGTCTATATTTTTCTTAGGACTTTAGAGATTGTGTATTAACTTGTATGTTCCTAATTTCCTTAGTATCTGTTGAGGGTGAGTTTATCTCTTCACATTTATTCTGTTGAATCATATGTAATATGTTAGGCATAGATATAAGCATGTGTTGAATCATATGTATTCAGTTGAATCAAAAAATCTTCCTTAGAATTAAGACCTTCAAATGAACCAAGATTAAAAGTTATTGGCATTTATTTTTGGAATGGTCTATGAGCAAGTCCTTCCCTATTCTGTAAGCCAGACTATACGCTTGTTTTGTCTTCTTTCCTTTATGTTCCTTTGAGAAAACTATAAATAAACACTCATTAGATTACACTGATTCTAAGTTGATACAAAAGAAGGTTTGAGTGATTTTATGAAAATAGATCGGTAGGAAAAAGGGATTAAAGCAACAAAACCCCATAGAGGATCTCGTGCAGGCTATGGATTTCCCTATATGGGGCTCGACCCATGGTGGGTGCTGACAACTGAAACACAAAGGAAAAACTTTAAAGAAAAATATAAATATGATAATGAACAAATAAACAATCAACAGTACATGTGTATATATTTTATAAATAAAAGATATAAACCTGCAACAGAGGCTCGACCATGGCACTCGGCCCAGAGGGCCACGATCTGCTAGGAGACTTTGTTTTATTTCCCTCGCACAGCCAGTGTATGGGAACATGACTGGTCAAACTGAGGCCAGTTAGATAAGGGCGTAGATCATTCTGCAAACTTAACCCAAACCTATCTCTTGTTGATGCACCCTTCCCCACTCTTAGCAACTTCCAAATCAAATTCTTCAGAGCCCGTCCATCGAGAAGACGCTGTTGCGTCCCCTTCCTTCATGCACAAGTGTGAAATGTTAACACCTGAGAAAGAGATTTAGGGTTGGGGTTTGAAGATCTTGCACATATAAAGTAGGGTAGGCTCAGATTAGATATGTTGGTGCCACGTATGTCTTAAGAAAGGGTAGTGTAAAACAATTGTTTTAAAAGCTTTTAAATTGCTCTGAATTATTTATTTAATCCAATCATTTAGCGGGCATAGGGATTAGAGGAGTTTTTAGGTGTCTTAGGGCAAGTCCCTATGCAGTTGCTTAGCTTATTTTGGCTAGCAGTCTGCTCAACATTTTAAGGAGTATTTTATGGAGCTGGTGGCTTCATGACTATTTATTTTTTCTTCTTATTTTTAAGCAATCAATTTAAATATAATTTTTTTAACTAAATAATGAAATGAACAATATTAATAATATTTTGTGCAAAAAAAATGGAGAGAAAAATTGGAGGCAAATGTATAAAAGGAGGCAAAGAGATTTGTGGAGCCACGTGACTTATTTTCAATATGCAGTAGCTACTTATTTTTCAGCCCTACAATTTTTCCAACCTATTTTCAATTTTTAAGCAGTTGCTGCTCCACAAAAATAGGAAAATATTCCAAATTATCTTATTCTCATAAATATTTTTTTCCATGGGAACACTCAACAACTTAATTTTAAGCAGAAAATAGACTTAAGAGCAGCATAAGGATAGGGGGTTATATCGTTGCAAAGCGTGTGGATTGCTCATTGCTTTTAATTTAAGTACACACTCACTCTTAAGCTTTATAATTTCATTGTTAATAAGAAGGGTCAACTAATGTAGTGAGTCAAATTAACAATAATAACGTATCCTTGAAAAACTTGTCAAGACCAATGCTTTCAACTAACTGCCCACTTTATCGAGTATTATGTTCTTGTAAGGTTAAAGAAAGCTTATTACTTGACTTCAGTTCTAGATTTAGATTTTTTGTGTAGGAATCTTTAGAATGGAAACTTTATCCTTATGTAACCACAACGTGCATTAAATGATGCGATTAGTTTAAATTCCCATCACACCACTTGTAGCAAAAATATAATATACTATATGTTGCACATATTAATTCATTTGAATAAACAAAATAATGGAATTCAACAAAAAAATATTAGGAAGCATTAAAATAATGATATATAGTTAACTATTTACTTGACAACATATATTACTTAAAATGAATAAGTAAATAGGAATTTAGTATTATTGTTTTAAACTATTTTATGATAAGTGATAACAAAAAAAGATAAAAGAGAAAGAAGGTGAATTAAAATTATTAAGTATCTAACAATTGTTTTCAAATTGAATTGTTGGGGTTGTTATTATTTATGAATATAAATCAAAATAACTATAAGTATAAAATCTAGGAAGGGGGCCTTAATATTAAAAGGAGTACTCAATTTTGTTTTTATTATTTCCTTTGTAACTTAAATAGTATATCTTGTTTTTTTTTCTTTCTTCCTTGTTGTCTTTAACTATGCAAGTTAAGGGATTTATGTAAATTGGTGAGCTTACCCCTATTTGTATCTTCGATGTGTGTGTGTGTGTGTGTGTGTGTGTGTTAATATAGTCATGTTTCAACAATAAGTCATCAAGATAAGGTTCTCTTTGAAATGTTCCTCTCCCTTAAGGTTATGAAATATGTTTCCTCAAATATTTAATTAAACCTTAGCTTTACATCACAAGTTCTTACCTTAACCAACACTCAATTAAGCACTAATGGAATCAATTCTTTAACTTGATACTAAAGGATCTATATGATGTTTTCCTATGTAAAAGCAACATTGATTAACTCAAATGAGGACACTATTCATTGTGCCATTACATTTTTAGTTAGACAATTGAACTATCCCTTAAGCCTCTCTAATATTTGTCTTACAGATTGTTATATTCATAACCCACTCACTTGCAGTTGGGAATAATATCACATCTAAGTGTGGACCCCCTCTTCTTAGAAAGTGGTAAATAGAGATGCTATTATGTCATGCAAATGATTGAAATGTTTCTATGTGATTAGCTATTCTAGTCAATTAAATTAAATTAAATGGGGAGAGAAGGTCAATGGGGTTCTCTCTCGTTATGTATATTGCTCATGACACATTATATAAGTAAGAAACTCATCTTATTTAATAACTAGTGTTAAAACAATTAAGATTCCTAGAGTAAGGACAATCCTAAGTCCTTGCATGAAATGTATCATTGTTACCCAACACTTTAGTCAACAAATATCTATCCTAGCCTATGCACAACATGGGTTCCGGAAAACCCTAACCATGAACCTTGTTCATGAAGTGCAAGCAAGTTGAGAGGCCTTTATGTCACTTTCTCCATTGGGCGTTTTGTGATGTCCCTTCACCTTGAGCAAGTGGTCATTTAGGTGTCTATAGTAGGTGGTCTACCCTCTGTGAGTATTGTCACTACTTTGACCTTAATTGAAACATAACTGTTGTGCATGTGAACCATCAAGTAAGTGGTTGGTCAGGATATTAGAGTGGTGGAGTAAGAAAGGGTGTGCATCATGTGAGAGAAATCTGACTTATGTCTATTAAAAAAAAATTGTGAGGTTTTCTTGATGCTTTTTTTGGAATTACATTTGGTATGAGAGCTTAGGTAGAAAACATCAGGTATTTTGGGATTAATATAGGTCTTATAGTTTTGTATGTTGTGAATGTTGGAAACATGTGAATCAACTAGCTTTTAAATTGAACTTAATTAATAATTTTTTTTAGGAATACATTATGTTGAAATATTGAAATCAAATTACAATAAACTATCTTAATAAGTGGTTTAAGTTTACTCTATTAAAGGATTAATAGGTTTAATTGTTAGATTATAAATAATATAGTCAATTAAGAAATAATAGCACACACTATGAATATTATACATAGGAATATTTCACAACCCCTTGGGTAACCTTAGAAGGACATGATAATTTGACCTATAATTGTGCCTAACATGTTGTAAACCAAGACTGATTAAAGTAGGCCACTCCTAAGTTTTACTCATTAATAATCCATATAATCGACAAGTGTACCACCCTAAGAAACCTTTTAACTTCCATTTTGGATGAAACTTTTATATCCCTAGTCATAATTGGAGATTTGAAAGAAAGAAAATTGAGGACCATTACACCTATGGAGTGATTAATCCTTGCTCCATTTAAGGATAATTGTGTTGAATGAACAAGAGAACTAAGAGTGGGGGGTGAATCAGTTGTAGCAAATTAAAACATCAAAACCCTCAACAATAATTAGATCCACATGCATTCATTATAAACCCTTTTTTTTAAAAGTGATTAATCATGAAATGCAGATAATAGAAACTAAAATAACAACACCATACATAAGAGAATGCCAGATTTATGTGGAAAACCTAATGAGGGAAAAACCACAATGAGAATTAGCTCATAATATAAGTAATTGCAAAACTAGTACAAGGGCTCAATGCTAGAATAGGACACACTATCCAAAAGGCTCGCTACCAAAAAAAGAACACAAGAATATATAAGAGAAATTTTACATAGGGAACAACTTCTCAATGCAACAAGGAATCCAACAAAAATGTTCCAAGACTTTCTTAGCCTTGCATGAAAGATTTTAGACACCTTCAGCTCACTTCCTTTAGGAATCCATTTCACATTGGTCTACTCAATTAGTATCACACACATCACTCACATTGATCTCACATCTATCTTGCCTCTCTCTTGCATCTCACAACAACATTACTCTTATTTATATCAATCTTAACCTTGAAAACCTTCTCCAAGGTTAGAAACTATCTGTTACACTTACACATTCAAATTAGGTCAGCACCCAAACATTCCCGTGGTGGATAGGAATGAAGGTGACCCATATAATTCCTTATAAATCCTAACACAACTCAACATGCATTCATAAATTTCACATGTAGTGCTAACACAACTTGGACCAATACCCATGCTAAACACCATAAAACATTAAGTACACACTTCCTTAAATCAAACTAAAACTTTTGGAAAAAATAATTTACTTGAACACAATCTAGAATAAACCTCAAACCACCTAAGATCTAACAAAAAAATTATCCAAACTCACATCATAGAAATACTTCAACCCATAGCATCCAGTTATCCTTATTCACACACTGACGCATGAAACACACACTGTACTATACCAAATCAAGTGAAACATTAACTTCTAAAAGATAAAAACATTATAAGAAACTTCTCAAATCTGCACAACCTAAAGCCAAACTATGGAGAAATGTGGAGGAAATACATTTATCCCAAGCCATAGAAAACATCACTATAAAACTAGTTCACATATTGGTGAAAATATCTCACTCTATACAACGATCCAGAAACCTAGTTTCTGAATATAGAAACCTCTAACAACCTTGAAAATCATATCAGATCTGCATAGGCATAGCATCAACATAGAAGAAATGTGGAGCACATCCCGAAGCACATTTTGAACACTTGCGCAACACTTTTTTCTTTTTTATCAAATTTTCTCAAAATCACTTGGAAACCAAGTACACCAAAGACATCATCTCAGATCATTACTTCATTCCAAATCATCTCTAGAAACAGTAACATAAAGATAGCTTCATGTACTCACAACACTTTCTCAATATCTCAACTATACATGCACAACCTGCAACCTCTTTTTCACAATTTTCCTAATATCCTCGACATCTTCATCATGCCACAAACTTCCTCAACACATAGTTGAAATCAATGACAACACAGTCAGTAGACATCCTGTTGACATCAATGACACCTTTATACTTGCAACAATATCCCCCTTTGTTATTGATGGAAACACATGATGTGAAAAATCATCAAAGACAACACAACAATTATGAACACACTTTCTTATGATTTTCTTCTCTCCCCCTAAGTAGATAATTCTTTCTCCCCATTAAAAATTTTCACACGATTCTTTCTCCCCCTTTGACATCAATGGAAAAAGATAAAATGTTTTGTATTGTTCTCCCCCTTTGACACTAAACCAAGATACTTGCTTTGAATACTCCCCCTTAAGAGTACACCCAACCACATAAATCTAGAAAAGAGATGGATCCATAGATCCACTAGATTGAAGCTTATCCATATACATCTAGTTCGGAGAAGGGGAGGCAATAACCCCCAATTTCCCCCAAAGATACTCAAAATTATCCTCAGAAATATCCTTAGTAAATATGTCAAAAATTTGATCCTTTGTAGGTATGTACTTAAGCTTTACCTCATTCTCCATAACCTTCTCTCTCAGAAAGTGATACCTAATTGGTATATTCTTTGTCTTTGAATGCATCACTAGATTCTTTGAAATGTTAATTACACTTGTATTATCACAAAAGATAGATATGGGCTCATCATACACAACTCTGATAGCCTTCAATGTCTGTCTCATCAACAAAACTAGTGTACAACATGATGTTGTTGCAATATACTCAACCTTTACAGTGGATAGGGAAATGAAATCTTGCTTCTTACTTAACCATGACACCAATCTACATCCAAGAAATAATGTACCACCACTTGTACTTTTCATGTCATCAACACAACCAACCCAATCTGCATCTTATCAACACTTAATATGAAATCAATATCCTTAGGATACCACAAGCCATAATCCAGAGTGCCTTTTAAATATCTAAATATCCTCTTCATTGTTGCAACATGTGTTTCTTTAGGATTTTCTTGAAATCTAGCCACAAGACAAAATGGATGCTTGATATTCAGTCTAGTAGTAGTTAGATATAGGAATCCACTAATCATAGATCTATATTTTCTCCTATCAACCTTAGGCGAATCATCATGTTTTCTCAATTTTCAACCAATCACCATAGGAGTGCATATTAGTTTGGAGTCTTCCATTCCAAACTTCTTCAACATATCTTTGACATACTTTGACTGTGAAATGAAAATCACTTTATCTATTTGACTTATTTGTAACCCAAGGAAGAAATTCATCTCTCCAAACATTGACATCTCAAACTCTTTCTACATCTCTTCAAAAAATTTCTTACACATAGCTTCATTTCCTCTAAAGATAATACCATCCATATACACAACCACTATCAAGATTTTTTCTTCCTCAATTTTGACGTAAAGATTACTATTTGTGGTGCCTTTATTGAAACCTTGTATCAAATATATGTCCAATCTTGCATACCAAGCTTTGGGAACTTGCTTCAATCCATATATTTCCTTCTTCAATATTTAGAAAGCAGACTTCACATCCATCTGATAAACTTTAAAGTCCTTGTATGTTGTAAATGCTAGAAACATTTTGATAGCTTCCATCCTAGCCATAAGATCAAATTTCTCCTCAAAGTCTATTCATTCCACTTGTGAGTAACCCTTACACATAAGTCTTGAATTATTTCTTACCACTTCTCCATTCTCATTTAGCTTGTTTCTAAATACCCACTTAGTTCCAATTATGCTCTTGTTTTCTAGTCTAGGAACCAATTCTCAAGTTTGATTTTTCTCAATTTGCATAATTTGTTCTTCCATTTCCTTCATCCAATGTTCATCTTTGCATGCCTCACTCACTATTTTAGGTTTAAGTTTAGAAAGTAAACATAGATTTACTTGAGCTTCAACAACTCTACTTCTTGTCAATAATCCTTTCCTCTCGTCTCCAATGATATGATCTTTGGAATGATTCTTTTGCAAATACTTAGGGGTCTTATGGGTCTTCTCTAGATCTTCTTCCTCTTCATTATGGACTTCCTTTTCTTCAACTTTTTCTTCTTCTTCTTCTCTACAATTAGGTTCATCTGACACATATCCATCTATTGCAATTGAATTTTGCAAATTTTCATCAGCCTTAACATTTTCACTTTCAACAATCTTTCTCAGCCTTTTGTTGTAATAACTATAAGCTTTGCTTTTAGTAGAATATCCAAGGAAGATACCTCAATAGGAATCCTACCATACCATAACTCATAGAGAGTCTTTGTGTTGTTAGTTTTAGCTTGAAATTTGTTAAGTATGTAAACAATAGTATGAATTGCTTCTCTCTAGTATTCTTCCAATAGATTTGCTTCTTTCATCATAGTCCCAATAGCTTCTTGAACTGTCTGGTTTTCCTTTCAACCACTCCATTCTGGTGAGGATTTCTAGGGGTAGACAAGTGCCTCTTCATTCCATGAACTTCACAAAACATGTTAAACTCATTGGAGGTGAATTCTCCACCTCTACAAGACCTCAAACTTTTTTTTTCGCATTCATTTCATTCTCAAGCATAGCTTTAAATGACTTGAATCTATCCAATGCATTAGATTTTTCTTTAAGTAACGCATGTCATTCTTGAATAATCATCAATCAAAAGCATAAAATACTTCTCATCTTGAAGACTTCTCACCCTTGTAGGACCACAAAGATTTGTACGTATTAATTCTAGTAGTCAGGTAGCTAATTGTTCCTTTCCTTTGAAAATACTCTTTCCTTGCTTTCCAAACTGACAATTCTTACAAACAACATTGATAGGCTTTGTGATTCTTGGAAAATCTCTCACTACATGAACTAAACTGATTCTCACCAAATTATCAAAATTCATGTGACATATCCTTCGGTGTCATAACCAACTGGCATTAATTTGAGACATAAAGCAGTGGCCATCAACACCCTTAAGCTAATAGATGTTTCTATCAGTCCTCTTACCAACAAAAATTGCAGTTTCAGACCATTTCCTAATCTCATATGTTTCATCCTTAAACCCTTAACAAAGTAAACATCCTTAGTATTATGCTTGCCATAAAAATTGATTGAACCTTTTCCACAAATCATCTCCAAATTTGACTAATCCACCATCATAATTTTCAATTTTAATAAACATAATTTTATCTTTGTTCATGTGACTAGAGCAGCCACTATCAACAACCCAGAAATTCTCATCTTCTTTAACATGAAAATCAGAAACCAAAGTACCTTCAATCTTATCCTTCTTCTCTGGAACACTTTCCTTCACACAACTTTCAGGGTTAGCATAACTAGATTCATATTTTATAGCCAATAACAAGCATTCATTTTCATCAACATCTCCATAATCAAATTCATCATCAGAAATACCAACATCTTCTCTAACATAGTAACTTCTTTTAATCATCTTTCCTTTGTTCTCCTTACTCAGATTGTTCACACCTCTATTTGGACATCTTGAAGCATAATGACCTACATTTCCACAACTAAAACATTTGAAAGGTAGTTTACCTTTGTACTTACCAGTGCCCTTTTCCATCTTTCTTATAAAGTTAGATTCCACATCATCAAGATCATCTCCATCTGATCCTTTAATCTTTTCTTAGAATTTTGCAACCTTAAAAGTACTTTCCACTTTTGTACCATTTTTCAAACCAAGCTTTCTTATTTCAAATGAAGTTAGTATACCAATCAACTGGTCTCTACAATAAGTATTAAAATTTGCAACTTACTCAATAGCAGATACCTTTTCAGTGTATGAATCGGGAAGAGTTCTCAGAACTTTCTTTACCACCCTAGGTTCTTTGACTTGTGCACCAAGACCTCTCATAGCACTTACTAGTTCATCAACTCTTTGAATGTAGGTTTAAATTATTGCATCTTCAGACATTTTCATAGTCTCAAATTGTGCCTTCAGATTCTAGAACTTAGCTTGTTTGACCTTGTCATCTCCTTCATAAATATTTTCAAGCTTATCTCAAACATCTTTAACAGTCTTAAGATCCATAACTTTAACCAATTCAGAATTTGAAAGATTGTTCATCAAAATAAATCTTTCCTTAGCATTTACCTCATGTGCATTGATCTCATCACTTGTGCTTGGACCATTCGCTAGTATAGTATATTGATTCTTTATTTCCTTTTCAATTTCAAATCCATGAGCTGCCAGATATTCTTCCATCTTTTTCTTCCACAATGCATAATCTACTCCATAAAATCTAGGACAATCAATTTGCTTTGGAATTGCAAACCTACCTTAAGCGGTTAAGCTCTTCTCCAAGGAACCTCACTTTGATACCAATTGTTGAATGAACAAGACAATTGAGAAGGGGGGTGAATTTTGTGTAGAAAATTAAAACATCAAAACCATCAACAATAATTAGATCCACATGCATTCATTAAACCCTTATTATGTTGAAGTGATTAATCATGAAATGAAAATAACAAAAACTAAAATAACAACACCATACACATGAGAACACCAGATTTACATGGAAAACCTAACAAGGGAAAAAACATAGTGAGGATTAGCTCACAATAAAAGTAATTACAAAACAGGTACAAGGGCTCATTGCCAAAATATAACACACTATCCAAAAGGGTCACAACCAGGGCTCATTGCCAAAAAAAAAACACAAGAAGATAGAAGAGAAATGTTACATAGAGAACAACTTCTCAATGCAACAAGGAATCCACCAAAAATTCTCCAACACTTTTGTAGCCTTACATGAAATATTTTGGACACCTTCAGCTCAATACCTTCAAAAATCCAACACTTTGAATTTCACAATGCTCTAATCAAATTCACATCACACACATCACTCACATCAATCTTGCATCTATCTTTCCTCTCTCTTGCATCTCACAACAACATTACTCATATGTATATCAATCTTAACCTTGAAAACCTTCTCCAAGGTCAAAAACTATCTGTTATATTTAGGTCAACACCCAAACATTCCTGCAATGAATAGAAATGAAGGTGACCTATATAACTCCTTAATTAGGACCCAAATAAATCCTAACACACCTCAACATGCTTTCATAAACTTTGCATGTAGTGCTAACACAAGGTTGGCCAATACCCATGTTAAACACTATAAAACATTAAGTACACACTTCCTTAAATCAATTTGAAACTTTTGGACAACACAATTCACTTGAACATGATCTAGAATAATCCTCAAACCACCTAAGATCCAACAAAAACTTTATCCAAACTTGCATCATAGAAATACTTCAACCTAGAACATCCAGTTATCCTTATTTGCACATTGACACATGAAACATACACTATATTGTACCAAATCAAGTGAAAACTTGAATTCTAAAAGATAAAAATATTATAAGCAACTTCCCAAATCCACACAACTTGAAGCCAAACTGCAAAGAAGAGCAAATACATTTCTCCTAGGCCATAGAAAACATCAATAAAAAATTGGTTCACACATTGGTGAAAATATCTCACTCTATACAATGATCTAGAAACCTAATTTGTGAATATAGAAACATCTTACAACATTGAACAACATATTAGATCCACATAGGCATAGAATCAACATAGAATAAATGTGGAGCACATCTAGGAGCACCTTTTTAACACTTGCACAACATTGTTTTACTTGTTTATCAAATTTTCTCAAAATCACTTAGAAACCAAGTATAAGAGACATCATCTTAGCTCATTAATTCATTCCAACTCATCTATAGACACTACAACATAAGTATAGCTCCCTGTACTCACAACACTTCCTCAATATCTCAACTATACATGCACAACCTGTAACAACCTCTTTTTCACAATTTTTCCAATATCCTCGACATCTTTATCATGCCACAAACTTCCACAACACATAGTTGACATCAATGACAACACATTCAGTGGACATCTTGTTGAAATCAATGAAAACACCTTCATACTTGCAAAAAATTGGATGAAACTTAAGAATAGGTTAGAAGCAATCTCGAACCTATATTTGGTTCATGAGTTACATTTTTTCTTAAGGTTTCCCTTTAACTTAAAAATCAAGATTAAGCATTCAAAAAGAGTCCCTTTATTAAGTGCTTGAAAACTCAAGAGGAACCACTTTTTGCTAGTAAGTAATATTACATGACCGATAAAATCAACTATAACTCTATACCCTTTTTTGTGTAGAAATTATGATTTAGATAAATGGAAAAACTTATATCTTAACTTAAAGTAAATGGTGAAATTATAAACTTGCTTAAGTACCTTCCTAAGTAAATGATTATCTAGAAAATTTAAGAGGACTACCAAAACTACCCAACCTTTATGCTCTATTGTTTAAAGGTTAAAGTAACAAGCAAAAGAACATGATTTCTTAGATTCAAGTCAAAGGTAAAAATGCATGGAACACTATAACTAGGATATGAGTGTGGAAATTAAGCTCATGTGGTGTTTAAATGAGTCCTTTTCTAGTAAGTGAAATTTAAGACCTTTTTGAAAACAACTTGTTAAATAGGGATTGGTAACTAAAATAATATCTAGAGCAAGTTATTCATTTTAATTTTCAATTACATTTCCAAGGACTAAAGACTTGATAGTGCAAAAATAAGAAAGGATACATGTTAGCAAGAAATTAATAGCATATGCAAGTGGGTGTTGTACTTAAAATTTGTAGAAGTCTCTAGTGTTGGTAAATCAATTGTTAGCTTTTTCTTTAATCAAGTAATAAATTATGTGTGATTTATGGTGAATTGCATGAATGAAGAATTAAAGCATATAAATAGGAGGCATTAAAATAGGAAAGTAAAATTTCTATTATTATTGTTTGTTACTACCCCTAGCTAGTATTCATTTAAAGAACATATACACATGGGTATAATAGGGAAAAACTAAAATTAGTTAAATTCCTAGTACTTTTTACTTCATGGTTTTCCCCTATGTCTTATAAAGTTTGGAAGGAATTGTGATCATGAAAATGAATAATATAGCAAGTGTTAGATGATTCAACCCTAGGATATAAAGTGTCAAAAATTATAAATATGTATGAAGGATAATGAGGTATAATAAGCTATTATTTAATAATTTATCATGCACCTTATGAATTAATGGTAATATTTCCTTTTATTGCAATGTTTCAAAAAAATATGGTTGACAAATTACTTTGTAACTAAATAAACTCCTTGCATCATGTGTAAACTAGAATGAAATTACCCTATATCTAGAATCAATAGTAAATGTAACAAATCTAGTTGAATGAAAGAGGAAACAAAGCTATGGCCAGACATAGAGATTTGAATTGATCATATGTGTAACATAAGTACCAATTAATAAGATAAAGAGGTTGATGTACCATGTATTTCTAAATCTATGAAATTGGAATAATATCTATGCTATTGTTATGTATCATCTAACAAATTCTTTTATTTATGATGTTAACAAAATGAATAAACAAAGCACACATGATGTAAAGTAAACAAAGTAGGTGTGGGTGTAACAACATATGTAAATGGTGTGGTGAACTACATGAAATGTATTGTGTTATGGCATGTGAAGTGAACCCAGTAAATGTGTTTTTCCCTAGTAGGAGATATAAGGTATCTGACTTGGGATAAGGGTGGTGGATGTCAAGTATGATCCCTTATGTGTACCCTTTGTGATGATCCATTATGTAAGTTAGCTAGTTGTGAAGTGATGTAAACATGATATGTGTGGACATGTTCCCACTAAATGGAATGTGATGTATTCCTTTGTGTAAGTCTTGTCTGTATGTAAATGTGTACCTCTAGTGTATGGTTCCCCCTATAGGAGTGAGATGCCAAATAGTGTAAATAAGGGTGAGAGAGAAGAAGACCTACTGTGGAAGCTATATGGTTTCTTAGGATGGTGTACCAAACCTACTCCTCCCACATATTAGAGCCACACTCATTGGTTCACAGTGAAAACCTACTCCTTGGCATTTGTAACCCATGATGGGTAGAGGATGATATTATACAGACCATATTGAGGGTATGTGCAGGATCATGATGGGCCAAAAAGTGGCAATATGATGGGGATATATAGGGTATGTGGCTGACAATTTTTTTTTTACCCAAAATTGATGAAACAAAAAGGTTTTAAAGGAGATTCTTAGCTTTCCACCAATATAAATTATGCTTTATTTTGAATTTAATAAATAATTATTATTTGTTTTCTATTTGAATTACAACTAAAGTCCTTATTGATAAGTTGATTGAAAAACATCTATAGCCTTCAAACGATATCACATTTTTGAACTCAAACATGTGTCACATTCTATGCTTCACATACTATACCATTAAAAAAAAAGAAAATTGAATTTCATGTTTTGACCAAGTTAAGGTTGTCGACATACGTTTTTATATTTTTAAAAAGTTGTAATAAAAAATTCATAATTAATTATTTACTTGGAAAAAGTTACAAATATGCATCACATCCTGACATGAGTCCTCTACCTATATCTAAAATCTTATAAAAATATTATCATTTTATTGTGGTTAGTGGTGGTCAGCAGACACCTACTTCTTATTTTTCCTTGAAATTTAAGTACTACTGCATTGAAATTTCAAATTTTCACTAAATAGATTTTGTTTTTTTAAAACCTAGTAGTTTAGAAACTACCAATTTTCTATAGATTCTATTCTTACATATTTTTGAAATAATATAGATAACTTATTCAAATTTTTACATCAAGTTGCCTAACTCTGATTTTTTTGAATATTTTTCCACTTAAGGGCCTATTTTTTCCATGATGATCCTGAGATGCCCTTGATGGGAATGGGTGCTGCCACAATAATGGGTTACACTTTTTGGGACATCCTAATTTTTTCCTGAAATCACATATTTTTGGAAAATATAATGATTTAAGTCTTTAAAGGTTCCATTTAGAGGATTTTAATTAAAGAGGGCTTGATCAAATCCCCTTAGATCAAACCCCCTTGGATATAACCTCGTTAGTTTTAAACCATACTTATAGTGGAGTCTCCTCTACACCTATCAAAGTGCTGATAAAAAGCCACTTTTGATTTACCTTTTGGTAGATCAAATGAAGTCATTCAAAATTTATGTTTTGTAAGTATGTAGCCCTTATTATAATCTTCCCAAAAAGTATAATTTTAAATATATTTAATTTGATTATTATATTTATTTTCAATTTCTTGTGAATGTAGGATTTTCAACGAACATGAAGTTCTTTTGTTTCACACACGAAAAAATAGGAAGACAGAGAAAAAAAATTCTAAAAAATACATGTGCACTAGGTATTGATTTCCTTATTTCAACAAAAAAAGAATAAGTTAATTCAAATGCATACAAAAAAAGTTATGTGGGCCGAAGTACACCTCTGTCCAAATTATAATTACTCTAAGTTAGAAAATTAATTAAAAAATATATATGCAACAAAAAATTATGAAAAAATATCCATGCACTAGATATTGGGGTGAAAAATCTATATTTGAAAAATTAGAATTGTATCCTTTCTATAAAACAAGTTATCCAGGCCGAAGTAAACATCACTTTTTAAAAATATTGTTTTGTAGAAAAAATAAGTTATTAAAAATTACATAAAAGGATTCACAATTTATTTTTAATTTAAAAAATATATATAATTATGTAATCTACACACAAAATCTCACAAATCACTATTTTGCTTCATCTTCAAATTATTAATGGTTTATATGCTATAGGTGTAAGAAAGTGAAGATCTACTAAAAAATGTTGATTTCAATGTCAAGTTTGGGCAAAAAGTGTAACCCATTATTGTGGGATCACCCGGATTCTAATCTCACTTATGATTATAGATTTTGGATACTTCAGTAATACAAAACATTGATACTATGTTGAAGATTCCACCATGATTTTGTGTGCTATCATATTTATGTGGTTAGGGACTGCTAATTATTGCATGCTATTATACTTATGTGGTTAGAGAACCACCATTCCCCTCCTCCCCTTAGGTGGCTTACCAAAGTCACATGGTGCTCGTAATGTGCAAGTTTTATTGCTGAAATATGAATTATTGGTAATTTCCTAAATGATGTTTTGTTTATATGCCAACAGTGTGAAATTTTACTACGCGGAGGTGGCTACAACCTATCATGGACTTAAAATGGCTCAAAGCAAAGGGTATAGGAAGGTCTAGTTGGAGGGTGACTCTCTGAACATTATAAATAATTTGAAGAATGCTTCACCTCCATCTTGGACTATTGAGGCCTTGGTCAGGGACTCCATTGAAATCATCAATTCCTTTGAGACTTTTTATATCTCCCACATATTGAGAGAGGGAAATATGTTAGCTGATTTCTTCACTAACTTTGGTGTTAGAGAAAGAAAGGAGTGTGATTTAAATGATCCTATTCCTTTTGAGGAAATGGCTATTATTAAAAATGAATGCTAATTTCAAGTTGCTTTTGATCTTATTTTGCATTGAGTTTGGCATGTCCTTATTCATGTGGACTAATTTTATAAATGAGGATGATTGGATTTATCTCATTCATGTTTTAAGTATGGGGAATGACTTTCACAAGGATCGGAGTTCAAGTTCATCATTTCATATCTTCCCTTTTGCTAGCTTCGCATGGATTTTGGGTGATATTCATCTTAGTTTCCAAAGTATTTTGTTTTATGATTCTACTATGGGTGGTATCTATCGTAGTTTCCTGAGGTTTCTGCTTTGTGCTTGGCCTCTATTTGTTAATATTTTTGTGATGGGTGGGTATAGAAACCACGCCAATCCTAAGTCCTACATTTCTACTAAGTAGAGGAAGGAGGTGTGGGAGATTTTAGATAAGGGTGGCTTAACTCCGTATATGGAGAAACTACATGGTAAAAACCCTTTGTTCACTGATTTCATTGCTCAAGGGTAGAAGGGAAATCATAGTTGTTGAAGAATTCACAGCCCAAATTACTGGCTTGGCTATGCATGGTATGAAGGTTTTCAAAGACAAAAAAGAATCACAATCTGCAATGTCTATTTTCTTTAAAGGGAAAGAGGTTGTTGATTTGAGGATGGCGAAGAGTACTGGTTATTAGAGGAGCTTTTTAAAATCATTGTGGTGCGATGTTGTTGAAGAGATTATGAGGTATGCCACCTTGGAAGGAAGGTATATGGTGATTAACTCTTACCATACTACTTGTTGATGCCACTTGACTCGAAGATTAAGGAACACATGAAAAACACTAGAAACCATGTCCTGCATGTGGGGTTAATTCTCCTGATCTATGAACACATCAAAGTTCATGAGGTGCAAAAACCTCTTGTGTCCCCGAAGGAAAGTATTGCTAAACCCCGGGAGTGGTATGAGATGGAGTTGGAAGAGGAAAGGGTTAGTAAAAAAATCTAAGAAGAGGAGGATTATTTTGAACAAATATTCCAAGTCTGATAGGGATGATGATGTTGATTATGTCCTGGATTCGTATGCCTCTTTTGAGGAGGGCCCCAATTCCCTTGTTTTGGGTAAGACTGGGAAAAGGAAGTCGGATGACAAAGAGGGCTATATGACATGTAGTGATAAGGTGGTTGTGAATTTTCATACTAAGGGGGTTAAGGACAAAAATGAACTTTATGGGGAAGCTTCCTTTCCTCCCCCAATGGCTAGACAATCGTAGGAGATTGAGGATGGGAGCCGAAAGAGAAGGGTGTTGAGAACTGTTGGCCAACTCTTGGAGAGGGGTTTCCCTCTTTCCTTGGCTGGATGTATCTTTGGTGAGTCTTCTTTGAGTGTTGACATTGGGCTACAGAAGTAGGGGAAGGAAAGGGTTGTTGGTGGAGGACATACTATGGAAACTAGCAAATCGATTGTGGATAGGCTGATGAAAAGGAAGGTTGTAGTAGAGGAAATTGCCTACTCCATTCAAAATATGAAGACTCCTATCTCCACCAACAAAGGTGAGGATATTTCTGCTAATAAGGTTCATGTTAGTTCTTCTAATGAGGAATTTTTTGTGGGGAAAGGGATTGAGAACTTTGACAAGGAGGAGTTGTCTGATGTGTTGGGCTCAGCTTGTGATAGTGCTAATGTGTTGTTTAAAATTTTTAAGTGGTTCTTCCATGATATTAATAGGACTAATGTTAGAATTAGAGGTATTGCAAGTAAGGCTTATGACCTTTTTGTCCAAAGCAAAATTGATGATCTGTTGGACTCTCTTAATACTATGACTAATACTATGGAAAAGGAAATCATCAATTTGAAAAAAAACTTGGAGGGGATAATCTTATCCTTTGAGGATAAAATGGATAAAATGTGGAATGTTGTGATGAAGAGTGGAGATGTCTCTAAGGTTTTGGGCATTTTTGACTCTACTAAGGTGATCTCCCCTGTGATTACTATGAAAAAGAGAAAGGAGACTGTGTCTACTGATGATATTGTTGTTGTGGGTAAGTTGTTGGATGTGGATTGTGTTGGTGAGAAGGGTGGTGTTAAAGGTAGTTTTTTGAGTGGTGAGGTAAAAACTGGTGGGTCAGGGGTTAGAACTAGAAACATAATGAAAGCTCAAAGTGGGGCCTCTGGTATAGAGGTGTCTGATACTATGGATGATGTGCAGAAGGTGGTTGCTAGTGAAGTGGAGGTTGCTGACATACTAAACAATATGTAGTGTTGTTGGTTGGCTTCCTTCTTTTTGGATTCTTTTTGGTTGTTGGTTCGCTGCCATTAGGTTGATTGCTACGTAATGTTGTTTTCTTTTTTTATCAGCTGGTTTATTTTATAAAGGGTTTTGGGCCCCTTCAAAACCCATTTCTTACCTCCAATCAAAGCAGTGTGAAATTTTACATTTCTTTTATTGGGGTTATTTAGCCATTTGAAGGTTGTCACAGTCTAATTGCCTTGAGGACTTATTTAATTTCATTTTTGAATTAAGATTGGAATATTGCAATGTAGCTACAATTGATCTTTATTTTTTTTCTCTTGAATTTACAATTTCCTCTTTTGGGAGTTTTATTGAAACTTTGGTGTATGATCTTATGTTACTCAGTTTGAGCCTTTCTTATTGTTTGAAAAGTTCTGCAAAGTGTGGTGCAATGTGACATATGTAAACTTCCATATACCAATGGGGTCATTGGTAGGTCGTATAGGGGAGTAGATGTGTTAGAGAATTATTGAAGGGGGATGCAAATGGGACTAGTAGGGGACAATCGTAATCCATTATCAATAGTTCTATGATTGTTCTTGTTGTTACTTCATTTTAGAGGCTAATCCCCTTAAACAAACATGGCAAAGGTACTAGGAAATGTATGGAGGGGTCCTTAGAGAAGGGCCTTGAGACCATATTTCCTAATGGATATGGTATCCAAGAATTTCCATCCTTGTAAATTCCATTGTATGAGCCTTGTGTTGTGAATTATGTGTAACTATTGTGACGTATAGGTAAATTTGTAAATAAATTAGATGTGGAATACTTGACTACTATGTGAGAAATAAAGTAACAAATAAAATTGGGAATATTATTCTTTGAGACATGAATTGATATTGGAACATAAAACACTACTGAATTTGACACCATTTTCTGACGGTCATTCGTCGATCGTTCGACAAATCTTTGTTGGAAGCGCGACGAAATGGCGAAAATATTTTCATCGCTATTTTTTTGTTGAAAGGCTAACGATGAATTAAACATAGAAATAATGGTGAAGAATTGTTGGTCGAGGCATCGTGAAATGCCTCAGAATTTCATCGGAATATCGATGAAAACTTTGTGTATCCATCGACGAATTACGCTAGATGTTCATCGCCAGTTTGATGAAATGGGCAAGCAGTAGCATTGAAACAACAACAGATGTCCGTCACCATTTCGATGAAATGGGCAAGGAGTTGTGTCAAAAAAACACCAAAAGTTCATCGAATGTGCAATGAAATAGGCAAGTAGTAGTGTCGAAACAACACCAAGAGTTCATCGAATTTGTGACAAAATTAGTAAGGAGTAGCGTCAGAAGAGAACACCAAACATTCATCGTAAGTGCAATGAAATGGGCAAGGAGTAGCGTGGTGGCAACGCCGAAAGCTCATCGAAATGACAATGAAATGGGCAAGGAGTTATGACGAAATCTTCGTCGCAACTATTGCAACTTTGTCAAGCCTTTCTATTGATTCGTCAGTGGTTTTCATTGGTGGTTTTCATTGACATTGCGATGAAGCATTAAATTTTTTATAAAAAAAATATTCATGGAAATGTACCATTGCGAAGACTGACGACTGATCATACATACAGACTGCATATTGGTTTGATGCTTCAAACAATGCATTTCTTTTATTGAAAAGTGCATTACCTTATTGAGCTTCTCTTTGTTTCAAGAATAGTTTAATATTCTCTACTTAATAGGGCCAACCACATGACGGTGGAAGCTCATTTGGCCCCTCCCCCCCTTACATCACTCTCAATTCCCCATACCCAATCATATAACATTAATCATTCATTCATCCATTAATAACATATAATATTCATTCATTCATCCATATATAATATCTATCCATTAACATATAACATTCATTAATTAACATATTCACATTCATTCATTAACATATAATATTCATTCTTTCAGTTTTTACATATTATCAAAAATATGGTTGTCATGATATGATTACAATCACTTTTTTTTTGTTTCTTTTTTAAAGCTACATAAAGCTGAAGTGGAGTATTGTTTTCTAAATCAATACATGTCCCCCCTTTAGTTGTTATGCCCTCTGCTCATGATCTTAATGTACGCCTAGT